>JAWMRA010000041.1:62140354-62166706 GCA_035584735.1 Pseudotriccus pelzelni
AGGTCCCTTTCCTGCACTGCTTTCCAGCATCTCATTCCCCAGTCTGTCTGTACATCCAGGATTGCCCCATCCCAGGTGCAGAATTGGCAATTTCCCTTGTTGAACTTCATATGGTTGGTGATTGCCCAGTCCTCTAATTTGTTGAGGTCTGGTATAGCACTTCCACCTCTGGATGGTGATACCCTCTCCTCTGGATCAAAGTCACCACTCTTGTGTACACAACGTGAGCTGAGAGCTCAAGAGGTAGAACTTCCCTGACTCACTGTATTCAGAAAATGAAGAGGATGCTCAGTGGGCCTACAGTGAGTGCTAAAACTGAGAAATCTTCATACGTTGTCCTGGGTAATTTTCAGGGTTATCCCCTAGAGCTGCCTGAGGCAAGTCAAATGTCATTAGCTGACTAAGACAGCCTGTAAGATCTGGGGTTGAGGCAATAGTCTTTAGTGACACGCCTTCATTATAAGAGATAAAGCATTCATTTGATCCACTCTGACATTAACCATGGGGTTGAGAATGAGTTTCAACGCCTGAATCAAGACAGAAGCTGTCTAGGTTTGCATCTTAGTGTCCATAAAAACTTGAAATGCATCAAAAACATCCCAAAGAGAACACAAGTAGCCTGTGTACAGGCTATTTCTTCCTCAAAAAGCCTTCCAAAGTCAATTAAAAATAACACCTTCTGCACAAGGAGGCAAAAGAGAAACTTAATGACTTCTCTGTACACAGGTTCCTCAGGTGAAGGATGTCAGTTATTTTGTGGATGGGCATATTTTCAATGTTTCAAGAAAATTAGGATAATTTTATAACAGTTTGGAATCTCGTCAGGATAGAAATTGGGCAAAAACCTTCTAGAACAGATCTGATTGTGAGAGATCATTCATTCCATGGTCCTAGCCAGCTGGAAACACTGTGAATAGCCTCTTCAATGATATTTCAGTCTCCTGTTTTTGGACCCAGATGAAACCAGGAAGTGCTGAGAAATCATAAATACCATTAAAAGAAAGACAGGGAGAAAGATTAAACAGATTTTGGCCTATCTCCAAAACTCTGCATTTCAGTTTGGGGCAAAGGTTCAGGCTGGTTTTCACAGAACAGTTTGTCCACCTTAGTTATTTCCCACTATTACACGGTATAAAGTGCGCTTGCTTATCTTTCACTCCCTTATACACTTAGTGCTGCTCATATTCCTTATACACCAGGCAATGCGTGTACAGAAAGAGAAAGAGGATTGAAATCATGGCAAGACTCCATAGCTAATTTAGGATCAGAAATAGTGGGCGGGAGAAGCTGATTCCAGCTGCAAGGGGTTATATGGAAATATCCCTCTCAATTTTTCAAAGTCTTGTCCCATGTAGCCCTGTTGGTCATTAGCTAGAAATAATAATATGTATTATTGATCAAAAATGAAAAGAGAAATTCATTGAATAGATCAGCTGAAACAAAACAGAAAAGTTTTTTGTTCTGATTGTTAAGGGAGAGAGGGGCCCAGAGGGGTCCATTCCTCCTCACCCTGTCCAGAGAGTCAGACACAAGGCTAGGAGTCAGTAGGAGCAAGGAAAAAGGGCTACTTACACCTTAGCCTCATTGGTTTTGAAAAAGCTATTCCAATGCCTAGTGAGCACAAACCTAAGTTGTGTTCTGAGCAGAGATTGGTGTCTTCTCTTACATTTAGAAACACTCTTTTCAGGTGCTGAGCAGCTCCTGCACCCACAGGGTACCTTCAGCATCCAGCCTGAAACTGCAGTAAGGGGCACTGCCTCAAGATTTGAAATTGTCATGTAAGATCATCTGAATGGGATAAACTGACTGCACTAATGCCCACAGGGCTCCTGTGAAAGTATGGCCACAGATGCTGAACGTACCACACACCACTGCTGAAACAATACAGAGTGGACAGACACATCCAGAGGAGACCGAGGCAACGGCAATAAAAATAGCAGGTAGAAAGCAGCATATGATTTTCCAGAAATGATTTTCAGACAAATACATTTTCTTTTCCTAGTGGGGAGAGGAGGGGGAAAGCGAGCTGTGTGTCCTTTAGAAACAGTGCTGGTATTATTCACGCTGCCAACCAAACCACTTAAGCTACAGAACCTTTGCAGTACCACAAGTGTAATACAAAAAACAACCAAAAACCACTTACTTCCTTTTTTTTCCCCCCTGAGTATTGACATTCTTGTGCAGTATTAGGAGAGCTAATTTAGCTTCCAGTTCTAAGAATTTTTGAATCTATAGCCAGTAATTATTTGCATTCAGGGGTACAAAAGAGGAAAACAAAGCCCACAAATTCTAGCACATTCATGTGGGATTGGGAGTTGAATTAGGATCCTCACACCCCATTGAATTATCGGCCCCCCTATTAGAGCCTTATTAAAATGGTAATGATTATAATGCCAGTCATAGGCAGGCTGTCGCACCTGTCAAAAAAAATACCCCGATTATCCTGTTCATTCAACTGTCTGGCGTTCGAATCTGTGTCTCAGGTTTACTGTTCTGTGAAGTTTTTCTTTTTCTTTCCTTTTTTTTTTTCCTTTTTATGAAGAAAAAGAAAAGATACAGGAACAAGCACTTCCATAAGGTGATAAAAAAAGACCCCTCTAATTTAGCACATCTACAACCCATGTGGTGTAATGGTATCTGGGATAGCAATCTGAGGAAATAGATACTATTTCACTGAATTTCTCTATAGTGAGGAAGAAGACAGAGGGTTACACTAAAATCTCTTTATAAAAAGGAACATTGGTTTTTAGGAACAAAAAGAACAATGAGCCTTCCTCTTTTCCCCCACCCCCCACCCCTCCATTTCTACACACAGCCAGGATTACGTTAGTCAGAGCAGTAAAGTCTTTCTTCATACACAAAATAAACACCTCAGATGGTTTAAAGGGACAGTTCTCAAAAGATCAGCATCAGCCCATGGGCTTTGCTATGGAAGAAATAGTATTAATTAATTTTCTCCTTTAAAATTAGTGAACATATAATTTGAAATAAGCAGTACAAATCTAGGGTCTAATCCTGAACACATTTAGTAACAGGACACTGGAGCTTGGAGACTTCAGCCAGCTTTCAATTTAAAATCCTACAGGGATTATTCTAATAACCTGTTGTTAATATCAAAAACAACAATACTTTTAATAATAAAGATACATGGATACTTGGCTCTCCCTAAAGTAGAAAACACGCAGAAACTGCACAAACAAGTTCCTGAGAATTTAAGTGATAATCAGGTGGAGAGAAGATTAAACATTTTCCGACCTATTCAAAAGATGCCTTTTTTCCTTTCCTCTAACCCAGTTGTATGAGTTTGTCAAATACCACAGCGTAAAAGAATGTCAGTGGAAGAGCATTTGGAGCTGAATGCCTTCAATAGCATCTGAGACAGATGCTGTGTCACCAAGTGCCCTGCACCCTTTCAGGAAGTGGAGCAACCAACAAAAGACCGGTTGGGTTCTGTTTGTTTTGGTTTGTTCCAGAAAAACATTTTTGATGAAACATTTAAAAAAAAAGCTAGGGTTTTCTTAGCATTGTGAATAAAGAAGTGTATAAGAACTGCACTTAGCAGGCATCAGCTCCTGAGTGCATGAAGCACTAGATTTCATCCTGTTGTCACAGAACTAACTAGGAAAAAAATCCCTTTATTTTAAAGTCCCCTTAATAACTTGCATAATGACTCCCACTCTAAGATTATAGGGATTGTAGCTATGTTTTGGTAGAAACAGCCTCTAAATGTCATATTACTTAGGTCATTCACTGTGTTTCTAAAAACAATTTTTCTGAGCTCACAACGTCTAAAAAAATATCTTTAAGGTGAAAGGGAATAGAATTTGATAGGATGCTAAAGTGAAAAACAAGAACTAACCATAGAATTGTAGCCAATAAATGAGTGAGCAAACACTGTGCAGCTGCTGCCTATCACCTCCTTGGTCTGAGCACACACACACACATTTTTATTTTTGGACTTGATGCTCCTCAGTATTCTGTTTTCAGCTTTTTTTAGATGATAAACACTTAACAGCAGGGATGGATGCTGCTTGTTCAGTGCCTGCAAGGAGAACACTGTGCCTTAAAGAGGACTTGGGGTTCTTTAATGGTGCAGTGATCCCTTTTTTAAAAAAAAACCAGTTATCTCCATGCAAGTAGAGCTGGGCCAAGCTCAGAAATCCTGTCTGTAAATAATCGCAATCACTTTAACCCAATCACTCCTATGATCAGAGATATCTGAACAATGTGGTTGAATAGTGAGAAATAAGCAGTCTACACATATTTCCCTTCTCCACTCCTAAATTCAGGGGGTGACCAGAAGGCTGAAGCAGCCTTAGGATCAAATTCAAGAAGTTTGAAGGTCAGCTAAGCTTTTGTAAGGGGTTAAGGATGCTCTGAGACCATACCACTAACCTCATAGCATGTGCCATCGTGACTCTGCTGCCTATTCACTTTTTACTGCCTTAACTGGCCTCTGTCAGCTCAGAGCTCCTTATTCCTCATTCCTGTCTCCTTACTGTGAATTGCTGAAAGAGAAGCTACAAAGGATGGGGAGACTGTGACAGGATAGATGCAGGTGCTGCCTGAATGTATTTCTGCAGGTGGCACATAGCTTGGATCAGGTGAGGAGCAGCTGAAGCAGTGGAGCCACAAGCTGTTTCCCACCATCTTAGTGCACCTCATCTCAGATGCTTCAATCTGCCAGAAAACCAGCAAGGAAATGCAGCAATCTCTTCTGAGAGCATTACTGAGTGAACACTGGAATTGATTAAACACTACCATATGAATGGAGACTAACAGCTTCACTGAGAAAGGTCTCCAGATCACTTTACCAATGACTCACTTGCCCAGAATTTGCCTGCCAGTGTTCAGAATCTGAATATTTGAGGAGATGCCCCAGGTTGCATCCTCCCCTTTGAGTCATTTTCCTGCTTGAATTTCACCAACACTCCTGTGGTTCTGTGGCTTTTCATTTTGAGTGAATTAATGTTGCCACCCTTGTTGATGTGGTAGCTAGAGAAACTACCCATTCCTTTAAAAATATCCTCAACCAGAAACAGACCACCTACCCATTACTAACCAGGGTTACCAGTTAAAAATGTATGAAGGGGGTCACATGAATGGAGAGCAGTGTGCACGTTTTATTAGTTTGAACAACAAGGGAATAGATGGATGAAAGATAAGGTAATGATTTGTGACAGGGGGCCAAAATTTGATTTCAACAATTAAATTATCCTTCTAAGAGATCCCCAAGGAAATCTATTAAAATACCATCTTCCCCTATCCCCAAAGTATACAAAAGCTGCCTAGTAACTGTCCAGTATCACTGCCTTTGTGACATGTTGGATGATTCCCAAGACAAAAACCATATGCTGTCGAATGAATGGTAGAGCAATCAACAAGGAAAGGCTATTCTTTAAATTACTTGCCCTGGAAAAAAAAAAAAAAAAAGGAAACTAATGTCTATGCCACAAAGTTTGCACTAGAACACAGGGTCTGGTTTTGCTCACTTGGTTTTTCACCCGATAATCAGAATTACTCCCAAGTCACAAAATCACATCCCTAGAAAGTGTGAGCACTGTCACTTTTGAGGCCATAAAACTCTGCACTAAAGGCAAATCCCCAAGTTCAGACAAGCATGTAGCAGTGATAAGTGTGTTGGCTAATGCTTGATCATCATATTAACCCTTTCATCAGTTTCCTGGGACTGTTATTGAACTCTAAGCTTTTCCTTTCACCACCACTCTTAAGCTATCTTACACTACTGTTTTGTCTAAGCTTACCCCTGCTGCATGAATATTGTTCTTTAAACCCAGAAGTTTCAGATGTTAAACACGAAAAAAAAGAAGGTAGAATGAACAGCTCATCATCACAGAGGTAAGGGAGACTTTTTGTTTGACTTGAGCTAGATATAACCCTTTGGCCTAAATATAACAATGCAGAATGCAAAGGAAGACTGAGCAACATGGGACTTGAGTTCTTACGTACCTATGTCGCATCTCAGGTGCCCAATTTATTTACCACTGAAAAATATACCTGCTGATGATAAGAAAAGAAGCTATGGTGCAGACATGGCATTTTGAAGTACCGGCGTGGTATCTGATACAAGAAATCAGTGTCATGTACTGATGTGGCTGGTGTCACGGACAAAGCTTGCTCCCAGTCAGTGGGTCATTATAATTCAGAGTACTTCCCTAAAAGCTGCTTTCATCTGACATTATATTAAAAACCCAACTTACAGTCATCAACTCTCTATATAGTGCAAACACTATGTTTTCAGAAGGTATGAATAAAAAGCATTTTTTAATGAGAAACCTCTACTTTGGGACACAAGAATATCTCTCAGTTTACTGCTTTGTCCACACACGTGCTCCAAATCCACAAATTTAGGCATTCACATAACTTTCACTGAATTCCTTTTTCAGAATAACAAAAACTCATCACAATGTGCAGAATTTTAAGCAAATGAGCAGTGTCTGTTTAGGCACATGTATACAGTTAAGTCTTTGCAGGACCTGGACTTAAGAGACCTGGTATCCAAATACAGTGGGCCACATACAGCTCAGCTAGAACATTTTCAATAACAAGGCCCTCAGGTCTATGCAACTAATCAAAAATCTCATAAAACTGCTGCAAAATTCAACAACAACAGAAAAAGGAAAAAAAATAATTTTTTGCATACTGTGATTTCTCTTCTCTTAGGGAAAACTTCCAACTTTTAGAAAAACTAAAGAAATGTCAGAGTCTGGTATCTATGAATTTTCCAGATATGCTTTTCTCTATATATTATTATTTATGATCCTTACACCAAAAACCCAGGTTTGAAAACCGCCCAAACCCTTCTTCAGTCTGGCCCCAAGTCTAGTTAACATTCTGTTCAGAATATCCTACTTTGACTGTGAAAAGGAGCAGTTACCTCTTTCATAAGCTGCTTTAGAGAGGGGAAAAAAAAAAAAAAAAAAAAAAGAAAAGAAAAAGAAAGAAAGAAAAGAAAAAAGAAATATTCTGTCCTTGAAAAGCTTGAATAGATGCATACCATTATGGGGTCTGGTAGGAGTGACTGGGACAAGTACCTGAAAACATACTGAGGCCAAAACCCCCTCTGATTTACCAAGCTCAGGATTTTACTCCATTGTTCCACAAGACACATCTACCCGTAAATTCTGACAAGCTGCTGCCTAACCCCAGGCACAGGTGGGGTCCCTGTTCTAGTATTTATTTCTAAGGATCCCTAGAGATGTTGTGTCGACATGGGTACGCCCATTTAAGTCCTGGTGTCTGGAATGCACTTAGACTACACCTAAACCTGCTCAGATTCCTCGTTGTGGTGTTCTCCTGCTTATCTTGTCTGCAAGACACGACAATCTGTGTCTCCTGTGCCCATCAGTAACATGCAACATGCAGCAAGGAGTTATCTGTGGCTGATATGGTTCCCAGCTTTTACTTACTTTCATTTCTGTTCCTGACTGCATTCGTCTTCTTGGTGTTTCTTATGCAGCTTTAGCACACCACTTGGATCTGGGGATGCTCCTGGATCAAGAATACTCTGGGCTCTTGAAGGTGCAGTTTATGGATGTAGCTGTAAGTCTGTCACTTAAAAAATCCCACAGGAGGGCCTACTGTAGCTGGGACTTTACCTTCATAGTATTTATTTTATTGTGCTTCCTGAAGACTTTACTACCAGTGATGACTCACCCAAGAGTTATACATGGTGATTACCAGGACAAGTGGAATTCAAGATTTTCATGCAGGGGTTTGACTCCTCATAGATGTATATACCACACAGGAATGAAATCAGTGGGATTATTCCAGCCTAGTTTCAAAGACCAGATAATGTTCATTAATTTATACCCAAACTACAAACAGCACTGAAGCGTACTGCAGGCAGCTGTTTTTCTTTTCACCATGGGAGGCAAGAAGCGACACCTGCCCTGCAGCAGTACCAGTTGGGTGTAACTATACAATAGATAACTAGGAATTACAGAGCCTGCTTTCCAAAGTTAGTCCTTTAGGATTGCAACAAGTCTTAAGGTGATAACAGGAAACACAATATTTACAGAATTAGTGGTTTGTGACTGTTTTTGAATGGCAGTGATCACATAAGACATGGCCTAAAAATGGTCTAGTGTTTCCTATTACCTGCGACAGTGGAGACTGCTGCAGCTCTACACACAAAACTCTTGTCAGGAGATGCACATGCAGTGCTTCTTGGTATTTTTACAGTAGCCTGGGCCGTACACTGACCTGTTGGGAAGAAAAAAATTAAAACGGTTTAATTTTTTTTCCCATTCTGATCATTTCAACAGGTAAAAAGAGAAGCCTGTAGTCGATACACAGTGTACTGTGGAATAGAAGACCTTTTCCAGGTGCTTGTACTGAAAAGCATCCTTGGCTATGATTGTGGTTTCTGACAAACCTGGTCCTTCAGTGACAGACAAAAAAAAAGTCACTTTTACTTTTCTTATGAACACTTTTCGTCACCTTGTAACTTTCTGGCATATTCGAATGACTAGGAAGAGACTGTAGGATACTCACTGGGATTTCCAAATGTTTCCAAAAATTTCCAAGTCAAATCCTTTTAACTGGGATTTAGTCATTATTCCTTACTCAGGTGAAACCAACATGATATAAACTCCATGAAACAATGCATGGTAAGGAAATGGTGGAACAGTCCAGCAAGCTCTCTGCCATGTGCCGAGCAAACATCTGATGGCACTGTTATGCACTGTGGCCACGGTGCACTCTTTCTCTATCATCCCAAGTGGATAATTTGGAGGATACTTTGGGTGCATTGAGCATGCCCGGGCAGTAGCCACTACACAATAAATGAATGGCTGTTTTGCCCATCCAGGCCACTGGCAGGATTCAGCCCAGTGACTTCAAATGTAGAGAAGGACATGACACTGCGGAAGTAATGCACAAAATAAGCTGACAAACACACACGCACACTTCAGCTTTGATTCTCATCTCTGACTTTCATAGTATGACCCTGGTAAAGTCACTACATCTTCAGATCTCATGTTTCCAGGTGTAAAACATCCATTCCTTCTCTATTTAGCACAACAGGGGCTAAATGCTAACCTAATACAAATAATAAGCAGCAGATGTATGCTTCTAGAGAGCCTTTTGCCAGTCATGTTTCCAGTAACCAGGAATCAAAGCTGGTTATTTCCATGAATGAAATGAGGGGAGCTCACTCAGGGGCAGCCTGTCCCTGTACCTCCTGGATTCCAGCAACACTAGAGCTTCTCGTGCCTCCTTGCCAAAGCCAAGGGATTGTTTCCAAATCTGTGAGCCAAAAGTGTGATTATACTTTTTTGGACACACCTCCATTTCCCTGGTTGCTCCTTTCTACACCTCTCGTTCCAGCAGAAATCTCATTGTCTCTTATCTCCCCTCCACAGAATCTTTTCTATTTTTAGCCAGAGCGATGTCAGGTTTTATTTCCTCTTCTTTCTCTCCATCCAGTAGTCCTTACCACAGCCCCCCCCGTGCTCCCCCTCTGTCACCCTGTGCGTTTGCAACAAAAATGTAAACTTCAGAAACCATTTATATTTCACGGGCATTCACACATTATGCCAAAACGATGGCCCAAAACTTTGGCGGGTAATCTCAACCCCAGAATTCGTGAGCTGATGATGAATGGCTGTGAAGCCTTTGTGATTGCTCAGGCTCCATTGTGGCTGGAACAATGGAGGAGGACACAAGTCTGGCTCAGGAGAGCAACGGATAAAACTGTTGGGGAGAATGGCGGGCTCCTGCCGACATGACCACTTGTTGACATTGAAAGGATTCAAAAACAAGTGAGCAGAAACAGAAACGATTCTGTTCCGTGGGGCTATTAGTTGCAACGTGTGGCAGTGGAGCGGTCACTCCTGATGTGTTTCCTCGCTAATGAGCCCTGAATGCCCTATTAAACTGGGATGTTATAGGCCCAGCGCCACTGGGACAATGCTATGCATGAACGACTCCCCCAGCACCTATTGGCTGCCCGCATGAAGGAAGCAACTGGCAACACTCAGATTTAAACGGGGCTGACAGTACAGTTAAATGATCATTAATTAGAGTTGCTGAACAGATAGGGACTCAAAGCAATTCTTAATGGCAAGATAACAGTCTAGTATTACTCAGCTTTGCGCAAGTTCAAGCTTGCACCCCATCTTGGTCTTTGTACTGTACAGACGGGTGTCAAGTTGATTTCAGTTTCATTCATATATTCACAAACCAGAAGAAATCATGACTTTGTGCTGAGGCAGTAATACAGACTTTTATATGTAAAAGTGAAAAGTAGTCTGTGTTAGGAGTAGATTTTGTGCAAAAGATTTCACTTTAGAAAATGGAAAGGAGAGCAGAGAATCACTCTTCTACTAACATGTTTGTAAATGAATCCGTAAGGAAGCCAGCACTCACCCTTTTCATGTGCTCTTTCATCAGCCTCTCTCCCAAGGGCTTAGCATGCTCTATTCATCCAACTTTATTCCAGCCTTACAATTCAAACCTCTGGTTTGCTTGATCAATCACTGAATACTTATCTGGAAAAACAAGAGAGCTCAGCATCGAAGTATCAAACATTAGAAACAAAAAGAACAAGAGATGAACTCTCTGGCTTGAGGGCATCATTCTCGTTCATCGTTCAGGAAGAGCTGTTCCCCAAGACCGCATTATCTCCTAATCACCAGCTTCTGGGCCGTTTGCATCATTCTGCAAAACAACATGTATGGTCCCTTCTTGCAACAGGATATCGGATTAGCACAAGTCTGATTTCCTACAAGAAATCCTGTTCACTGAAGATTATTGTTGACTACATATACTTCAGTATATAGTATAGTATATAGTATAGTATATAGTATAGTATCAAGTAGTTAAAAAATACAGTATGGTTCTTAAAGACTCACAGGCCCAGGGCATTTGTGCAAGTCCTCCCACCAGGGAATGAGGTGGTGACATAAACAATGTGCATTTGTGACTAGAATAGTAAAGACAAGTATTTGGCAGTGTATGTTTATTTGGTATTATGATTTTTGTTAGAACACATTCTTAAACTGTGAAAACTATACTGCAATAACCACTTTAGTTCCACAACAGGTTATGTAGAAACATATGTGTATATATTTGGTACTGTGAACTAAGTTTCTTGATTGAATCATAAGACTACATAAACTCTTAATAATACATTGTTCTGAAACTTTTTATAACTCTATTTGCACATTTTAAGAAACAAAGATACTGTCAAGAAGGAGGTAGATCATGGCTATGATGAGATTGTTGTATATTATTGAGAAACTCACTTTAGTAATTATTCATATTCCATATGAAATTCTGTGATATGATGGATACAGTACAACATGATTACATTCTATGACTCAACATATCTCTACACAGTCCCTAATACAAGAAGTCTCTGGTCAAGAGGGTTTCTGAGCCGGCACTGAATGCAAATGCCAAATAAACAAATTTTTGCTTTCATCTCTTCCCTCCTCATCTCTGTCAAAGAGACTAGTCTTTTCAAAGGAAATAATTATTTCATGGTAGGTGCCATAAAATCCAAGAAATGTGTCACATTCTTATCTGCTTTTAATTTTTTTTTATGGCAGATTTTCTGAAATGTTTTTTTCTTTTCCTTTGCAAATTAGGCAGTGAAAGCTTTAGTAAAGAGTGGAGGATCCTTTGCTGTAAATGAATGATTTTATGGTGTAGGCCATCTCAGTGACTATTGTTGTACCAACTGTAGACTGACAGTGCTACCAACATACAGCCACTACTGCTTCACATGCAGGCTTTGCATGTGTCAGGGCAGGTGTGGGTGTGTGAGCATGACGTGAACAGGTATCTTTGTAAGCCTAGTTATTAGGAGGGACATGTTAGTAAAGGGTAATAACAGGAAAAGAAATAAAAACCACAAACCTATGGAAAACGGAAGCATTTAGTTTCATCACAAAGCTGTATCCCTTTCAAACTCGAAATATGGACATAATAATGATATTGACTTTTCAAAGATCTCTGCCTCCCTCAGAACATGCAACCCAGATTCAGAGTATTAGCTTCTCTGAAGGGAAGGGAGGAAAACGACTGTCAGGCCTGGGATTAGGGGAAGAGTACAATTTTCCGTTTAGCAGCAGGGCAGCAAGCATTGCTCCACAGTCACTACTGAGGTGCAAAACAACTTGTGAAATGGCATACTGCTTAATATGTTTCAAATCTTGCTTTCTAAGTGTAAAATTTTCCCAGCTAAAGAGGAATGGAAAGGTAATAATGCAAAGGATAGTATCACTGTTCAGGTGATGTGAGTCTTCTGTTTCACTGATCAACAGGATTGGTGGAGAGGAGGATGAGGTTGTTTCTCTACCTCCCTCTTTATTTCCCCCTTTTCCCTCAACAGTGCTGTCAGTGTCCCTTCCAGCACACACAGACAGACTCAGCAGCAGAGGGTGACAGACTTACCCATTTTGATCCATTAAATGCTGGGCCAGGATATGGCAAAACTCACTCTGACACCATGAGGTTGGGGGTCTATTTTACAGAGGCAGCAGGTGGTCATGCTCTTTGTCTGGGAGGAAAGGCAGCCTATCTACATCAAATTCCAGCACTGCGACTCTCAATCACATCTGAATTTTCAGATGCCCAAGAAAATCTGTTCTTTAATTTCTAACGTATAGACATTAAACATAGCCTCTGACAGTAAACCTCTAGATTTGTTGAACCTGTCATAACAATTTTTTTTTTTTAATGAATACATTTTAGGCACCTCCCTGAAACTGTGAAATAACAGGGTTGATTGATAAAGTGAAAACATAGCCCAAATCCTTGCATTATTCTAAAGACACTCACTGCTTTTATAATTCTCTGGAGCTTCATATGACATCTTCTGTGGGACTTTCCACAAGGGAGGTGAAAGCATTAGGGACTCTGAGAAACATGAGGAGAGAGAGTGACATAGATACAGATTTGATTATGTGGGGTTTTATCACTATTTAAAATTTTTACAGAAACTGAAAGACAACCATGCTGATGTGCACTTGCCTCTGAGAATTTGTAAATCAGCCTGCTGTGGTGGTATTTGTAAAATAATCCCTATTTTACTTTTCCAGCTCAGGCCTCCATCATTCAGGTGGTTGCTGCGATGTCCAGAAGTCCCACTGAGAGAGGCCCCAGGATGGACATATAGGCTTTATTATGTTAAAGCCCACACAATAATTTCATCCTCCTCTTGGCAAAGGGACCATTGAAGACAAGTATTGTGCATTTGCTATAGTTTCTCCATCTTTTGATGCCTGGGCTGAGTTCTCATTAGGTCTAATTGGACATTTGCCCTTAGAGGAGGATATACCTGTGTGTTCTCTGAGCCCAAGGACTGCCTGGGAAATGGGATGGGTCCCTCGGGGAGTCTTTGGGGCTGTATCGTGCTGGCCAGATGAAGACCTCTGAGAGCCAACACGTCCAGAGCATGGCTGACAGGCCCCATGAGCAATGGCCAGGGTTGAGACCTCAGCAACAGCAAGGCAGAGAGCTGCAACATCCTAGAATCCCCCTTGCCTGGTCTGGAGAAGGAGGAAGATGCCTGGTCTGAGCACAGTTTGTCCCAGTGGATTTAATTTCTCTACTTTTTGTAAAGCAGTGTTGCAGCTTTCAGGTTGGACTGCACTTCGTCCGTGGTCCTCAGGCAGTCTGTTAGACTGGGCTTATTTACAACAAGATCAAAGAAACCTTGCTCTTTTGCATATGCTGGGCTCTGTTTTAGGTGTTAAGAGCAGGATAAATAACGCTGCATTGAAGGTAAGCTGGGAGGCAATGCATGGCCAGCTTTCCTACCCACCTTATATATCTGTCTCCTCTGTTGATATAAACCTCGGTGTCCATTTATACTTTGTCTGAAATGAAAACCAAAACAAATCCCACTTTTGTCAAGGAATAGTCAAAGGAATGTCATGTCAGCAAAACTTCAGTGAAAGCAAGGAGCATTGAGATGCATAAAACTATAATGTCTTCAGTCCCACATACTTCTCTACCATATGGCCAGAGAGAAGCAGATGGGCTGGGTCACAGCAGGGGAAGAGAGGGAGAGACTTGGGATTGTTATCTGACCCAGTGGGCCAACACTAACAGGCTGTCCCCAGTGACCAGGCTATTATTATCAGAAAGAGGTGATAAGAATGTGATCCCCACATTTATTTGCCCTCAGGTAGTTCTCACATGTGATGCCCCATCAAAATGACCTTTTTTTTTTTTTTTTTGCAGATGTTTATTTTGGGACTGGAACATTCAACTCACAAAGAAGCAATGAATTGCACTGCACTTGTCTTTTATTGATTTTAGATGACAGTTATTCCTATCTGTTTACTTGGCTAAAGTTCAGAAAGTGGCTTGTCTAAACAAAAAATGTAAAAAGTTTTTTTTTTTAATTATTATTATTGCTGGTACATGGCAGTGTAAACATCAGCCCAGCAAAAATAAAGCAGAACAGCATGGTTTCACTCAGAAAAATTTTGGGATGTCTGATATCATTTCAGCAGGAGATTTCTATGTTACTGTGTTTCTCAGTGAACTGCCCAGTATTAGCAATAAGAAAAGTTCCCCAAAATATTAAATTGCTAAGTGTAGTTACATAATTATTATATGGAAAGAGTTTTGGAGGTATTGTTGAAGGAAAAAAAAAAAGAAACAAAACAAATAGGTACAAAATTGCATGAAAAAATACTCGCATGTCAAAGTTGGAGACAGAAGTCAGCTATTTCTGTTAGTGATTCAAAGTTGCTAAATATTTCACCAGAGTTGCAGAATGGGTAGTCACACTGCAGGTTTTACGTGTGAGTAAGCTTATCTGTGTTGGATTTTACAGCTCTTCTTCTCAAACACCTTATAGTCCCCAGCTGATGCCCACTGAAGGACTAAGCACCACTGCTCTCAGCTTTGCATCTAGCAGACCTCACCAAAGGAGAGTTCAGCAACTGCTCTGCAGTGCAGAGCTCCTGGCCTCCCAGATCCTGGCAGCAGTCCCCAAAATCGCAGCCATCCTTCTTCCCACTGCTAAAAGAGGGACCTCAACCATGAAGACGAAGGACCAATGCTCTTGCTAGAGTCAGGTCACCCTGTCCCGGCAGGACACCCAGCATGCCCAGTGGAACAGTGGGTTTCATGAAGTGTCCAGCTCTCCTTCAGCATCTGGGCTAAAACCAAACTCACTGTATACAGACTGTCCAACAGCTGCCAGACTGTCATGACTTTTGGTGAGGCATGACCTTGGTAGCCTCAGATTGGTTAAGAGGAGAAAAAAACCACCCTGAACTGTCCCTGTGCTCTGAGACACTACAGAGAACAGGTTACACATAGACAGGAACTGCAACTGCAGAAGCGGGGACCGTGCACACTGCCTAGGCAACAGCTCCCTAAACCTGTTGCTTTTGGCCCTACTAAAAATACAAGCAACTGAAGCATATCCACTGCCCACTTTTATCTGCTGTCCAGAGATGCTGGGGAAAGTTTTCCCTTTGCCACTTGGGGAAGCCAGCACTGGCCATTGGCAGCTACCTGCAGCATTCCTTTTATTGGGCTGTAGGTGGGATTAGCCCATGTGTTGTCACTGGGGCGGGAAGAGCACCCCTCTCTGCCTCCCTCCATCTCAGCCTTGCTGTACTGTGCACCCAGAAACAGTTGTGACATAAGAATGAAATGTTTATATCTAATGACTGAAAAAGATCACGCTTCACGTCTCTCTGTCTACACAGAGTGAACAAAATTATCATGTCACTGCTTGGTATCTCCAGCCAGCTGGAACATTTACCGAGGTTTCTTCTGCCCGAGACTGGATGCCGATGTTCCTGTTGGGGGAGTTGTTTCATAGCTGTGACACTTGGCTAAACAATAGGCAGAGAAAAAGAAGCCAATTTTACAACAGTGATACCAAGCTATTTTGTAAAATGAAGACTTTGCTGACCTGATATTGCTGTTTGACCTTGCACACAACTAACTAGTTATTATGGGCTGCAAAAGCAGGAAAGCTCTGTGTCCAGAATCTCTAGACCTTATTAAAATGGCCACTGGGGACACTGTCACTCTAATTAAAACAGAAACTTGTTGCTGCTAAATGACGTTACCAGTGCTCATAGAACCTAGGCAGATCATTACCTCTTGCTGAGCCTGGAGCCTCTGGGCGACCTCTGTATGCATCCTCTCCTGGTTACACCATTCTTGGGAAACTCAACACTTGCACAGAGCCACAGATATTTGGCCAGAAGACAGGTGGTTTTCTATGTCCCAGAAGTACAATGGAAGATCTCTGGGGTCTCCCTGTATTACAGCACTTACTTCAGGCTGGAGATGTGCTGAGGGGAGGGATGTATGTCTGCATGTACGCGTGCATCTGCATATGGGTAGGGGCAGTGGACGAGGGGTAATCAAGCCCTCCAAAGAGACTTTTGTCCTCCAGGATAGTCTATACCATTTACCAGCATTTGGGGCTATAGGCTAGCTCTGGATCAGGGTCCAATGCAAAATGTGGCTGAACGCACATTTTGCTGAGGGTTATATAGCGGAGTTATTCTTTGCAGACTTTGTGGGCTGGAATTTTCCACAACTGACTTTCAATGAGACAAGTATTCCTAAACTACAGGAGCATGTAAGGAAGGCCCATTCCTCATCTGTAGAGGTGTCTAAGAGAAGAAAGGGGAGATATTTGTTGGCCTATCACTCCTGAATTTTCCTCTCTGCTGACTTGGTAAGGCTCCTACTGAAAATTAAGGTTATTCAAGATAATTCAAACATTTCTGGGGTAAAAAAAGTCCTGGAGTCCCTGCTGTGAGGGTGGGTGTGAGGACATACTACCTGTAGACCTGCCCCAGTGGAGCTGGTGACCCTGTCATGGGAGACACACAGCACCTACCTCAGCCATACGCTGCCTGCTCGGACAACTGCCCAGGTCTCTTATGCTCCTTGACAAGGTTTTAACCAGGTTACACAGACTGGTATATAAATACAACATAGTCTCAACAGTCTACCATTATTTTCACTTCAGTGGAGGCTTGTTTGACCCCTTTATTTTCATGCTCTTCTGCCTCTAAAGTACCTTAGTCCGTTTATTTTAATTGAGTCTAATCTTAAAAATAATATGAACCAGCTCTGGTTTGAATACCTGACCAATTTGCTTTAAAGATACTCTTTGCTCTTCTGAACAGACTGTCCTTTCTCCCCACTTCCCCTACTTTACAAGAAAAAGCTTCCATTGACTGGTCAGACACAGAAATATTTCTGAAAGACACGCAGCTAGATTTCTGGGAAAGGAAATGATATATTCAGAAACTTCTTAGAGATGACAAAAAGCTATATGAGAGTGCCAAAACTGTGGTTGGTCACAAGAACCCTTTTAACATACATAGAGAAACAAGAATGACAAAGAACAAAGAAGACAGAAGAAGTAAAGAGAGCAGGAAAACTAATTCCCCAAGTATTAAATGTTTATAGACAGAATATTGGTCATTTAATGCAAGTGATTTCCCGTGCTAACCAGGAATGTGATAGAAACAAGAAGTTTAGCTCTGCTCAATATACATTGTTCCAGCTTGATGCTGCAAAGTATGTTTCACTACAAGCCAAAAGAACAGCCCTCACTGATGCTTACTTGAATGTCTCAATTTCTGGATTAAGCTGTCCCATTGTTTTCAAGCATAGTTATGGTTTAGAGATCAATGGGACATAGACTATCCTAATCTACTGTGAACAGCCCGTAGCAGCGAAGGGATACTCTGCACTAGAGAGCCATCTAAGTCTTCTAATTACTTCTGCTACTGATAGATTGGCTCTTACCCCCTTGAATTCCTTTGTCACTGAGGAGTTAAAATTCATGAGCGTCTATGCTGCTGAATGCTTACCCCAGTGCTGCTATTTTCTGCGCCAAGCTAGCCATCACTGCAAAGAGTCGGAGGTCTGTCAGGCCATCTGTTACATAATAGTCAACAATCTCTAAAATCTGGGGAAACTGAGATGGAGAGAGCAAAGATGATGAAGGGTTTAAAGAGAACAGATTGCTGCCCTGCTTCAAGGGGAGGGAGGCAGGGGGAAGGGGGAAAGCTAAATAGTAAGACCTGATGGAAGCAGAGACAAACCTGATTAGCACAGCCAGCAAAACAATCCCCCCAAAATATTAATGTTTTCTCCAGAGAAGTTGACAAGGACACCAGACTGGTGGGGAAAAAATGCTTTGGGGTAGGGAATCTGAAGGAGGTCTCAAAAAATTACAGCTATAATTTAGGCTTTGCCACACACAACTAGGCACTGATGATGCTTCGAGAACATCCTCTAAATCAGTAAAAACCACCCCAAATATTTCTGCCTCTCAGTGTTATACAAGACATTGTCTGCTGTACCACAGGAAAGTAAGAGTAATATTTTCATTCCACCCTTTTCCTTTCCTCCTTTTCTCCTCCCTTTGTAAAGGAGGTGTTTGATGATTTTTAAAGCATCAAAATGGTGACAGCTTACAAGTAGGAGTCGGCTACCTTATATTCGTCTCGCTTCTTGTCGCTACATTTTAAAGAAGACTGACTATATCTGGTGCAAAATGCTTTCAGGACACATTATCCATTTAACTCCCTCTGCAGCAGCTGAAATAATGAAACACCCAGCTGCATTAAAACTCTCCTGACATGAGCTGACTTCTAGTCTGTTCTGCCCAGTTCTGTCTGGTCTTACACTTGCTCCTCTTGCTAATGCTTGCAGTGCTTACTCTATCAGCTATAAGCATAATGCTGGTGTCTTCTCAATTTTCTTGGCATCTGGGGATGTGCCAGACTAAATGCACTGCAGGTCTCACCACTGGACTCCTTGGAGTTCCCTCCAAATGGATGCTTGTTCCACATCAAGGTCCAAATTTCACCTTCAGACTCTCTTAACATGAAATATCACTGGGAATCAAATGCCTTATGGCAGTTTGAGGCAGTTGTTTCTGCTTGAACAGCAATGTGAAACAACAAACAGAATCTCAGTTTTGGTTCTGTCAGCCCTCTGTCTTTTAGGGGCTAGTTCTTGCCCACGGGACTTCCGTGGCCTCTCACAACATGAAAACACACGAACTTGACTCCTGTAAAGCTCATTTCTTTCAGAGCACCTTGTCAGACCAAACTGGAGTTGTACATGCTCTGCTTCATTATTCCTCTGAGCAAATAATTTTTAAACTATAGCAGAAAACCCAATATATGGCTGTTGAGGAAGGGAGAAGAAAGGAGTATTTTCTGAATGCACATATATAAACAACTAAAGATGTAGGGATAACTTCGCTGGTTAACTTTTCATATGACAGTAACCACTGCCAAAGCAAACACATCATAATGGAAGCAATTAAAATCTGTGTTCATTCATTCATTGTTGTTACTATAAGGGTAAGGTGGTTCATTAACTGAGATTCAAGTGTATAGCGTAATTCATCCCTCTTAGCTGTATTAATGGATCACATAAGACAATGCTGACAGATGGAAAAGATGAGCTTTATAGGTCTGATAAAAATAAACAATAAATGCAGGCACTGCTGAACTGGATTATCATAGTGCAACATGAGTTGTGTAATGATGTTAGCACTGGCGCCTGCCTTAGAGCTGATGCCTCAGAATACTAACATTGAGCCACTTGATACGTGTTTGATGTCTAAACAAGTCACATCCTCTGCTGAGAGGAACAAATTGCAATGGAGACTGGCTGCTGGGCTCCAAGTTTCAGATAAGAATCTGCCCAGAAGAACTCCATACAAAATAATTGTCCAAAGGACTTTCATTTTTAATTGTATGAAATATGTGGCTGAATCCTTTTTCTTCCTCTTTTTTTTTTTTTTTTTTAAAACATCCAAATAACTTGGTCCCTGCTCTAGTGCTAAAGCCTTGTCTAACATTTCGTGCTGGGAATGCAAAGCAGGACACCAAGTACAGTAGTACAAATAACACTTTATTTACAGTTTCATGGCTTTCAGATTTCCTGTCTCCATAATCACTTCCTACCAATTTCCTTCTGTTTTGTTTGAAATGGTGGTCTTTTCAAAGAAAGTGCCCAAAGAAACAACGCCTTTGTAAGGTTTGGATTAAATCACGGAGGTTTTTATACTTCTTTTTCTGTATTTCCTAGTACCGGTTTTCTGCATTAACAGAGTTTGTGCTGTATGTCTGGATAGTTCAAACAGGATCATGATAAGAGAACTGCAAAAAGGCCAGCAGTGAAGTGCCGAAGGCTCAGCTGGAGGAAGCAGGCACATCTCCATTGATGTGCATCAGCTACAAACTAACATCATTTGAAGAGCCAAATATTTTAACGCTGGGCATGAAAAACTTTCAAGCACTACCAGGAGAATTTGCTCATACTTGAGCACATACAAAACATTTAGATAAAGTCAGATGTCTTTGCTGTGGGAAGTAAATAAAAGCAACTATCACACAAGTGCAGTTTCTATGCAGGGAGACTGGCTTGGTCTGAAATTAAATACACAGAGTATTTGACATATTTTTATCTTGTCTAGTGGTTTCAGTTGCCTAATGAGCAACATCTCCTACAGCTATATTTAGACTCCTCTACATTATGCCAAGTTGGCTGATCAAAACGGGACAGATCCCAAATCCCCTGTCACTTTTCAAAATGTAGCTAACAATTGAAAAAGGAAAACCTGTGCAAAGACATAACATTGACTAGCATTATTAGACTGTACCCTTAGTGCTATCTCTTGGTTCTATCCAACTATTTGGCCAGCATAACCTGTGTAAGAATGAAGGTATACACCCCATTTCCACTGCTAGCCTCTGTCTGACCTTCCCCTTCCTTCAGAGCTTTGATTTCTCTCCACGTCTTTCAGACCTTGAGCATTACTGTTAATTCCAGAAGCGGAAGAAAAAAGGAGGTGTGCTACTTAACTTATTATTTGGATTATGTATAGAATTGTTTAATAAATAAATATCTCACACATGCACCAGTGTTGCTGCTGGTCAGGTTGCTTTCCTTTATTTAAGGGGAGCATTGACCAACCAAATATCACAAACAAATGATGCAGGTATAAATACTGGAAATGTTTGCCACCCCTTCTCACACTTTTCCAGGAATGGATTTGTTGGCTTTACTTACACTGTAAGTCAATTCTTATGGAGGTGGCAACTTCTTTTAAGGTCATCAAAATTTGCTAGGAATTCAAGTCCCCATCTTATCAGTAAAAGCCTGGTCACTCACAATATTAGTTTTCAGAAAATTAGACAGTTGCCTCTGGGCAGAACTCCAGTGTCTCAGAGTGTGGCTTTGACAATGCGTAGTTAAGCTCTGCTTTCATTTTTCAGTTTGAGGGAAACTCTCAAAACCTCTTACTCTTCCCCCTCACTGAACACAAAAGCACAGTAGTTCAGCCTTTTTTCGGCTCTACACCACCTTCTTCACCAGTTACTCATTTTCCAATACATAATACAAAAGCAGTAGCAGGAGAAGAGTAAGTGAAACTTCAAAAATCTTATGAAAATATAGAAATTCTGAAAGAAAGGAAGGATTTGACATCTGTCTATGACTTTCCATTATACTGAGCTCATATACACTATAAACACTACAGTCTTTCCACAGAGACGCTAAAGTTCATTAAGTTTCTCAGTGAGATGACACATCAGATATTTACAGGCACTGCACAGGCTTTATGATCTTCTGGAGAAGATGTAGATAGTGAATAAAAGATCTGTACAGGCAAGAATTTATGTGGTTTCCAGTTCCTTTTACACAAACCAGTCCCTTTTACTTAAAAATAATTCACACATAAGACTTTTTTTTTTTTTTTTGGTCACCTCAACTGTCTCTCATAGCGCACTGCTTTCAACAAATTAGTCAGAGTTGAGGAAGAAACTGTGCAACTCCCTGGGATCTGATGGTCTAGAATAACTCAGGGCATCCTGAAATAAACAGCCTAACTACTGTCATAGATTTTCAGTGCTTACCTGCCTAATTATAAGGAGCAACCACTTTTTGACTGGAAACATCGTTACAACAATCCACAGCACGCTTACCACATTTGGAAGATCTAAGTCACACGGGAGATGACTGTCCTGTCTGCATCATCTCCCTCAGCTGATGGAGAGCTGAACTGCTATTCTTACATCTTCCAGTGCACCACAGCCTATGCCAACCAGCAACTTATCTACAGTCAGGGAAGTGCTGCTCTTGAATCCACACACCTAATCCTCAATAGGACACATTAGGCTGTGCACCTTTTAACACAGCTGCTGAACTTCTGGGCCCGCTTTGCCTCATGCTGAGCTGCGTTAGCTCTCTCTGGGCCACAGACCCTTACACATCCACTTAGAGGTTTGCATGAATTAAAGAAAGTAAATGTGATCAGTGGGAAAAATCTGTTCACACTAAAAGACCATGTTTTCTTGTTATACTTCAAGCTTTACCAGTCTCATCTGTCTTAGCCAGAGTGGCATACTGACTTATACATGTTCCTTCTTGGATCATTATAAAACATTTCCTCTTCAGATTCAACAATCCACATAGGACATGGTTTAGGATTGTAAACTCCCTTAAAACTTCGTGTTCAATCCTCTGTTTACTAGTTCTCCAGGAGTTAGAAAAGAAGATCAGTTCTCTGTCATTGCAGGGATAGATGGAAAGACTTTCCTTAAGAAGAGCTTAAGTAGAGGCAGCACTGATCTCTTAGAAACTTTTATCAACCTCTGATGGTGCTTAGAACCTCCAGAAATAATTAGTAATGCCAATTAAAAACCAACCAACCAAACAAAGCTTATTCCATGTTAAAGCAGGTCTTGCTTACAAACTAGGAAAATCTTTTGTAGGAGAAGTGCATAACCACTAATGTAGTGAGGAGATTGGGCAAAAAAGAGCATAGTTTGTGTTTTGTGGAGAGGGAGACTGAGAAGGAAATATGGAAACATTCCATGTGCTTCTTATAACTGCAAAGTTGTGGATTCCCTGCTCTCAAGTTCACTGATTGTTCACTGGTTTATGCTTATACTTCAATCAAGTTGACAATGAAGTAGTAATATTCAGGGAGTGACACACAGAAAGGAAGACCCAAATGAAAAAGCAGTCTCAGGCATAACCTGAAACTTGAGCATCCTACTTCAATCAACTTTTTATCCCAAGTAAAGAACTTGCAAGGGTGAGAGCTTAACAAAGCTCTTTAAATATGCCTTTGATCTGTTCAGATACTCAAGAGACAGTCCCCAAGGCCAGAAATCTGGCACCCAAGGGAGCCTTTATCCAGAGAAAGGTGCTCTTCAGGTCCCCACTGAATGAGGAGAGGGGCTGAAGCTGTGTGGGAGGTGTTCTTCAGCTGTGGAGAGATGTAAAGACTTTGCTGCTGTCCTAATATTTCACATCCCAGACCAGGCCACAAGACAAACAAACCGGGTGTTGTTTCAACTGTCTCATTTGACATGGTCTAACGCTACAAGAAGTGAAAGAAAACCTTAGCACCCACTCCCGCCCCCCTCCTTGGACCAATTGAGCTGTCACTGTCTGCACAGAAAGTGATTGTTCAGTCGAAAACACATTTCGGCCTGAAGCAAACTGAACAGTCTTGAAAAGTGGAGTTTCCTTTTGTGCCTCCCCTTCTAGGAGAGTAAAAGGCAGCAAGAAGAGAGGCAGGACGGAGGAAGGTGACCACTTTGCGCTATCAGCACTCCATGCTGCCTGTTCTGCAGCTCATTCTCAGCAGGCAGCCCCAGAGGCAGCCGGCCGTGGCCCTACCAGTGGGGCAAACAGCCTTGTGCTGGCAGTGACAGATATTTGCGGGGGGAAATGTTCAGAGGGAGCTGGAAGAAAGTGCTGGAGTGATGGAGTTTCAAAACCAGAGAGCTTCGTTAAGCAGCGGGTTGCAACCTTCGGTTAAAGTTTATCTTCCAGAGGTTCGTAGCTTAGCAACAAGGAGTTTTTTCATTTGTTTAATACAAACAGAATAAACAGTATCAGGCATGTCAGAGTACAGATGTGACAAGGCATCAGGGGGGAATTACAAGGGAACAGTGATTTGCAGCAGAGATGAACAGGGATGCCCATCTCCAGCAACATGTGACTTTACACATGAGAATGACAATGACAATGAGATTGTCAGGAAAAGATCCCATCCAGGTTGAAGTCACTCCCATTCAATTTTACCAACAGATGCTACGAGCCTATTGTCGGTTTTAAAGATGTCCATGAAGAATCCTTAATGGAGTTGACTTCCTATTTTGAAGAGTATCCCTGACTACTAAAGCTCACTTTAATTTGGGCGCAGAATAATATATGAGATAAAATTGAGGGAGGGAAGCAAGCAGCAAATAGCTGCTCTGCCATCATACAACTGGGAATTTGTGGTTTTGCTGTATTTTTGGACCATAACTGGACTATTGATCTCTGCCTCCATTCAACATCTTTCCAGGCAGCAGTTTTCACTTTAGGTTCAGCACTGAAAATCAACAATGGAGAAGCTGTCACATCCCATCACATCATATCCTTCACTTGCTGCCTTGAGAATCTGCATACACAGCCAGTATCTCTTTCTGTTCAAGTCAGTAAGTATTTTGATGGCTGAATACCTATGCACTCCACAAACTCTCAACAGAGAAAGTACAGCAACAGAAAGGAAAAGATGCCTTAATTACTCACAGGTAATGATCTCAGGTTCTCAATATACATTTATATCCTTTCCCTCTGCTAATGTATTCATTATGTAGTAAGTGTTGAGCAACACAGGGCAAAGCATGCCCTACACAGCCAGTCTGATGTACATTTCTGGCACTGTTGTATATGTCACCCTCTGGTCCAATAAGTTTACATTTTAAAAAGGTGAGAAGCCAAAATCCTCCAGAGGTTTCCATTCAGCAAAACTTCAGGCAAACAATGCAGGGGTATCCTAACCCAGCACGTGCTTGGGGACCACTCAGTGCCCCTATGGGGGTCTGTCTGCTCTCCATTTACCTGCCAGACATACGGTGAATAAAGCAGGACTCCAAAGAAGAGATCTTTCACTGTTCCTCTTAGATACTTTGAAAGAGAAGCAAACTGTACACAAATGTCCTTTCCAGCAAAACAAATTTGTGCAAACAGCCCTCAGACCATGGGTTGACACAGGTCTTACTGACACTGGCAGCACCACAGGGTCATTTGCACACAGATGATCTAGGCCTGGCAGCACATTAGGGACTAAGGCTTTTGTTACACTCTGCCACAAAGGTCTTGTTGTTTGAAAGCTGCTTGAGCAAGCTTAGTTGACAGCGTGGAAACCTATGTAACCGAGTGACTGGAAAATATAGTCCCTTCATCATATCCAGTCACCACACTGCCTTTCACTGCCATGGAAAGATTGTTTTTTCAGCAAAATTATAGAAAGTGAGTAAAGTGGACTTAGGAAACCACTAGGATCAGCTTGCCAACTCCTAACATTCAAATATCTTAAAGTGGATCATCCTAAATCAGTAGTCTTGTGAACATGTTGTGGTTTTGTAGTGCTGGGGCGTACAGGGGGAGAGAGAAGGTAGAAGTGTTCATGTACTGCTGGTTTTACTTTTATGTATTTATCTTCTATCTTTTTTACACACACACACACACAAATACACACCTCTCACACTTTATGGGATACACAACGTGAATTTTGTCAGGTTGCACAAACATTTATGCTGAGAAACCAAATATTTCCACTTCTTGAAAGAATTCCCAACAAACAGAAGGTTCCAGCAAATCTACAGTGCCACCTCACCTGAGAAAAATGTCAGTGCCCAACTTCAGCTCACCTGAAGCTTTCAAAGGATCAGAACATGGAAGTAAATCTTCACACTTAAAGAAATTAATTGGATTCAAAACTTCCAACCTGCCAGATGAAAATCTTCCATAAGCAATGATCCATGTCATCAGCAACTGAAATTTTAAGACTAAACTGGTTTTCTTGAAAAGGGCAAGCTGGTTTTCTTAAGCCAATTCTTGATATTTTTGCAGTCCTGCAAAAGGACTTCGTTGCTGCAGCAAGGCCAAAACACCTTTATCACTCAAAGCACAATTCAACAAAGTGTCCCCACCATGGCGTAAGAGAGAACTCTCACTAGTCAGTACATTTCCTTAAAAGCACAGCCCAAATTATATGAAACAACATCTAAATGCAATTCCAATCTTGAATTAAAAGTGACTACTAGAATTATAACTATTTTGTCCTTAAAAGGCCAGGTGGAGAAAATGAGAGAAAGGAAGGGCATGGAACGAAAGAGAGGAAAACAGAAAAAGGACATCTTTGTCATAGTGAGTCACAGATTTGTCTAATATAATCACTAATATTTGTCTAGTAAATCACTAATACTGGAAAAGTGATAATAATAATAATGGCCAGTCTTCGCGAACGAAGATCCGGGGAAGGTCTTTACACCTTCCAGCCTGCGCATTGGA
>JAWMRA010000041.1:62166806-62211290 GCA_035584735.1 Pseudotriccus pelzelni
AGGTTCATCTGCCGGGGCCAAGCACGCTTGGACGGTGGCAGCGAGGTCCTTAGAACGTAGGTGGATTGCCTTACAGGACTAACGAGCTCCACCTGCCCGGGGAGTATCCCTGGCTGGGATCGAATCCTTGGCCTCCGCTGTGAAGGTGCCGCAATCTAACCACTAGGCCACCAGAGGCTCCCTGGAAAAGTGATATTCACAGAATAAAAGAATCTTGTAGTCCCTTTTCTCTTCCTGGTCAGCAACACTAGGCTCAGGTGAGCAAATACGTAGCAGGAAAAGCAGTCATTCAATTAGCAAAAGGTTAAAACAGAGAAGGATCAGAGTCTCTCATAGAATTGGAAGTTATTGAGGACTGGAGGGGCAAAATTCAGGTAAACGTCTGCAGGCATGTAATTCAGGATTAAGAATAGGATTTTCTGTGTTAGTCAGTGACATGACAAGAAAAGGTGACAGAGGAGACTGAAGTTCATGGGAGACTGACTGAGCAAGAGAGATCTATGAGCTAGAAACACAATGCATATATGAAGAACACTATATAAGGTCTATTGAGGAGGATATTTCACTAGTTAAGTAGCAGGGAATGTGCTGATGGCTGCAGGCCTGCTTACCCCCTTTCCAGACTGCCGGAGCCCTCTCTGATCACCCCAAAGGACTCTGCTGCTGCTCCCCTGCTCCTGGGGACTGAGCTGCAGGGTCAGCCTTGACGTGGCACCATCGACTAACCTTGCTGATCAGACTGTTTGGGGCTTCAGTGGGGTCTCCACCTGTTGGCTCAGGAGCTGTGTTTAAGCTCCAGTGCTTGCCCTTGGACCCCACACAAGTGACACTGTTGGCCTTGACCTGTGGACTGACTTTTTGGCTTGACTTCAGACCCTCCTCTTTGCTATGGATGTGCCTGCAGCCACTGGGCAGCATCTGACCCTGGTGACTTCTGGTGAACGTGCCCTACTCACCTCTCTTCAGCATCGTGGGGCTTGCCAGCGAGTCCACTGCCCTGTCTACACCACCACCTCTCACACTCTCACTCTTGACTCCTGACTCCCCTGCCCTTGCTGTGCCTCGATGCAGGAGACAGTCAGCCTGGAGCAGATTCAGGGTGATGAGCACAAGGGAGACTGACAGAGCTTGCTTTGGTCAGCCTTCCAATACCACAGCTGAGCTGGAGCACAACTACCTCACTAAATATCTCTAAGGTAAGCAGGTGGAAAAACCAAGCTAAACCAGCCAGCAATGTTAGCATGGAAACAAATGTCATTTGGAAATTAGACACAGATTCCTTACCACCAAAGCAGTCCAGGTCCTGAAAGGCCTGTTAATCAGTTCAGAGGGAGCAGGCAAACAGCTTTTAGATGGAACTTCAGAGCTCACAGAAGAGAGTATATGACAAGGAGAGCAAGGGCCAGATCCAAGCTCCTCTTTGTGCAATGAGCACAGTGATGCTCAGCATCCTCCTGGGGCTGGCAGCAGGCTGGGGAAAGGGGGATACCTAAAGAAAGCAAATTTTTTCTTCTCACTTCTCTTTTTGCCACAGCATTTGTGCCTTGTTTCCCAGTGTTCTTCTCCATTGCATATTCCTGGCATTATGACTCCAACACAGCTGGCTAAGAGGCAGGACGTAGAAATCACCATTTATCTTTCTGATAAAATTCCCTGCCTTTTTTTTAAATATTAGTGCTACTATGCTCATTTTAGGCATGCCTGATTCATTCCTTGTTTCTTCACCTGGTAAATAACTCAAGTGAATGACAGTCATCATGCTCACTGCAGCTGACCATTTGCTCTGTGCTGTTCTCTCAGGGTGAGCTAAAGAGGAAGCCCAAGCACATATTTGAAATTCTCACTCAAACATTGCTCTCAGACAAGTAGTTTAAAATTGCTCTTGTGTAGGGAGAAAAGAGGGAGCGGCCTTGAAGGGAGTGTGGTCTTGTATATTTGGTGACTGCTGCAAAGCTGGAACAGCCCAGAGAAGGAAGGGCCTGTTTTTTGATATCCAGAGTAGGGAATTTAATTTAAGGCTGATGTGTTGCTGGTTGAAAATACGTATTAAATACCCAGATGCAAGAGAAATGGGTGCAGAAAACAGCAAAATAAATACAGGATATTGGCTCATTTATGTAGAGGGCCGATTTCCTAAACCTGGCACATTGGGGATTCACTGCCTGCCCTGATTTTGTGTGTCACTGATTTGGCTAGGATCTAAGCACAGAGCTTCACAGTTACTGAACCATCATCCCAGACCCAGCCAAGGCTGAGCACAAAGCAGACCTGAACAAACCAGCAGGCAGACTACAAAGGAAAAACAATTGTTCTGCTTAGCAGCAGCACTGTTTCTGCTATGCTTAGCATCAGAACAAGTTAATTTGGGAGCACAATCTTCTTAAAAGGAAGTGCTGCTCAGCTCAGCATCCCTAGGTTTCATGCAGTGCACTGCCCTTTTCACCATGCATAAGCCACGGATGCTACTCACAATGAATTTTTTTACTAGTCAAACAGTATAAAAGCTTCTGATAAAAATCAGAAACCTTAAACCTCTGGCTGGCATCTTGTTAAAAACTGACATCATGTTTGCCTGTCACCATTGGCTCACGAGGAAGTTTCTGCTGTGATTCAATAAGCAAGAGGAAGGATTTTACTGCTAAGAGAAAACAATAAACTGCAATATCAAAATACTAATACAATTTTGCTCCAGTGCCTTTGGTCTAAACTATTTGGTCTTAACTGACCCTTCACAGAGGTAAATATAGATCATCGTGAGTAAAAAACACGCTCAAAAAATACAGAGCAGAGCCTCTGAATGCATGCAAACTGTCCACAGCTCCATCCTGATTAGCAGAGCTGGAAAGACCACCAGCATCCAGAAACTTGCCCCAAGACAGTTAAACAGCTCAAGAGTAGCAAGGAGTGGGCACCTGAGCACACAAACTGACCATGCTGAGCACCCCAGTGTCCAGCGCAGGCCAGGGAAGCCCTCAGGATGAACAAACTCCCTTGGCATAAGGGATGGAGGGAATCATCCTGCCAGCTATGCAGACAGGTCTGTCAGGAAAAAGGAGGTACAACCTTGTCTCTCGTTTGCTGTAGTGATCATCTTCAGATGCTTTTGCACTTCCTGGGGAAAATTAGAACAATTTTCAACCCTCTCTAAGACATTCAGGGCACCCAGCATTGGGCTGCCAGAGAAGCAGCCTGCACTTTTCACTCATTGCTGGTTTTAAGCTGTGCACTCAGCTGGATTAACAGCTCCTTCGCTACTTATGGCAAGCTATCCCATAACTCTGTACCACTATACTTCATTCTCACATGTTTCTGTGTAACAACAGCACCACAAAATGCCACAAAACAAGGACAAGCAGCCCTTTGGACCCACTGTTTCTCACCTTCCAGGGAGCAGGGGACACTGTGGGAAGCACAGAGTGAGAGGGTGGGAGTCCCTTCCCTCCTCTGCACAGGAGTAGAGGTCTAAATTGCAGCACAGCCTCATTCAGCAGAGCCAGCCAGCTGCACAAAAGCTGAATGAAGACCTCCAAACCCAGCCCTACACAGGGGTGTTGTGTAGGCAGTGGGGCCAGCGCTGCCCCTCAGCCCTGCATGGGGACTGGCTCTGGAGCCGTCAGCTGGCACAGCACATGGAGCAGAGGCACTGAGCCTCCTACTCGGGCACTGAGGACATGAACAAAACCAGGGCTGGATATAGCACCCTCATTCAAATAGCACAGTATTTTAGCACCAGAAATAGTATTTTTTTTTTCAGTGAAACTACTGGCAGAGAAAGATACAACTTAGCATGAAAATAGGTATCAGAATAAGGCCCTAGCTGAATAGTCAGTACTCTGCATAATTCTCTCTTTTCATCCCCTCAGCCTAGATCCTCTCCAAATACTCATATCAAAATTTGCAAAGGAGCTCCAACATTTCGGCCATTAAAAGTAAAAGCTGGAACATTTGGATTCTGCCTCCACCGTATTACTCTGTTTGAATAAAATCATGTCTCTGATTTTACCATCAGGTTAATTATGAAGTCCCTGTCCTTTTTTTCCTCTCTCTCTCTGTCAAGGATCAAAGAGCTGAAAGAGACATAATTACTAGTAAAAAAGAAAAGGAATATACTATTTTAAGGAATGCATTCAATTCCTCTCTCTGTTATTTTGTACATGCACCATAGCACTCTACTTTCAGCATTCGAAAAAACATGTAAGAGGAAAGACAGAGAGAAAAACAGAAGTCAGGATAAACTGTGGATGGATATTACTGCCATTTAATGGCAAAAGTCTTTCAAAAATCCCTGCATGCTTTACAAAGTGTGTACATTTGAATGATGCGTTGTTAGACAATGGAGAGGACCAGCAGAAGGGAGTAGTCTAAAACTATAAATGAAAATTACAAACTACAAGCAAAAATACAGAACAGGAGACAAACCCAACCATGCAATTTTCATTTTAACTCTCTGGGCAGTGCAGTATAAGGGCCAACTCACATTCCCATCAAAAGCAATGGGAATAACCCTAAGAGCCATCTTTCTCAAATCAGAGATGAATTCAAATGGGAAGAGGCATGCAACAAAAAAAAAAATAGTTGTTAATGCATAAAACTACTGTATGACTTCCAATAGCTGGACTCAAGAACCCTGGTTAAATACTGACTTTCTTTCAGAGTCAATCAGATAATAAGACCCCTTTAGAAGCACAGAATAGTTAAATTCATCACCATAATTTAATTGTAGAAGGTTATTAAAGAGCACTTCGACTCCCCTCCTGCTTCGGCGCTGCTTTTGTGTATTAAACTCAGACTAATCAAATTGCAGATTCCAAGAGTACTGTATTAGTCATCCCCATCCCTTTTAATTTGTTTAATGGCCTCCTTTTTTCTCCCCCCTCTTGTGTGTGTGTTCTGACTGGCTGTGCAGCGCTTAGGCTCACGACATGTAAATAAAGAATGGATAGGGGAACAGTTCGTCGAAAAGAATAAAGCGTGCCTCCATTCTAAAGTTACATTTGATGTCAGCGTAATTCATGGGACGTGTACTGCAAGCAATGGTGCTTATTATTTCTGCTTAACTGTCTACAGACACAGGAGGAGAGGGAGAGGGAAAAAAAAGGAAGAAAGAAAAGAAAAGAAGTCTGAATTTACACTTACTGCTTCAAAAGCCCTTTTGTGCTTCGCCAACTTCTCCTGGCTGAAGATGCAGTATTTTGCCAAAAAGTCGACTGCAAGAGCAGACAAAAAGAGGATAAAATAGCCCATAAAAGAACTCTTTTCCACACTTTTCCATAATCATTTTTGTAAACTGTCATAAAGAAAACTAGTTTTTTAAATACACAACCACACTAGCCACAGAAGACTCATCTTGTAGAAATTCCAATTCATGGTTTGCTTCTTGTGTTTTGGTGTTTTTTATTGTCAGCTTTCTTTTTTTTCCTTACTCTTTCTTATTTGGAAAAGTCCTTTCACCTGGCCCAGGGCACAAAGTCAAAGTCAGCTCTGAATAGGGAATGTTTAACATGTATAAAGCATAAGAGCTCCATCCTGATCAGGCAGTAGTCTGGGAGTGTGGCGAAGCCTTGTTGTTGTTTGTTTTAAATGCTAAAGAAAAGAACCTCTTTAAACTCAAGTTCTGCAGAGCAGCATCTTTCATAGATATTCCCAAAGATACCAATAGAAGTGAAATTCCTTTGGTTTGTTGTAGTCATAAGAGACAGGTACCAATACAAACTTTTCTCTTCCAATATTGAGTAGCTATATCAAAGAATTGACACACCTTTTCCTATTTCTTTCTTTTGATTGAGATCCAGTAGGACAACATTAAAAAATACCATATGGAATTCCCTTTCCTTAATTTTTCTTTTCTTGTTTCCAGGTCTATCATCCAAGAAGACGAAGACCTTGAGATATTGGACTGTATGAAGCTGGCCTTGCTTCCTCACACCTAACACAGCACGAAAATCTGCTGGGAATGGGATAAGAAAACTGGAGGAAAAAGTCAGGTCATGCCAGAAACACACAGAGCTCATGAGTTCTGCAGATTGTACCAACTCTGTTACCTCTGCATTCAAACTCCTCCTAAGTCTTATTACTTCCTTTCTAAAGTCTTTCTCTGTACCCCTAGACTGCTATTTCTACCACATCATCAGCACATTCATAGGAAAGAAACACTATCTTCACATCAAGGGAAACTGCCAGCAAATTCAGGGCCTGATGGGGGAAAAGTGTTGGGACTCAGCTCTTCTAATTTCCTGTTCATTTAGAGTGAGAACTGAAAAATAGAGGTAACAATTTGCAAAAGGGTGCCAGAAAAAAAAAGAATCTGAATTATCATCACCGTCATTATCAGTAACATTATTTTACTGTAAAGAAAAAAGGAGTGATTCACAGTGTTGTGGCAATATGGTATTCTGACTGGTATCTAAACAAGCTTGCAGCATAAATCTCCTGTTTCTCTTTAAAAGAGTACATTTGTCTTCAGGTTGTGTTTTGGGCCATGTGCAAGAAGGATTCCTACTGGGAGGGAATGCTCATTGTTTGTTTATAGCTGTGTCCAAAACAGTACAAAGGGACAAATAAAAATGCCGAAATGCCATTGTTTCTTATCCTATGTACTCCAGATGAACTAAATCTGTGTGATAAATACAACAAAAATATCTTGGCTTTCCGTGTCAAAACAGCAACAGAGGTTTCTATTTCAAGCACAGATTGACAGATGTTCCAAGATCGTTGTTACCACGTGATGTGCTTCCAAATTCCAGACTGAACTATGATACTGAAAGGAATGAGGAAACTAGTTTCTGACAAAATTGGTTTTGCACAGTTCTATCTTACTGTCAGCATCTAAGAGAGATTTAAGTCAAGGAGGACCAATGCACTAGTGGCAGAGGTTCTGGAAAAGATTTGCACCATGCTTAGTACTGAGCGCTTCCCCAGAACTTAATACCTATTTTTACCACAAAAATTTTCAGCAGTTACCTTCTTTTGTTTGCACACTGCCATGGGCCTGGGAGATGTAGATGTTCCAACCCACTGTGAAGCATCACTTTCAGGACAGTCTGCGTTGGCGCCATCTGGTGATTCTGGAAAATGTCAAACCATAAAAGAAAATCCGTTATTTTTCTCTCAATAAAATCTTGGAGTTTCTTCTCACCGAGTATTTCATAACGCTGCAACTTCACTTGCAATTGAGTGGTTAACCATACCGCCCTGTAACGATTTTGGGAATGGGGAGATGAAGGGTCATCTCTCTCTCAGAAACAGAGGATAAGGAAGGCAAACTTTAGTGTTTATTTAATCAAATTCTAGGGTTGGATTTAGGCTTTTTGGTCAGCTACTCTGTTTTGCTGCACAACAAAAGCCAAAGGACATCATACATCCCTGTGTAATCCATCCACCTATTTTAACCTAGCAAAAGCACACTCTTCCAGAAGAATGTCCTGTGTTGTTCTGAAACTGTCAGAATATGGAAAATCCCATATAGATGTATTGTGCATTATTTCTAAGACCAATGTTTGGCTTACATGACACTTGAGCTTGTGTTAAGTCTCAACAAAAGCAGTTTTTGCAAGGTTAAAGAACTCTTTAATATCCAGTATATCGTCCCTGTAAAATTACTTACGTGCTACAGCAAAGCGCATGCTCAGAGGAAATTAAATGAAACTCTGTCAGTTTTTCTGTCACAAATTTTTACCATTCCGTAAAGGATTTTTTGGCGATTCTTGTACCCCCTAAAAAAGTGAACATCTTTTCAAAACATGGACACCGAAACTGTATAGACAGTGACACCAGCACTACTGATCTCCTCTTATTTACTTCTTTCCTCCAGTATGGCCAAAGGGGCAAACAAAGACCAGTTTGCCATTCCAATCTTTGGCAATAATTTCGATTTAAGGAAGAGGGTTTTCTCCAGCCACATTCCTCATGCATCTGTTTCTCTCTCTTTGTTTATTCCCCCCCACCCCAGGAAGTTTCAAAATCGTCTATCAATTTTGACCAAGTGCGAGAGAGGCGTAGAGGGTTGACAGGAATTAAGTACCTACAAGTTTCGTGAAAATAGGCAGCAGAGTAGAGGGAGGGAGGGAGGCCCTATTAATTCCCTCATTGAGGGAAAGACCTCAGCATGAGCTCAACCTTTGTTAGAGCCTGGAAATCCACACGAGAGAGAAACCCTGGAAAGCAGCCATCATTAGAAGCACCGCTCATGGAACCACCTGTTTAATTAATTATTCTCTGCTGTAAAGAACCGTTTAAAAACAGCTCCATAGCTTTCAATATAAGCTTGCTTGCAGTGCCCCCAGTAGGAGTCACAGAGACTGAGGTCAGGGGAAACTGGGCCCCACGTGCATTGTACCGCTTCTAATATATAGCCCTAAAAGGCTGCTAGAGGTCTTTGGGCTTGGGCAGACCCAGATGTGGGTTCTCAGGTGTTCCTCAGCACTTTACATCCAGGCACACTCTTCTGCCTTCCAACCAGGCTCTGTCTCCTCTCCCTGTCTTTACTGGAGAGCCCACAGCTTGTGACAGAAGTGACTGCATCCAAAGTCATGCTCAGCCCTCATTCTGTAGCTATTCAGTTCGCACAGAGCTGAGGAAAGCCTAAGAAAAATCAGCTGCCAAACTCTAAACAAATCTGTACTGAGCACAGATGTACTGAAACAGTGTCATACAGGGTGGATTCATGGGACAGAGAGAAGCTGAACTAGTTAGTCATCCTGTGCCAAATGTCAAGTCATAAAATCACAGAATCATAGAACATCCTGAGGTGAAAGGGGACCCACAAGGAATATCAAGTCCAACTCCCTGCATAAGACAACCCCAAGTCTTGACTCAAAAGCATGTCAAGATAGCTTCTTCTATCTTCTAGCTTTGCAGAAATACAGTTGCAAGGCTATTAGCTCCTTAGGTACAGGCAGAATAATTTACTTTTGCCTAATGTTGAGAATTAAAAAGGCTGTTTTTATTGAAATAAGAAATAATTCTAACAAAATATTTGAAACTAAAATTGCAGCCTTAAAAGAATAAAAGGTAACTAGAACTAAAACAATTTTTAGTCCAGTATTTCTAAAATCCTACCTCAAAAAGGCACTTAAGAGAAAAGCAAGACATATTACAGCTGCAAAGAAGGGGAAAATTAGTCTTTGCTTTTTTGTTCACAAGGAGGGCACCCCCTGTAGCATTTACTCCATACTCAAAGTCATGCCTGTATAATCTGCTTTCCCAACTCCTCCTGTGTGTTTCATAGAACACATGGGGGAAGACCCATGAAAACAGGCATAAGTTTGCAGAGAAGAGGGTCCAGCAAGTGGGCGTGAACAAGGGTAGTGAATGAAAAGGCCAGGGAAATACAAGGGGATTCCAAGCACACTCAAGGGAGTACCCAGGCTTAGGGGACACTTGCATGGGGATCTTGTGGCCACGCAGAGCTCTTGGCCACGTCAGCTTTGGCTGCACACCCCATTCCTGAGGAAGGGAAGGTGGCTTACTTTGCTTTCATAAACTAAAACTCTCATACTCACAGTAAGCTCCTCATACTAAAAGACTATTAAAATTGAAAAGTCAGGAAGTTAAGGGCTAGGAAAATGCTACAGCACTGCCACGTCATGATGCAAGAAGGAGGGTAAAAGTCAAACTTTAGCTTTGGCATTTCAAAACAAGAGAAAAACTGAGGCAGCTGTAACATGACGTCAGTAGCAACCTATACTGCTATCCAGCTCCATAACTTCCACTTAGTTTGTTATTACATTTGTGGTCTGTTCTTAAAACTATAAAGAAGCTCTTGTAACATTTTATGAACATCAAAAGATTAACCCTCTTAACCTTACCTGAATAACACATTATTCCCATTTTACAGATAGGGAAATCAAGATATTAAGTAACATTTCCAAAGCCAGTGAACACAGTGGTAGCAGACACAGAAAATCACTGCTCTTCAGCACTGTGCTTTAACTGGAGACAATGGTCTCCCATGGGATATCTGTGTCAGAGCTTTGAAGGACATCAAACTACACTAGGCTGTCAATAGAGATAATGGAATACTTGGCAACTGTGTCTAGGATGCTTTTCCTTTCAGAAAAGTTAGATTAGGATCTTCAGCCAATTAAGTAATGCTGTTGACTGGGCAATCACAGCTGTTTACGAGACAGATAGAAAGGAAACTACTAGGGGAAAGAATAACCAGGGGCTCAATTAAATTCTTAAACGGTATACCACTTACAAGAAGCTGAAGGAGCTTTGCTGGAGTAGAAACTAACTTATGTTGGGACTTGACCATTAAAACATCAGGGTTGGCAACACAAACTTTCAGTTTCCTAGCAATAATTCTGAATTATCACTATGTAATTCATTACATTTGCCCATGCAGTTAACACACTTGCTTTTCAGAACCAAACATTTCATATGAAACCAGAGGGCGGAATAATACTGTACAAAAATATAAATTGAATGGCAAAAGTATATGCACAGGCATACACATCTCTTTCTAAAAATCAATCTCTTTTAAAGAAAGCCTGTCAATATTTTGTAAATACAAGGGAATTCTTTTCTTGTCTACATTTGACTGACTTAAAAATGTCATGCTAGCATTTTTAACCAAAATAAATCTTTTTTATGTACCCTGTTGCAAGAAAATATGACAATACATTCAGCCAAAAATGTTTCCTATATGGGACTTTCGCATACTTTTACAGGCTTTCATTGTTTGCAACGAACTGTGGGCAGAGTTAGATTTAACACACCACCACTGACAGATAAAAGCATAGAACAGGTTCAGGAGTCTGTAAAGTTTGTACTCCTGTGCTACACAAGTAAAAGCAAACTGAGGCACACAGCAATACTTTCATATGAAACAAGAGACCTTTTTTCTAGGGTAAGGGGGTCCAAAGGGCACCTCATTTTACAGGCATCCCCAACAGACAGTCCTGTAACTCCCAGGTGTGGAATCTATGAGGCATTGTAAATAACTCACTTTATTCGCCCTTAAAAAGAAATACACCTTATAAATTTAAGACTGAGACTTTGATCTGAAACTAGTTTCTCCATGCTTCTCCTCCTTTCTTCTCCCTCTCACACATACACATAAACACAGAATTCCTTCTATTTTGGATACCTCTGCCTAGGTTACACAAATGTTACCTAGTCTTTGCAAATAAGGGTGTGAACGTCACTGTAACAGCAAGGGACAGCCTGTCTGCCATTCCTAAAGCTCTGCCATGTAGTACAAAAGGCCAAGAGGGGGAAAATTCAGCTGTATATGACCAAACTCACCCTCCCAGAGCAATAAAAATACAACCGTGATCACTTTGATAAAGATTGCAAAGGTAAGAGAAGATTCTCAGAAAAGTGGGATTAATTTGAAGGTGGTCTATGCGTAACCCTCCCATACGCCCAATAGATGAGCAGGACAATCCATTTCACAGCACCTGTAGCCCTTGATGAAACTTACACATTATCACATTGTGTAGCTCAAACAATGACATCTGTTATGAAAAAATGCATTTGTTTCAAGGACCCCATTCTTTTGGAAAGGTTTAATTTTTTAACACCAGTTTTTCCTTTGCTAGCCCAGCTGCCAAGTTCAGTCATTCTTTTCTTTCATACTTTGTCTTCACTTCTGCCAAAGTAAAAGCAGATCCGCACCTTTTTTACACCCTCCTAAAGATTTTACTCTGACTTTCAAATATGTCTGGCTCTATAATATCAGGCAGGCTTTCTGATTCATGCTGCTCCTCTCTCATGCTTTGTTGCTTAGGCACAAGTTCAAAAATAAGGATTTACAGAAAGTTATCATGTTTTACCTCATTAGGTCTTAACCTTTCAAAGTGTATTAAACTTCAATAGCATTGTAGCTTGATGCCTGGCTTTGCAAATAAGGTTTCTTTGAAGATGCTCTGTTCACAGAGTTGTGGGTCATTAGGCACTTTTCAGTTTCTTACCATCAAAAATGCGTCAGCAGGAAAAGCTTCAGTGATCCGGCTTTACAAAAACAAACAGGCAACCCAACTCACAACACATACTCTCATCCTTGGCACCAATGTGAAGGTTTACTAGTGAGCATGAGAGAGCTTGGGGGCTTAATTTTTCACTTGCATGAACTTTTGGGGTCAGCTGGCAAAAACTTGATCAAATCAAATCAATTCCAAGGCAGTGCCTGTCTTGTCAGGACAAAATGGGAAGCCTTTTGTTTCTGTGGGACTCAGGCCTTATCGGCTAATTCTGTTACTCATAGTTCCTCAGCCCACTTGAAAATCCTCCTGGATTTACTGCAGATGTATGAAGCTTGCTGGAAATAATAGTACAGGCAAAGAGGCTAGTCCAGCTATCAACTCCAAGCTCTGGGTAATACCAATGGGAAATTATTCGCACAAAAGGTGCGCTGGGGTGACAAATGAAGAGTGTGCTTTGGCCCATTGAAGATGCTAGGAGCTTGGACAAAGCTAACATACTAATGCCAAACAGCTCGCTTTATCTGATTACATACTGAGCACTTGCCTCCCATTCCCTGATACCAGCACCCTGCCCACCCCCTCACTCTATCCTTTAAAGGACACAGGTTGCTTTCTTCTATGCAGTGTAGCGTGAAATGATAATCTACAGCAGAAACCTGTCTAAAAAAACATTATATTCTCCTCTCTTTTCCCAAAAGACATCTTTAATGTTTAAATGCAGAAAAACCAAAATATTCCTCAGCAAAACAGGAGGAATGTGAGCCAAGATTTATACCATATTTTCTCATCTCCCACCTACACCACTGAGGAGATCATTCTTTTGCCTCCCTTTTAACATTTGAGAGTTTCCTCCACACCATATGTGTGTATATACACACACCTTTTCTTTTTTTCTGAAGGTCATGAATATATTTCTAATGAGCATACTGGAGGGACTGCCTGGAAAGACCAATTTAGTCCTTGGGTCAGTTAGTAACCCCCATCACTACCTCTGTTTCACCCCCAGGAAAGGATGCACAATGAAACCAGCATGGGTTAAGCCTTCAAACACCTGACTGCTCAGGCTCTTCTGAGCCTGAATCACAGAGTGTTGCATTAGGCACGACAACAGCTTTTAACTGTGGTGTGAAGGACCCTGGGAAATTTGCTACTTGCATGAGACTGAGCTCCTTAGTCAAATCATGGGCAATTTCAATACTTTCACTGTTTCAAGGGAACTTATAAAAAAAATGGTGATCAACTTTTTTGCATGGGAAAATAGTGATAGGACACTAAACTAAAAGAGGGGAGATTTAAATTAGATGTTAGGATGAATTTCTCCTCTTGAAGGGTGGTGAGACACTGGAACAGTCTGCCCAGAGAAGCTGTGGATGTCCCATCCCTGGAAGTGTTCAAGGCCAGGATGGATGGGGCTCTGAGTAACCTAGTCTGGTGCGTAACATCCCTGCTCATAGCAAGGGGGCTGGAACTAGATGATATTTAAGGTTCCTTCCAATCTAGTCTTGTTTAGTCTAGTCTATCCTATCCTATCCTATTCTATTCTATCCTAACTGTGGAAACCTCTTTACTTGAAGCTTATAAAGTGCTTTGAGATAAATTAACATAGGGAAGATTTAAACTATATCAGAAATAAAAGAAATCCTAACAATGGCATTAACCTACTTTTGGTAAGAAGAAGATATATAAATGCCAATAACAGCAATAAAGAAAAAGCAGACATGCTCAATATATAGCCTTTTGATGTAATTAAAAAAAAACCACAAACTCAAAAAATTGCTATACTGACCTTCATGATGTAAATGAAATCATAGAATGATCATGACAAGTCTTCTATTGTAATAACAACTTATGGGGGGATTAAAAAGCAAACACAGAAGTCAGATATCAGCCAACCTGCAAAATTATTTCCAAGAGTTTTAACAGAAATTGAAGCAGTTCTTTGGGTCCTCATTTTCCAAACACTGAGTAAGCGCCAGAGCTTGGAAGAAAGCTAATACTGTGCCACTGTTTAAAAAGGGTAAATGGCACGACCCAGGTAATTATAGACCTGTCAGCTTGACATCAAATCCAGGCAAAACAGTGTAGCAGCTGATAAGGGATTTGATTAATAAAGAATGGAAGGAGGGAAATATAATTAATGCCAGTCAACACGGGTTTATGAAAATAGATCTTGTCAAACTAACTTGATTTGTTTTCTGGATAAGATTACTGGTTTGGTTGATATAGGCAATAGACTTAGGACTTCTACTGTGTATTTCACTTGGTATCACATGTAACTCTGATTAAGACACTGGAATGACCAAACTATTGTGCTACTTATTCAGTGAGTTAAAAACTGGCTGACAGGTCTAAAAATGTCATTACAAATGAAGAACATTTTTTGAGCTACATCTTGGCCCACTCCTACTTGACGTGTTTTCCCATAATGCTGAAGAAAAACTTGTCACTAAAGACCACAGAGGGCCAGTTGCTCAGGAGGATGATATATTATTAAGCAGCTTTGCTGCTGATTCAGAGTAATTGGGATCATTTAGCTAGCTGAAAACAGGAAAGTGGTATGAGCTTTGAAGTGACCAGATGAGGATAGAAAAGATAGAAAGATCTGAGAGTTATAATGAATAGTCCACTGAACATGAAATTCCAGCTCAGTACCACGGCCAACAGCTCTAATACAATTTCACATTAATAAATCGGAAAATATGAATGAGGACTAGATTTGCTACACTAGAGTTCTGGCTTGGAAACAGAGTCCCTGGAGATGCTCTAAAGGCCTGGGTTCCTGACCATGTACACTGAACAGACTCAAGCACTATCCCCAAGAGTTCTGTCAGTATCCAGACCGTGGAAGGCAGGGCTACAAGGATGGTGTCTCTCCCTTACTGCATTGTTCAGCACACCTACTCAGCAAGCATTGCTTCCACCTGGATCTGCCCAAGTTGACTAAAACATCTACACCATGGCCAGGTCACATCCACCCACATTTCTCCACAGGTTGTGTAGTTTTCCATGAACACAATCCTGCTTTGTTAGTCCCTTTGTCAAAATTTGCATGGCCTGGGTTGCTTCCTGTTCCCAAAAGTAGGCCCACAACCTTTTCCCCATCTGGATGGTGTACAATATCTATAGATGGCATTACAAACTTGTCAAGGTCTTCCAAAATCAGAACCTGCGGGAGCACCTTGTTACCTGGCTGGTTCGATAGGGATAGAGGCCTGGAGTAGTCTGAGGCACATCAAGGGTCTTTTGTGTGGATGATAGTTTGGGTGATGACATGCTTACAGAAGCAGCGCTCAGAAGTCAGCAATGTCCACCTACCCTAATGTGATATTGATGACAATATCACAGAAAAACTGTTCAATTCTCTCTTCACAGTTCAGTTTAGAGGGAACCAGAGAAAAGCTATGCCATGATCAGCAGAGCAATGCTCATAACTACATGGCTGTCTCTTTGTGACGCTGCGTGATGATTGTATCAGATAGGCTTTCAGAAGCAATGGAGTATCAAGGCACTTTCCTAGCATGAAAGTACAGAGCTGCTCCAAGGGTCTTCATTTAGGGAACTTTTTCACTAGGACAAGGATTAGGACAGGGCATTCACTGATTTTCACAATTTTCAGGAAGACAAAGCTAAACAAGGAACATCTGAGATGACAACTTGGAATTTGCCCATCATATTGAACGGCTTTCTGTTCTCTGCAAAACAGGCCCATGACTCCACAGAAGTGAAGATGCATTCCAACTGTTGTTGCAACTTCTGTATGGTGTCCCAGATGCCTTGTGATGGAAACAGATTTATAAGCAGTTGCTAAATTTCTGACTTCATGCAGAAAATAAATGAAAGTAACTTTTGTGGTTTATTTTAGGATCTTGTTAGGTACAGATCTATTTTAGACTTAACACAAACATTTCTTTCTATAAACACTTTTGGCACTGAACAAAACCTCAGTCTTTGTTATATTTTTATGGGGTCTGTTGTTTTTTCAGAGGTATTTTAATGCATATTGTTGTTTCTGTTTTAGTGAGTGTTGCTCATTTTGCCAGAAGCAGATGGTGTTTACTGAATTTTGCTTGTTCCAAAAATAAGCAACATCCAACTGTTCACTATAGAGGTGTGAAAGAGGAAAGGCCTGATGCATAAACATTGTTTCTCCCTCTTACTTCTCCTTGCTGTTCTTCTGGTGAAAGGAACTGCCAGCATCTCCTTACAAGCCTCCAAAACTTAGAGTTCATGCTGTCACTTTACCAGAGAGGCACACAGCTCCAAGCAGCAACACTGCCATTGCAAAGCAGTAGCTAACAGGTCCTGGGGTGCCAGCCCAGAAGGCTAGGCAACAGCTTCTCTGCAGCCCGCCAAAGGAGGAGCTTCTTACTAGCTAGCGTTAGTAGCTAGCCTAAATTAAGACACATCACGTTCCTTCTGTGGCCAGTGCAGAGGCACAGGCTTTTCCAGATGGGTAGCACAAATCATGTCTCTCTGTTGACTAAAGAGACAGCCCACAAAGACCCACTTCCAATTTAGAGTTTCATGAGCAGACGAGGTCTCCACTCTGCTGACCTCCCTCTGTATGGGTCTGGGCAGAGGCGGCAGTGCAGAGGCTACACAAGGTCCCAAGGGATGCATGCTCCCGTACATCTTCAAATTGCTTGGAAGATCACAGAGGAGCTATTGTTTTCCAGGACTGGGCCCTACCAGGAGGAGAGACATGCACCAGGGATGAGAGGATAGATTTATTTTGGCTCTCATCTAGAAGCTCAGAATGTCACAGAGGAGTCACAGGGAGACAGTTCTGGATTTGGCATTATAAAAATGATGTATAACAACCCGAGCAGAGACAAAAACTTCTGATCAATGCATGCCAGGATCCCAGTCAACAGCGGGGCTCCCAACTCCACACCTGAAGTTTACTCCATAGGGTCAGGCACAGAGGTCCAGGAGCACCAGCTATCCACACACACCTGAAAACACCAGCATCAAGCCCTCCCTTGGTATTTGCACCTCTGCTGCGGGCTCTACCTTGTTAATCCTCCTCCTGATGTGACTGAGTCAAGATGCAGTTACTTTGCTTTGACTAGACTGTTAGAAAGTGCTAATTCATCCAGACTATCTAGCAGCACACCCTTAAATCCTGTGCTAGATAAGGCTTCTTAATGACTCCTGAGGGCAGCCACTTGCCTGCAGACAAGTCTCAGCAAGGATCTTGGAACACCAGCTATTAAGCAATGCCAAACATGAGAATCTGTGGCATCGGGGAATATTTTTTCTGAATAAAGTATTAAAAAGTATAACCACTGCAGGGTGCTCTATTATGTTTTTAAAACACTCCCAGTTTGCTTAGTGTTTATCCAGAAAAGCTAATTATACTTGTCGCTTAACGTAAATTGCTGGATAAATAAATACAGAAATAGGAGCTTAGTGACTGCTATGCTTTCTTTAAACTGCTGTCTGAAGGTTCATTATGCTGAACACAGAAGAGAAGGGAACTTCTTGCAATGCACTTATTAAAGGCACATTTTCTACAGAAATGATTATACCATGATTGTACAATAGCATATAATTTGCTTTGTTGGCAATTTCAGTGTGAATCTTGCCAACAGCAAGCGCGGATGGGAAAAGTGGCTGCAGGGCCACCACTTGCGTTGTTAGGAGCTGTCAGCAGCGATTCAGGAGAAGGAAGCCCCAGCCCAGAAGAGGAGCCCTGGCACAACATGCATGGCTGAAAATGGGGCAAGAAACCCCACAGCTTATTTGCACCCACTCATATCCCTGTGGTAGTGGAAAAGCTCAAATTCATGCTGGCACCTCAAAAGATTTACATGACACTGCTACTGTCACTAACAGCAGAACATGCTGTGGTAGGTCTGCAGGTCTACAAATAGGATCCAAACCAGGCATGTACATGCAGTTGTATTTCTGTCAAGGCAGCCAGAAAGGTACAGCTTGGAGTGATATGACACCAGTGTCCCCATGCTTGATTAATGCCACCAGAAGGAGTTTAAAACAGATCTGATACAGGAAAGAAAAGGTGTCTCAGATGATAATCACACTGCATGACATAAAACTGGCAAGCAAAAAAACTGACGCATTTAAAACAGATCACAACTTTGCATCACAGCCACGGCACTTCTGGCACAGAATGAGGAGGCCTGATGTTGTCATCCTTGTCATCTACCCACTGCTTTGGGAGGGATTTTCCAGATAAGCAATAGGGAACGCATCTCAATGGGGTTTGGGTTGTGGGGTTTTTTATCTGGTACAGATACAACCAAATAAAGGGAGCAGCTATCAGAAAAGGTAAACGTAAGAATAATAAACCTGAGATTGACCACTGAAATATCTATTGCCTCTAAACAGGAAACGCGGTCGGATGTGTGTTTGTTCACACTCTAGTTAAACATCTACAGGACTTAGGTGCAACTTTCCCTGCAAGGCACTAAAACAGCTCCAGAGCCACCCGAGCCTGGGCATTCACAGCAAAGAAACGGGGCTGCCAAGGCCAGGAAGGCAGGGAATGCTCTGGGCAGGCTGTGTTTTTCGTGCCTGGCAATGGCCAGGCTGGAGGTCACTGGGTAGATTGAAATACTCACAAAAGAAATTTGTCTTTCACCTTTCTAGCCTCTTGAGAGACTTTTATTTGCCACCAGTTTCAGTCTGATGGATGTTTTAACTTTGTCAAACTGTTCCTAGGAATTGTATATTAGTTTGCACTGCCTTTGAAACTGGATTGCTATCCTGAAAGGGCAGGAAGTGGGGATTAAGTCCATTAGATGTTGTTTGAACAACTCTCTTTTCACTCAGCATTGTGACTCTGCAGCTTGCCAGCACATTTCTGCCTCTTTCCAGGAACTGGCAGTGCAGCATGAAGCATGGCTGTCTGAAGACCTTGTATCTGGGCTGACTTTCTTAGGTACCACACTGGAAAGAACTGGAGAAGACAACTTGACAGAAGAAGAGAAAGAAACGTCCCTGGCACCACCTTGTGCAAGTGGAGCACAGAGGACCTGGGTTTCAAAGAAGCCCTCTGATGCTTGTGGGACACAGGAGCAAAGTACATTATTCGACTGGAAAACGTGACAACCCAATCATCCTGAAGGGTACTATTATTGTCTGCTTAATATGCTTTACAGTCTCGATGAACAGGGAAGGCTGGCTGACAAGTGTAGGATGATGTATCTAATGGCTCAATACTACCGTGATGGATCCATAAAAGGAATCTAATTTCACACTTTGGGGGGAATACAGATCATACGGTTGGCACTTTAAGGCCACTGATTTCAGCAATCTGGACAAATAGTTCCAGTTCAGGATATTCTGGTCATTCAGCATTTTGCTTTATTTGTTGCTGTTTAATTTAAATATGGGACCTAATTCCAGAATCTGTGAAGAATTACACATTGCAGGATGTAAGTCATATTTGCCAATCGCATGATGACATCAGCAAGAACATTTTCTGTTCTAACCAGATGAAACCATGCATTTGAAAACTCCTTGGGTCAGGATTATACAGCAGAGCAGCTCAAACTGCATATGCAAAAAAATCGTAACTCTCATGCACGTCCCAGGTGCAGAATCTGAATTTCTTCTGGGCAATTGCACACGACATCTAATTATTTCACAGACACAAGTAAGTTCAATTGTGTAAAAGGAATCATAGAATCAACTGGGTTGGAAAAGTCCAGCCCTTGAAGGAAGACTTGCTCAGGTTTTGAGTGTATTATTTAGTTTTGAAAATAGACCACCTGTCTCTCTTCTGCTATCGTGAAAGATATCATTTTACAGAGGGCATAATCTTCAGAAGTGTGTTTGTGATGATTAAGAGTTATTTGATATTCATGATCATGCATGAAGGATGGCAATTTAATAGAAAATGGTGTGGGCAGGATATTGATTCTTATGGCACAGCTACCCTCTTCTCCTTTGATCTCTGGAAATAAGTGCAAGCTTAAACATGAAAACTATCTTGGTTGTTTTTTAAACCATCTTGGAATCTGGAGATGGTCGTATTTTCAGTACCTTGGCAAGGGGGATGTCAGGGTTAGAAGGGCACCTTCTTGAGTTATGAATTGACATGAATCATAGATTGGAAGTTGGAAGGGACCCATCAGGATCATTGAGTCCAACTCCTGGCCCTACACAGGACATCTAAAGTCTTGTGCTTCTTCTTATTATTCTTCTTCTTTCTATCAGTGCGCCACATCTTGGGGGTTTCTGTAATCCTGGCTGGGAGATCTACCAAAGTCCACATGAAGAGTCTCATGCAGGCCTTCTGCAGAGTTCAGAAATTTTACCTGAAACGCAAAACCTAATTCTTCGTGTGAATTTTCAACTGGTTCTTATGCCACTAGATGACTAAAGGTGAATCATACATAAAGATTCCCTTTTTCAAATTGGGTGGGGTGGGGGGGAATAAAATACGAGAGACTAGGGGTGCATCTCTTTTGGCCTTTCGCTGGTTAACAGTTAAGAAAATCAAGATGTTAATAATTCAAAGACCTGAGTGTTCCTACTTCTCTTTTCAAGTAAAAAAGGTTCCTGCCTCACATTCCAAATATTGTGAGTACTCTCATTTCGGCTCTATCTCCAAAAATTTTGTACAATTATCTTGGTCTGTGTTATTGAACTAATAAATGTGCATGGCCTGTTCATAAAATTCTAGAAGATTCATCTTAGATGATAAACTGGTTACTAGAAAAAAAAAAATCCATCTGTAGTTCAGCACTATATCATTAAAAGATGTGTTTATCCAGTTAGATTTATTTAACACTTAAATATGTCCATTAGGAAGCCTTTAGCTTGGTGACCATTGTTGGGTGGAGATGAAGGACCTTTGAAACCCCCTGTGCACTCCACATGTAAGAAGATAGCCCAATGTAGCTGTCCCTTTCAGATAACCAAAGATTTTCTTCACTAGGAATTAAAAAACGGAGCCAGACAATGAAGGCTGATGGTTGGCTTGCTAGGAGCTCAAAGCGAATACATCAATACAGGGACCAAGATGATATTTTTCCTGCTAACCACAGCCAATTGCAATGGTTGTAACTGTGTGGGAATCATGGGCTTTGCTGAATGATTTTGAGAAGTTAAGCACAGAATGGCACTGGACATCTAATCCTTCTAATCCAAAATTTATGCAATTATTTATTTCAGTGGGCTATTCCCGTGAATAAAGTGAGCAGGATTTGGCTTTGGTTATGGATAAGTGAAGAGGACACCAAAGCATAAAATGGCAGCTTAGAATGACAGAGGAGCTCCTAACCCTGGGGAGCCCATTTACGCCAGCCAGCATGGTTCAGACAAAGCTCTAAGAGGGGACACGGTCCCTTTCTGAAAAGAAAGAAAGAAAATTGCCCCTAAAAGAAAAATCCATAATCAGGATGACCATCAATAGAGGAGATTCCCTGTTGGTGAGGTACCTTCTTTCGACTGAGAAAATTCCCTGTGTTTGTTGATTCTGATCCAGCTGGCTTGACTTGGATTTGTAACCACCAGATGCATTGCAAACAACTATGGGTATTCTAAAGAAAATCAAATAAAGGCTTTTTTAAACCAATAAGTAGCATTCTTGCAGATGGATGCAGAAGACAATCAGTCACAAAATGGATAAAATTGCTGCCCCCCCTCCAAAATATTTAAGACGTCTGCATCAAGCTGCCTTTGGTTTGTATACATATCAGATTATAGAAGATCTGCCTCTTTATAATTTTTCTTAAAAAGGATGGCAGCCTTAGTTCAATAGAGTTAGTGAGACAATCCTTTAAGCTGTGTCAAAATGCCAGTTATCCTAAGATGCCACCCAGATTTGAATAATTTAGAAAGAGACAAAAACATAGAAAGGAGGAATCATCCTTTGACTACTTCTGCTTTTGACACGGCTGCCTCCCTCTCCCTTTTACCAAAGCATCTTCGTCTCTCTATCAGTCATGACAAGTGCCAATCAAACCTTCTGTTTCTAAGGTTCTGGGGGAAAGTGAAACATGAAACATTTTCTAACAATCAGTGACCAAAAGTCCACTATCAGTGTGTGGTCTGGGGAAAGCCAGCCTTTTCCTTTTTCACTTCTAATCTCTGACCCACTGTTTACCTCTTCTTTTTTTATATACTTTAATCTCTTTGTTGCTCCAAAGGATCCTAAACAAATTGTAGGTCAGTGTGGATTAGGCTGCTTTGTTACCAATGATTAGTACATTTACTTTTGCTTTAACATCTTCAGCAACAGCTGAATGTCAAAAAGATCCAGCGAGAGTTTGTTTAATCACAACAAAAACTATACCCACATAGTCTTACACTTGCGTTGTCAGTCTCAGCATAAAAAACTGCGATACAATAGGAGACAGTGACCGTGGACCTGCATTGTTAACATGTATTTCCAGAGATACTATTCCAGTTATTCAATATTATTATAATCAGATTCCCAGTAACATACATTAGATCAGGATAAAAATTAAGCTTCAGATATTTGCCTAAGAGTCTAAATTCTGCTCCATTTGCACAGCAGTTGCACTGGATTCAGGAACATTTTATACAGCTTGACAATTGTGGAAATGTATTCAGTAGAAAATGATATAAAGTTGCTCAACCAACCGTGCAAATGTGCGGATCACAATTAAAGAGGGGAATTATTGAACACTGTCTTGACAGAGTTTTTTCTCTTACCTGGCATTGTTTACACCCTCCAAGCAACACCGGAAATACCAGACCTGTCTCTCTTTGTACATATCTCTGTCAACTGCTGCCACTGTCTTCTCATGTTTACTTGATGTAGTAAGTGACAGTTCCAATCTGAACTACGAAATCACTACCGTTCTCTTCACCAAACACTATCACCATTCAAAACGCCTTCTCATTCACATGTCCATGGGAAATTACCAGAAAATACTGCTAGTACAAGAGGTTGTTTGTAGTATCTGATAGAACTGACAGCTTAGTAAGGTCTCCAGTTGCTTTTAATTTCAGATCTTTAGTTGTTTTAGAGTTTTCACCAGTAGTGATAATGTGGCGATATGAAGGTGCAGCAGCCATTCATATGTTTCTTTTCATTGACAGAAAAATAAGACTCACACTTTTAGAAATTTTTGAGTGATCTGGAAGTTGTAAAAATACACCCAAATACACAAATCCACATAGAGCATCTTATAAGATTCATTCAAATTTGCCTGTTAGAGTCTATGAAATATGCTATCTGTGTAAATATATCACTATACTTAAGGCCAGAGAAAGAATGTAAACAAATGCATGCAATTTTGGAGAAAAGAAAAACCCAGTTGTTGAACTATAAACCATCCAAGAGCTTTTAGGTCCCCAAACCAAGCAATCAAACTTTAAATAGCAAGTGCTCTTTGAAACCAGCCTTCATTCAGCAACCTGCGTGATGTGCAATAAAGACAAACAGAGATCAGAGGAATAAAACACAACAGCATGCATGAGCAGAGATCAGATAAGAGATGGGACTAGAATCCAGGAGATAAACCAGCAGTTTTTCAGAGGGAATCAGTGCTGTTTATTATTAGATATACAGGCTGGTGCACTTTAACGAGAATGTAAACACAACATATAAAAATTAAGAAGGCCTTAAGGAAACAATCCTCAGCTTACCTGTACCATCCCAAGTCTTAGGCAATTGTGCAGTAAAGTGAGTGTCTCAGTTCTCCAGGCTGGATTCAGCTTCATGCAAACTGTCAAAAAGTGTTGCAATAAAGGGGACTGAGCAAGGATTAGGAGATTTGTGTCATTTTCTAAATATTCATAAGTTAATCAACAAAATTCATTAAGCCCTTACTTTACCATAATGGCCTTTGCTTTTCATATTATTCCAATTAAAGATATTGGAAGGAATATTTGTCAATAACAGTGTTAGAATAGTTGAAGATCAATGGAATAATTTGGATTTTTTAAAAAACATTTCTAACATTTAAAAGGCCTTTTAAGAGGCTTATTTTTTATCTTTTTTTTTTTTTCTTCTTTTTTATATACCCCAGAAAGGAGAACTAAACCATACCAAAAAAAATCACCTTTCATCTGGATGCTTTCTCTGTCAGTTTTTCCACATTAGCAAGAGTTTCTCTAAAGAAGGTGATGGACACAGTGCAAGTTTAGCTCTGACTGTCTAAGGCCCCCAAAAGTCTGCTAGCCTCTGCCAGTGACCCATGAGGAGGCAGATCCAAAAGCAAGGACAAAGTAAGTGGACATTGCCTTCATGGCTCCAGGGCAACTTCTCTCCCCAGCCACTGTGAAGGTGGACAGGGCTATGCAAGCCATTTGAAAGCAATCTGCCAGTGTTTGCAGCAAGGACCACTTCCTTAGCACAGCAGAAGGCTAATTTTAGAAGGTATTCTGGCTGGTTGCCATCACTTGCCGTAAATTTGTGCGTGACTCACTGTTGCTTCATCCTACTGATGGGAGCCAAGCTGCCTCTCCCTCCCTCAGAGCCCTCAAATCTGAGCTATGGGACACAACAGCCTGGCTGTGAAGGGGTAGCTGGACAGATGTTACATCATAAATTTGGGTTCAGACCTGGAAGTAGCACACAAGGATGGTGCCCCTCAAACTGAGACACGAGCTTGCAGGCTGCAGCAGTTCAGTCTGGCCAGTTTCACTTTGTATTTTGCCCTGCTGCTGCTAGAGGCAATGAAAATATAAGAGTAGGTTTCTTGGCTCATACACAAAATCCTTTAGCCTTTAAAAAAGCTGAGACTGAGAGAGAGGGTCTTTGTCTCCCCACAGTACCAAGACATCGAGGACAGATACCTGGTGACTCTGAAAAGTTTAAAAAAAATAATTAAATACCACATTAATAAACAGCAACAAGTACCATCAACTTCAAAATAAGCTGTACCTTCAAGTTATTTATGCAGGTAAAAATGCAGGGAACTGAAAATGCTGTACTTCTGAATGTGAGAATTCTCAAGGGATCTCAGAAGAACAAATGACAATCTGCATTTTGTTCTGCCACTGGGGCATCTTAGAAGAGCTCATGTTCAAGTTGCAGTTGATTGCCTGGTCTTCAGACAGGCAAAACTTTGTAAAGCATGAGGAAGAAAGTATAAAGACATTATCTGTAAAGACTGAGATAACCCAAGTGGCCTGTTTGCTAGAAGTACATGTAAACCCCTTTGCTCCATTGCAAACCAAAAGAAAAAGGGCTAATTTAATGATCTTAAGTAAGGTTTTAAGCCTGTTTCCAGTCTAAGACCTTTGAGATGTCTGAACAGCATTATCTCTTCTCTATATGGTCTCTAAGCATGTCCTATGCAAGAAATAGGGAGGATATAAACAGTCCTTAATGCAAGTAACTACATAAGTAACACTGGTTTAGCTGAAAAACATTTACAGATCAGTGTTTCCTTGGTCACTGTCCACTGTAATTAACTTTTTGAGGCTATTATTTTTTTGCCAACTCCAGCTCATTATTGTGGTTAGATTGGCCTAATTCCAGGATGCAAAAATACCACTGATGTCTTCACCCTAATTGTTCTGTAACTTTAGCCTCACATGTCCAGGAGTAGCTGTGCTAAAACACTGTAAATCAGTTTAGCGGTTCCATTCACACATTGACAGAGCCTGTGACAAACAGGATCACATTTCCTACCCAGGCAGCCCCTGCTAAGCACTCAGTTTGAAAAGAGTAATTTGAACAGGCTCACATACAAAAATGTATGATACTGTACCGAAGAAACTGTCATGCTGTTATTTCTGGTTCCATCCCTACAAGAATATATTATTCTGTTACATGGTTAAACGTTCCTTTTGTGGCATAATTCACTGTAAAACCTCAGGAAAACAAAGTGAAAACACTAAGCAATTAACAAAAATAATGGCTCATTCCTAGAAAAAGACAATTTAAGAGCCAGCAGGTCTCAGTGTAGCCCCCAGGGCTGCAGATGCAAACCCCATCCAGGAGATTACCTGTGCTCTCATCAGAGCATCTCTGGTGACGTTCCCCCATGCAGGAAAGGAATGAGGTAGTGATGGGGGTAAGGTGTGTCTGTTCTTACCCAAGTACTCCAAAGTTTGACTTTTCTTCTTTAGCATCAGTGTCCTTCATCCACTATTCAGTCTCCTGTATCTCTCCAAAAAAAGAGCAACCATCCAGCATCCAGTTGTTGTGCAGGATTCTTCTTTTAGTAAGTCAGCTTCAAATGTCTAACATACCTGAGCAGTGTTTACTCAGGGCTTACTAATTTATTTATGGAGAAACTCTAAACATGTTAATTTCTTTCTGCAACTAATTTTAATACACTTCAAATTTTACACTACAATTTACCACCACCACACCAAAAAACCCCAACAAACTAAGCAAAACTCCTGTACCTGAATTTAAGGACTTCTTAACAGAGGACTTCAGTTGTAGTTTAGCAAAAATGACATGAAAAAACAAAGTTCGCTGCTGGACAACTCCAAAACAGAGGGTGAAGAGTGAAGACTGCTTCTTGCAATAGCACTGATATTTGATTATTTTCAGTGACATTTTGCAGATCATGAGCTACAGACACAGGGTTGCCACTCTCCTTCACTTCCTTTCCCATATTACCTGACAAAGCAGCCCAGGTCTAGTTCACTCTAGAGCCTGTGGCTGGCTGTGGACTGAAGCAAAGCCCAGCCCTGCTGCATGAAGGTGGACAACAAAGCAAGCTCTAGCAGACTGAGTGTAGTAGGACACAAAATGTACATAATAGATATTTACTTGACTAAGGCATAAATGTTCAAGAGCTGCCGAAAGGATGCAAAAAGATTTGACTGGTGGTTCTCCATACAGTCTTCTGTGTCTTTTGCTGAAGTTGAGGGACAGGAACTGCTTCACCACTTTAAAACAAACCCTAAGACTAAACACAAGTTGAAGGGCTTAATGGGGGCTGAGGAGAAGGTATTCCTCACAGATGCCTACTGAGCACCCCACAGAACCTGCACAGAGCCATGCAGCTCCAGAAGTGTCCCTTCTTAACTTGTTCCTTTACCCTTTTAAGCAGCAACATACCATGCTTCCAGCAATTCTGCCCTCATTCGTAGCATTGCAGGGCTGATCCCAAACCTGCTCTGTTTGTGGGTATTCCTGCATCATTACCAAGAGACCAAGCCTTCAAATATTGCTTGTTTTTCTCTATGCATCCTTAATAGTGAATTCAGGTCATGTAGTTATTTGCCTGTGATGTCACAGGTGCTAGCCTTCCTACGTCTAATTAGTCTAAATACAAACATCTTATTTTACACATTTAAATATCTCCTAAGAGGTAAAATGTCCCTGGCCATACTTCCATTAACTATTTAACATTGAAAATTACTTTGAATTTATAATAATTTGATATTATGTAGAATACTACAGCACTTGTTCAACGGATTACGTTCAGGGTTAAAATACTGTGAACAACTCACTGTCAGACACAGGATCACATGAAAATTATTTTTTGTGTTGTAGAGGTAAAAGTGCAGTCCAGAAAACAAGCTGTTCCTGATGTCTTTTCCCATGCAGTTGGAAAATTCATCTCTTGTTCAGTATGAAGTTATTCCGGTAATTAAGAACTCACCTGCTACTGCTTCCTACTCACCCAGTAAGTAACTTTAACCAAAGCAGATTCAGATATTTTTATCTGAAAGATAAAATTGAGAGCAAAGACACCAAACCACAATGTTTCCCCTTCGCTTGTTCCCACCAATCCTAAGAAAAATTACAACGGTTTGTATGGATTCTGTGCTGCAATGTCTGTGCCAGTGAGTTAGCTCAAATGTGTCTTAATTATCAGACTGCTTCAGCGAGAATAAAAGTACTAACCCTAATATGGTGCTGATATAAATCCTTACTGTGGGAGCTCTGAATTCTGAAACCAAGCTGGTGGAGCTACATTTTGTGAACATGAGCAGGAAATAATTTTTTACGGTCTTGTTTTATAGCCATTATACGCATCATTTGCTGTGGTTTCTTTTTTCTTTATTCTCTCTCTTTATGGCTTATAAAACACTCCAGTAAAAATGTATTCTTAAGTACTGATGAAAACCAGTCCTTATTCTCAAAGAAGCAGCAGAGCCCCAGTTCACAGTCACACTGCCCCAAGGGTCATTCACTTCATTGTCAAATATGTGCCAAAGTACTGTTATCGGCAGTTATTTGCTTTGTGCAGTATCTGAGGTCTGCAGGCATGGATGAAGACCTCACTGCACTGTGACATATATGCCTACAGAGAACATAACCTGGGGCTTGTTCTGCTGATGTTAGACTCCCTTCCTATTCAGGTAAGATATGTAGCACACAACACTGGGAATTCAGGTAATCTCCTTTTCTACCTTTCCTCAATTTATTTGTTTTTGGTCCTGATGGCTTTTCTTGATTTTGATGTGGAAATTTTCAAAACAATTGGCTTGCAGGATGACAGAAATGCTAATAATTTGAAAGTATCTTTAAAATAGCTTGCAATTAATACACTAACAAGAATAAAGCTTTTTGTCAGCTAAATTGCTTAGCACTATAAGGAATATGATTTATCTGGAGAGATTTATTTTGACCACCGGAGGGCTCCTGCATTTTTTTCTATTACTAAATAAAAGCACTTAACAGTGGCTGGCCTCACTTAAAATTACTGAAAGAATAATCTGCAGTTAGCAATACAGTTGATTAATTTCACCTGTATATCTACTTGGATAACTATGGGCAGACTGGGAAAGTACTCAACTTGTAAATTATTCAAATCTAATCACAAATGCTTTCACGTATTTTCAGATTTGCAAATTGTTTATCCATTGACGTTCCAGTTGAATATCTGGTTCATGATTTGCATGGTTACTTCAGATACTAGTGCACCAAAGCCAATCTAAACTTTTAATTGTGTGTTCATTTGTATGAATTGTTTAATTTGTATGTCATTTGTCGAAAAGTACAAATGGTCATATAAAAGGCCACTGAAGACAAAGGAAAAACTGGTGATTTGCATTGTTTCTGGATGAGGCCAAACCTGCATATTGCTCATTCCTTCTGCAATTCCATCAGTGAGAAACAGAAAAAAAAACATCACTACACTGTTCTTAACTGGAAAAAGTAGTCAGAATTTGCAACTTTTATATCCCAACACACAATGAAATTTCTGTTTTAAGAGACTGCTTTAAAAACTGATTTACAAGCCCATTCAGTGAAGGAAGGCAGCCTGCTCTCAAACCTTTCTGGAAAATGAGCAAAGAGTTATTTTCAGAGTCCCCACCAAACATGTTGCTCTAAAGTCACTGACCCTCACCTGAAATGCACATCAGAGATGAATTCACAAGCTCCCCTAGCCTCCTTATTGATAACATTAACACTGACATGCTCCCATGGAGCTCTGCTGATCTAGAGGATCTGGTCCTATTTATGGTTTAACCCAGTTTCTTCTTGTTCTAGACATACAGCACTTTCCAGGCCAATGGGGCCTGTTGACACTGCCTGAAACATCTCACATGTTTTTTTCTTAGGCTAAACTTGGACCTTTGTGTGGAAGACAGTGTAGCCCTAAATCCCAGTATTTTCCATTTCCAGTGTGTAAAGGTTGTCAGTCCTTTGGGATCTGCCCCTGGGTTGGTGCTGCTCATGCTACTAGGAGAGAAGCTTCGCTGGGACTTCATGATGGGGCTACACCATTTTCCTTCTTTTCTTTGTAAATGTGAAGTTCTTCAGAATAACATCTTGGCTTTACCCAGTACTTAGAATCATAGAATCACCTGAGTTGGGTTGGACCCACAAGGATCACCGAAGTCTAATCCCTGGCCCAGCACAGGGCAGCCCCAAGAATCCCACCATGTGCCTGTGAGTATTGTCCAAAGACTTCTTGAACTCTGCCAGGCTTGGTGTTGTGACCACTTCACTGGGAAGTCTGTTCCAATGTCCAGCCACACTGTGGGTGAAGAATCTTTTCCTAATATCCACCTTAAACTTCCCCCGACACCAATTCATGCCATACATGCCATACTTGCAAGCTACATGAAACAGACCTCTGGCAAGCATTTTCCAATTGAACGTTGTATGGTTGGCATCAGTTGTATGACAGAGCCAAATTAACAATGTCAGGTTGAAAAAAATCTTCTACTGCACATTAACAAACAGCTTTATGCACTTCTGATGAAAGTTGAACGTTGCATACACCTTAAAATGAGAGGTTGCTGGGAGCCTGAGGAACTAAACACCCTTCGTCCTCTGATAAAACATTGGATCAGTAAATATTTATCAGAACCATACATCCAGTCCATAAAGTAGCTGAAACAACAGAATGTCTTCTACTGTAGAAGATCAGTAGAACAGGGAAAAGCTAATTTTCATACATATTTTTTAAAAATTTATTATGGACCTTTAATTTTTTTCAGTGTTCTGAAGAACACAGCACAAGACTTTTGCCCTCTTTAGGCTTTCATTCCGGCTAAAAAAATCCCCTCAATAGAAAGACCTGCCTGGCTCACATTTTGGGGTCTTTTCTTTGTTCTCAGATAAATACAGCAATTCCCATCCCAAAATTGCCAAAATCATTGAAAGTTACCTTTTCCAGGTTTGGATAAATTTTTTGAAAAAAACTCCCAACAAAATAATTTTTCAAGTGCTGGTTGCTAGGTTCTATTTCAGTCTGTCAGATCCAGGGCATTGCACAGCTTGCATCTGCTTATAGACCATGCAGGCCCACAGGTCCTGTGCAACCTCACTGAAAAACAGGAGTGCCCCAAAGGGTGTAAGACTGTTTTCAGCATCATCACTCTCTTCCCAAAGGCTCTCACACTGGTGACAATCATGTGTATGAGCTGAACAAAACACGAATATCTGCAGTGACAGCAGACAGAGAACACTGTCACTTACTCTCAAAAAGTGCACACAGCTACAGCTTGGGTGTCAGGGTGACTGTTGGAAAAATTGAGCCTATAACCCCTGCATGGGCAATTCTGTTCCCATCTCATCCCATGTCTTCGGCGTTAGCAATCCTGTTGTACGTAACACACTCTCTTATTTCACTCCTGGTTTTAATTATGGTAGTAAAGGTTTACCCCCTGAATTAAATGGAGCTAAGAAAGCTTCCCACCATCGTGGAACAGAACCCCTCCACGTTTTGTATCTCTAACACGGTTAATTTGCAGGGTCCTTTAAGAGCAGCTGCTAGTTTCATGTGTCAAACGGCTGCCACACAAAAGAGAGTGTGGCAGCGAGCTGTGGGTTTTGCTGACACAGCACGCTGTTTCAATTGAAAACAAGAAATAGAAGGAGCAGTTTGAGAAACCTGACACTAGCTGTTACCTTTAGAAATCAAAACTTAACAGAATAAAGGCGAGCATATATATTACTTTTTTTTTTTAAAAAATTAAATATTGTTAGATGCTGTTGGAGACACAGGTGATCAGCAAGTCCTTCTGAAGGAACATCTGTTACAGAGGGGAAAAGAAGGCGATGGAGAAGGTGCCATTTTAATATCACTATAGTAAACACCTAATGCACCGTAAACTGAGCAAGTCATGTGGTAAGACATGAAGAAGCTCTTTTTTAATCATCTGAATAGAAATTTAATATCTTTGCATTTGCTAAGTAAGGCAACTTGCCCAAGCAACCAGATACACAAAGCCTCATATATTTTTTCTGCCTTTGTGGCTACTGAACAAAGCTTCTAAGTCACAAGCATTAAGGCTGGTATTTACTAGAGCAGTTGCACATGAGGACACATTAGGAATATTAGGGTATCCAAACATGTAAGAAAACTTGAGAAATCAAGTGGCCACATGTACAGTAAGCCAACAAAAAAAAAGAAGTCCATGAGCATTTCCAGTAGTTCTTTCTTCTCAATTCGAAGTCCAACAGCTAGAATCAACTCCCCAGGCCAGCCCCAGCTGCAAAGCGTTGAGCAAGACCAAACCTTGCTACCAAGCTTTTGCTACCAAACATGCCCCCTGTTACTGAGCTACACCAGAGCTATGGCAAGAACAGGAAAACATTAAAAAATCTCTATGCATTGCCACCCAGGAAACTTATGAACTTTGGTGGTTCTGTCTAAGTATTATATTGGTGCTGTCTGTCAGCTTTCAGGAATCCACGGTACTTCATCCTGGCTCTTTTTAAAGGATGCTTTCAGAACTTAAAGAGTGTTGTTACTGTGCAGTTGAGATTAGCTCAGTTGGTTAGAGCATGGTACTACTAACATCAAGGTTGGGGGTTTGATCTCTGTATGGGTCATGCACTTAAGAGCTGGACTCAATGAGCCTTCTGGGTCCCTTCCAACTCAGAATATTCTGTGATTCTGATTTTGATCTATAAGCTTTGGTTTTCTCTTTCTTTTCTGCCCTCTTGGGGGAAAAAAGAGGCCTCTGTCAAATATCAGGGTCACATCTCCCAGCAAAATTCCAGGCTGGGAGAATGAAAATTAATTTGGTAGTCAAAATGGAGTAGTAATAAACATTCAACATAACAGGAAAATTCTCATACTGCAACAGAAAGACAGCTCTGCACAAGCTTTTTTGGCACCGCTCTTTGCACCACTGCAAGCACTACAGGAGGAGAGAATCTTCCAAGAAGCCTGCCAAATATACAGGCACCATCTCACAACCCTGGAGATAAAGGCAGAACCAGATCTGCGAGTCTTCATGAGGCAGCAAATATTTCCAATGCTCAGCACTCCACAATGAATTAAAAACCCTTTTATGCCATAGCTATAGAATTAGTTTTGCAGAAAACAAGAAAATCTTCCTTTGGGGAAGAAAATAGAAGGATCTCAGCTGAAGACCAGGCTATGTTAAAAAAAAAAAAAGGCATTTCCAATCAAAATATCAATATGAAGAATTCTTTCAGAGACAGAGAGCAGATTTACCCTCTAGATCAAAGGGCTCTTGCAGGTGGTATTTCAGTAGGCAAATGTGATGTTCTGTGCTAAAATCTTTCACAATATGAGCATAATAAACAGTTTGCCTTTACGTAAGCTGTTGTCACCATTGCAGTCCTTCTGACTTGCCACATTCAAAAGTTTTAGGTATGACTGCAACAGCTCTGAGAGAAAAGAGGGAGATGGACTATTTCCTAATCACAGAGCATTTGCTTGGCACAGGGATTCCTAAATTCAACTTTCTGCTTTGAGATGAGCACCTGAAAGAAGCATTTTGTCTTTTAATGATCTGAGCAGCTCTGCATGGTACACCTTCACTGTACAAGGTAATTCTACAAGGTACCTCTTCACCGACACCACTTGTCTACAAATTCTCATATTCTTGTCATTTTTCTTTAATTGCTCCGTTTCTGCTGAGTGTTTCTAACCCCTCTTTGTTTTTCTCATTAAATTGAGAGCTCTCAAGAAAGAATTATCCTTAGTTAGAGCTCCTAACACAGTGGGTTGTTGATATGGATTCTTAACAATCATAGATAGTATTCCTTAATGGAACATAAGTTGGCTTTACCAATCACCATGCTGCCATACACAGCTTCATTGTTCTAATGTTCTAAATGCTGTGGGCCAAATACAAGAAGTTAACTGGTGCCTGTATGTGTCTTTGATAACTACATATACAGACAGCACTGAGGGAAGGGCTACATTTAATCACTTTACAGATGGAAAGTGAGGCTCAGAGAAGCCCAGAAGACAGTCTCAGGGGATCAGTGGCACCACAGAGAACTGGTTTCCACACCTCAGGCTAATTAATGCTTTGAGAAAAAAAAAAACACTTTCCATGCCAGCAGGAACATGACATCCTGCATTCTAGCAGTTATGCATTCTGTTTCCAGTGAGGCTTGTAAAATGCAAATTCCTGGTAAAACACATGACCTTTCCTTTCATATTTGTGAATAAGATTTGATGTATCCTTTTTATGAATAGTTCCTGCCATTCTCTTCACGTCCTGACTCATAGATACAGCTTTCCTTTTATATCTTTATTTGTGCTTTAAGGAGGTAATCTAGTCTTCAGAAAGTTTATGTATATACACACTCACACTTAGATATGTGGGTGCAAATATATATATAAATATACACACAGATATATATGTAACAGAAGTATGCATCATATGGAACAAATGCAAATGAACATATAGTTCTGACTCTTGCCAATAGGGAATTACTAAGATATAGTAGTTTCATGACTTGAAAGATGAGATCATGATACTGCTATTTCTGCACTTCCAAGGAGAGTGCAGGTGTTTCAAAGTATTTATGAAATTGCATGATTGACTCATATAGAAATCTATTGACAATAAGTTGAACCTTTGCAGCTAGGCTGTAAAAGATTCGATTATAGCAACAATAGTAACCGTCATGAATGTCATAAATCTTAAGAGAAAGGACACATATGTCACATATAATGCATGAAAAAGTTGTCCTTTTATCATGGATAACTTACCATTGTGTAGATACTCTGCTGATCAGCTACTGCATTATTTGAATAAGTATCTGATGTCTTGTTTTCTTTCAAGGAGGCAGGTGCAGGATGAAGCAGGAAGCCTGCCAAGATAGATGATAAATTGCCACTTGGTGCTGGGGACCAGTGCTTAACATTAATGCAATGCTGCCAGGCATTAAAGCAGTAGAGTAATAAGAAACTAGGAAGAAAATAATCTCTCATCCCCCATTAAACAGATTGGCTCCATTTTCTTTATCCATTAAAATTCCTAGTACCTCTAAAACAAAACGTTGTCATTGTCTTATTACAAGCAAAGTATAATAGGATTGAAAAACATCCTATGACTGACAAGCCATGTGACTACAAAATAATGATACCAGTTGCTTTTCTTCTAGGGAGCAATCTTGAAGCTAACAAGTTAAAATAAAACTATAAAGAAAAAGAATTGCAAAGAAGTATGGCCTAGATTTGGAAATCCCTAGCCACTTTGGCAAGTGTCAGTCCCTGGCTGAACTGGCTCATTCAGTAAGTAAATGATGGCGTAGTCAGAAGTGACAGAGGGTCCAGAATGTCCCAAGTTTCCTTGTCTACTGTTTATCCCTTACTGTACTGAATTTGGACTGACATGAGATAAATTTTAAAAGAACTTCATGTAACTGACCTTAGTTTGTATGAGAAACTAAGAGAAGCCCTGTAGCAAAATTGCAATCGGATACCCTCAGGTGAATTAAATACTTCCCAAAATGCTGAGTGAGTGAGAAGCTTGTCATTCATACTGACAAAAATTAAAGAAAATGCTTCATGAAAAATAGGTTCTTATGACACACTTTCCACTTACCTAAGACAGCAAATGAAAGCAAAACAAACAGATGTCTTATTTTTCCTTTGTATGTGCAATAGAATATGTGGGGAAAATTTAAGTTTATGAACACTTTCTATCCTAAAAACTTTGACCTCTGAGGCAGCTAAGGGGAAGTTACAGTCAAAGAGATAGGCAATGATGTTCTGCTGGCATTTTGCTTCCCAGGAACAAAATTCTGGCAGGAATAAGAATATTCCTTGCAGGTTGAATCAACTCATTCGTTTTGGTCTGTTCTTTCCTAGGTAGCCAGGTCACAGGTATTCTGGAAGATAACTAGAATACTTGGCCTTGGAAGGATCCCTGGTTTATTTGGTCTGAGCAGTGCTGGAGGATCAGGTCTATATGTGTAACCAGAGACCATTTTCGAGTAGTGAAACAGGCTTCTACACACTGTAAGCACGCTATGCTGCATTCTCCCCCATGATTTGGGATCAAAACTAGTCCTGCTCATATAGAACCAGTTCAAGAGGAAACTATGTTCAAATCAGGTATTTTAAAAATAACCTGTGTTTTGCCAGCTATGGAAAATACAGATCTAGGATTCACTTCCTTCCCTGTATATAATTAAAATACAAATACAGATATAACTTTGGGACATCCAGCTCTCATCTTATCCAAATCAGTAGTTACTAGAGAAACCCACATCAGCATTTTACTGGGATGCTGACATGTAGAAATTAACTAGGGCTGCTTTTCATGTTCATCCATCAGAAAAATTAAAACTAAATTGAACAACAGATGATCTATGTCATTCCTTGTCTTGCACCACAATAACTTAGAGTAATCTCTATATTTTGAAATTAAGCCATAAGTCAAACATTTCATCTTCAGAAATCTTCATCTTGATGTAGGAAACCTACCTTAAAGCTATTAAGATGAAAACCATTTAAGAAACATTTTTTTTGAAGCTTGCACAAGATCTATATTCTCATCTGTACTATGTCCAGAAAAGTGCATGACATTCAGGAGGGAAGCTAAAAAGCTGTGTGCTATTAAATGTCATCTGCATTTCCTCCAGAACTATGCATCATACCTCCAAGACAAAGCAATGCTGGGACAAAGACAGCTCAACATTTAGGTGTTGATTTTTCAAGTTGCACATTGCTCTGAAACAATTCATTAGCAACTGTAGATTCTGTTCTATCTTTACTTGTTACACGGACAGTCTGCCTGCCCGTGCCTTTGTTTATTTTACCAAAGGCATATTTCCTCTTTGCAGATTAGACTATGACATGATTAGTTCAGTTTCTCCAACAGTGTACGTAACAGCAAATCAAAGACAGCAAAAACTCTCAAAATCCATCTCAAGACAATATGATACATTTTAGAGGAGGAAGAGAGTAAGGCTGTGGGAAAGCTGAGGAAAAGTGTGCCTGTGCCTGAAGTTAGTGTAATGAACTGATGCATTGACACTACGAACTGTGATGGTACCATAAAAGAGGCAACTCATCACCATAGGAAAGGTGTGTCCTTTCTGAGTTACACTCAAACATCTTCATGATGTCATTAGCATATACACAGCCAAGGAAAGTACTGGTCCTTGAGAACACAAATTACAGGTGGGCATTTCAGCGGTTCTGGAGGAAGGAGTCCCCAGGCTCAGAATTTCCAATTTATGAGCCTTGCCAATAGGCAGTGATAGTTAGAATGAATACAAATATATATTCCTAAATAACATTAATGATTTTATATCCTCAGCCACTGAGGCGTTATCCTTGACCAGAGGGACTTCAGAAGGGAATAACAGATGCAACATACTCACAGTGTTGCATCAGTGTAAAACTCCCCCAGCCCAGGAGAGGTACCTGGGTGTTCCACCTGAACCTGAACATATATTAACTCATTGAAATCTATGTTTCACAGACTTCCCCCACCCCTGACGGATCAAGACTGAGACCATCACTTCAACCAACAGGCATTGAAATGGCAACAATCAGGTCTCATCACTGAATCCACGGGTGGTGACGTCTTTCTACCCTTATCCTTTCTTCCTCTTTCTTTTCTTTGTAAGTTTTCTTAAGTGTTACTTTTATGCTTTTACATTTCTGTATTACTATAGATAGTAATATATACATAAACACCAGTCATTCAGTCTCATTTCACTCTAATCCCCCCCAAGGGATCTATTAACAAGAACCTTAGTTACCTTTGCCTTCAGGGGCGTGTTGTAACAGTCCTGTTCCAGGATCAGATTCCAGACTAGCATTCATTGAAATAAATGACATCATTAATATGATTCTCAGTTAAATAGTAACAACTTGATGCCTTCAATTTACCTATCAGCTACCCTACTAATGCTATTGATCACTCTCAAGACTTCGAACAGTAAGATTAAAAACCCAGCTAAGCAATTGATTTCAATTCTCAGTCAAATAAGAAGACCAAAAAATCCTGAAACAGTAATCTATATACATAAACTCAAGTCAGTGGGACAAAGAGAAACAGCAACAGCTTGTTTATTGGTTTTCTATATTCTATTCAAGTTTGAGAAACCTGAAAAGAAATACATACAGGAAAAGTGATGGGCAGTATCTATTATGCTTCTAATTTAAAACATGTTATGTTGATATTTCCCATGAAAGTAGAATTAAAAAAATTTATTGCAGAGATCCATACAATGATGGACTTGGTTTTGACATTATTAAATATTTCACAGTGATATTTCATCTTTACATTTTTTTCTCTCTTGTATCATAAATTATAAAATAAAGATAAGTAAGAGAACCTGGAACAAAGTAGTACAAACTTGAAAATAAAAAAATCACTTTGGAATTCTTGGTTAAAATAATAAAATCACTATGATTCTGGAAAACATATTGGTTCTCCAACACCATCATTTTAAAAATACATCAAAGCAAAAAAATTTCAATCAGCCCAAATAAAAAGTGCACAGTCATTCAAAACGTTTTAGAAACTATCTAAAACCATCATAAAATATTTCAATAGGATTCAAAGTAACTTTGCTTATCCTTTGTGCATCATCTCTTTCAGTTTGTCTTTAATTCTTATATGAGGGAAATCATCCGTAAATGAAAAATTTTAATGGCTAAATGTCATCATTATGATTGGAAAGAAGAGATCAGAGGCAATTAATTCTCAGAATTCTCCTCACTACATAGAAAATATAAGTCAATGCATAGGTGAATTTTTTATAGCTATGGAAGAGAATATTAGTTTTTTAATGTAGCTATTAATTTATACACTCAATTTGATTAATTATTTTAAAAACTACAAATAAAAGATTGCAGAGTATAACATCTGAGACTAATCACACCTAGAAAAAGGGATAAACTTTTGACTTGCATGTTTGGATACAAGGCTGTAAGGACATCTTAACAGTTTTACCACATCTGAACAGCATCAAAACAGTACAGAACTGAGACAATTGATAAGAGAGTTTTATGCTGACTTACATAATAATGAGGATGAAAAATTATGTGTTGACCGTTTTGTCTGAATCTAGTCACATAGAAGTGTGCATTGTTGCCAAGACGCTCTATTAAATATATTAGGTTTTGGTTCCTACAGTTTCATGCCCCCTAATGGGGTTTTCCTTATTACTTTTAATGTTATAGCATCCTAACAGGTTTACAGTGAAAACTTGAATAAGTAAATGCGGACTTAGAGACTTAACTTTGCAATTTTGTTCACTGATTTTAAATCTTGATGAAGAAAGCACTCATAAAGTTCTATAGTCTCTGCTAATATATCATAGGGCTTATGAGCAGGAATCAGCAGAAAAACATACCTAAAAGCTATGACTGCCTTGTTGGATGTGTCATTCTGTGCTGGGATGAAGAGGAGCCTGTGTATGGATGAACATCTTCAAGTTCATTAAAGGCCTCTTTTCACCCAGTAAATTTGGATGTTATGAGTGCCATCTCATTCATGGGATCTAAGAATGCAGAAAGATATGAAACACTCCCATTAGATTAAAGTTCAAACAAAAATACATTCAGGTGATGGTATTCAAAGTTTCACAAAGCAAAGAAATGTCAAAGATTTTGACCAGAAAGCAGCTGTCAGGCACAATACTGATGCTCTTGCCTACTGCTTAACTCAGTGCTCTAGAGCTGGTCTGACAAATTACTCCTATTTGTGAAGAATAGAGTAGAATGGAGTAGAATAGAGTAGAGTAGAGTAGAGTAGAACAGAATAGAACAGAATAGAATAGGAATAGGAATGGAATAGAATAAAATAGAATAGAACAGAATTTCGTCTGAAAGGGACTTAAAACTGTCATCAACTGCCTGAGTCAGTAGTAGCTCCTTTCCTGTCCTATGAGCACGGAATGGTTCCTGAACACCAAACAGGGAAAAAAGTGCCATTTCTCATGCACTGTCACTCTAAGAAAGCCTGCATTAATCTTGTGTCGCTTTGCCAGACAGGTAGAATTATTCCTGTGGAAAAGAACATCCCCAGCATGGGTTTCTTGCTAATGGTGTGATCCAAATTTTAGCAAATGGATGGAAAGTTTCACAGCTGATTTTAAATCTTTCTTCATCAGTGGATTCCTCACAGATTATTCCACACTCAACACTTCTAGGACAATGGAAAATGGTATCAGGTGGCAGATGCATCTTTAGTGAGAACTCAAAAGTCCACTTGATTACCTGCAGGGCAGCCACTGCCTTTCTCAGTGGTGGGAACACACAGCTTGGCCTTAGCCAACCTTGGGTGTGAGTGTCTTGTTCATATTGCATTCGCTCACAGGATTAACGTGGGAATTAGCACAGTCAGCTCCCGTATGAGCAGCATTACGTTATCCAATTTGCATAGTCTCCCCATGCTCACAACACGATACCAAGGCTGACAGTAGTTGCCAATGCGTTTGCAGCAGAAGGTACAGCGCTCTATCTCCAGTGACAACCATGACGTCTATATGGCAAGGGCAAGCAGAACACTTGACAACCATGAAGTTTGTATAGCCTGTGAATTGTTACAGTGGACATATTTTGAGACATCAGCAGCCTGTGAGAACTCCCTGCATATTTTCCTACTAGACCTGATCAAAAGAGCAACCACCTTCATTTTGTTGGTGAGAACCCTATAGAAATTTCAGATACTGATCAAGTATTAAATAATCATCTCAGTGATGACCATAACAGGGACTCTGCCATGCTTACACTAGACTCCTGTGAAAAAGGCGTGGGTTCGCCTTTAATCTATTCAGCTATGCAGTGTCCTCAAATAGTGAAAGGGAAACCATAAAACTGAATGTGATGCACATCCCAAGAAATTCATGCCCTGAGAGTCCCTTGGCAAAATTCTCTCAGCTTCAGAAATGCCCTACTTTGCAAAAGAGCCTGAAGCAATTTAACATTGGATCCGCTTGGTTCTTCCCTGAACAATATCAGATCTCTTAAGGGGAGAGCTTTCCATGACACATACCAATTAGAGATGGTGTCAGTAAATAGGCCTCCTGTTAGGACCATCCAACAGTCTTCATAAGAACCTGCTTTCTGCTGCCTATAGCATATAATTATAAAAATTGGTTTGGAAATTTCCAGTGTTGCAAATTATTTTCTACTGTTTTGAGATAAGAAGTTTCAACCAGTTATCAGACTGCTAATTGAATCAATCTACAACCAGAGACTAGTGGTAACAGATAAGCATAGAACAGAGATGGCAAAAATACTGTGCTAAAAATTCAGCCAAGGAGAATAGCTAATAAAATGGAGAGATTCTGTATCTTGTTTGCATGACTGACTTACAAAAGAAGGAGTTACAATATAAACAAGAATTACTTTTAAAAAAAAAAAAAGTAACTGTAGAGATGGAAAACATCAGTGACTCCAAAGAAGCACTTTTACAGTCGAGTATAACAATTACCAGAGCCCTCCTATGGTAGCAGACAGCATTTCAATCAATGTTTTAGCCACCTATTTCAGATCCATGATCTCACATGCTAAAGCACTGCTGTAGAACACTTCGTAGCACTGAGGCATCTACTAGTAAAGAGACAAATACAGCTATTCAGTCTTTGGCATATCACAAGCATCGGGCAAAAGCTTCCCATAAATGTTATAATTTAGAAGAAGTACTTATATTTTTTTTAATGCAAGATTACCCACTATATACCGTAATAACACATACAATTTTAAAATTGCCTTGTAGGCTAAAATGTTAGACTGGGCTACTCTAAAGCATTCCTCAGAATGCAGCAGATGAATGTACAAAACAGTTGGATGGGTTTCTGCCATTTTAAGAAATCAGGCCACCAGGTCACCCAACTATGGTTTACAGAGATTTAGCTGCTGATTTTAAAAAATCTTGGTATAAATATTTAAAAAACGTATTTCATGAGCTATTAAACTGAGTTCTCAGATGTTCTGGAAGGATTCACAAAGCTAAGCTTTCCAAGTCACCTTTCCCTGTTACAGTAAATTATGTTGTCCATTCCTCTGTTTGATTGGCAGCCTTTAAATCTCTCTTCCCCACTGAGTTTTGTGTCATGTGAAGCAACTGCAAAAGAAGATCTTGTTTTCAATTTTTCAGGGTCAGATTGTCTTTCAGTAACACGGATGTCATTCATGGCACAATGAATGAGAGTCATACTCAGGCCACCAAAAGAAGGGATGTTAACTTTGAAACTAAAGAGAAAACATCAAAGGTAATAGTAAAAAAGTCTGTTTAAGTCAAAAACAGGCAGGCAGGCAGAAGCAAAAACTAATACAGAGAGTATCGGGCACAAATTCCAACATCTTCTCTGCATGACCAGTTCACTAGTGATGCTATTTACAACACAATAACTCATGCCAGGACAAAAACCCCTCAGAGTTGACATGTCAAAAACATTGACCACAAACACAGAACATGCTCTACACACTTGAAATAAATTAATCCACCTGCGTATGAAATACTTTCTGTGGTAATTTTAAGAGTATTAAGAAAGAAATAAAACATTCTTACTAGAAGCAAGATGAAACATTTTATAAGTGTCAAAATTTTAGCTTGGAGTTCTTCTTTTCCCCTCAAACCAGTTTTGATTATGTGATAGGACTAAAGTTTGTTTTCATCTGGGCCAATGCTCAAATAACAAAGCTAACTCTTTCTTGCTTTGAAGTAAGAACCCTTGAACCATGGTTTTTATGCAAGCATAGTTCATTGATGTCAGAAATGAGATTATAACATGATTTCATTCAAGGTCGTGCTTCTGTTTGTCTTTACCAGCTCTTTCTCTATTACCATTATAATTTCCTGAGTTGTAAGTGTCAGTTATCATGAGCAAAAGTTTGGAGAGAGGGATTTAAGTCATGGTCACTCTGCCTTCCCATCTGGGTTAGCTACGTATATGCAAAGAGCCATTAAAAAAGTTAGAGAGGGAGAGAGAAAAGGAGGATGGAAGGCTTCACCACACTAAATGAAAAGCAAACAATATGCATATCAGCATCCTAAGGAGATGTACCACTCTGCTGGGAAAAACCAAGACAAAAGAATTATCTGACACAACAGTTCAAAGCATATTGCACCTGTCAAAACGTCTGTCATCTTCTATAGAAATGCACCATTCTAAAAGAAAAAAGGGAAACTCTAGCAAAGTCACTCAGAAACAACAGACCACTTTGTCTCCTTCCTTCCAGCCAACTCCTCCATCTGAAAGCCATTTAACTCAATGCTAAAGATTGCCTGGAAGGACCAGACAATAGGAAGGTCTCTTTCATTGTCAAGGACAGTTACACTTTGAAGATGATGCTCAAAAGGGGTTAAAATGGGTCAACAAGCAATTGTTGGGTCTATCCAAGGAAATGTGAACAGAACATTGTTAAAGTCACACACAAAAAAGTCTAAAAGAGCATATCTTTAAGCTGGGGAAGTATGGGGGGGGACACATGCAAAATGCTGATGTAATGTCATAGTGAAATGGAGATAAAAAGCCCCTAGTAGTACTAGTGGTAAAACTGAATTTCAGTAGATATGGCAGTTCTTAGCAACGTGCATCCAAAGCGCAGGAAAGGCGAGAGACACACAAGTTGACTAACAAAGGGAAAAACAAGAGCAACTCTGAGAGAATCAGATGCTATTTTCCCATAACTATTCATTTGTCTGCTTCCAACTTTCACAGCATTCCCTGGAAATCGCTGTGTGTTGCACAGCTAGATGCAATGGATGCATCCTAGGTATTGAAATGGATTGACTTATTTGTATACAGCAGCTCTTTTAAAGGAAAAAAAAATGGGAAATTGCAAAAATATTTTTGTTTTCATGCAGATTATCTAAATCAATACTTACACAGCTTACTGAAACCTCTTTGTGTGTCCTTTTTATAAAAACTTCCAGACTTAATTTACATGAATCAAATTCCTAAGGTAAATCTTCCATTAAATAAAAGATTCATCTAAAGCCATTTATTAATCTAAATCCAATTCTTATTTTTATTTTCAAAAGTCTAATTTCTCTGTTAATCAAGTTTTGGCTTGTTTTTGATTCTCTAATGAAACATTGCATAGGAATATAGGCACTGAGCCTGAAAAGGCCTCAGTCCAGAAGAACTAGTCATGAAGCATATTCATTTACATCTGCATTTGCACAAAGGGACATTCCATTATGAGCAACTTCAGACAGAAAAATGCCTGAAATTTCAACTCTGCTGAAGTTAGTGGCAAAACTTCCAGCAACTTTGCAGGGGGCAAGAAGTCAGTCCTGTTTTCACACACTTTTACTTCTGAACCAAGTCACCAATCACAGACAGAATCGTAGAATAGCCTGTGTTGAGAAGGACCCACAAAATCATCAGATTCCAGCTCCTGGCCCTGCACAGGACAGCCCAAGAATCACAGCAGGTGTCTGAGAGTGTTGTCCAAACTCTTCTTGAACTCTCTCAGGCTTGGTGCTGTGACCACTTCCCTGGGGAGCCTGTTCAGTGCCCAACCACCCTCTGGGGGAAGAACCTTTTCCTAATATCCAAGCTAAACCTTCCTTGGCACAACTTCAGGCCATTCCCTCGGGTCCTGTCACTGCTCACCACAGAGAAGGGATCAGTGTCTGCCCCTCCAGTTCCTCTCATGAGGAAGTTGTAACTGCAGTGAGGCCTCCCCTCAGTCTCCTCAAGCTGAACAGACCAAGTGTCCTCAGCCGCTCCTTGTATGGTTTCCCCTCAAGGCCCTTCACCATCTTGGTTACCTACATTTGGACACTCTCTAACAGTTTAACATCTTTCCTATATTGTGGTGCCCAAAATTGACATAATATTCAAGGTGAGGCCACACCAATGCAGAGCAGAGTGGGACAATTCCTTCCCTTAACTGGCTGGCGGTGCTGTGCCTGATGCACCCCACGAACATTTCAACAAGGGTAAAAAATATTGAACACAACATAACATAACTTGAGCACAAGTCCTATGAAGAGAGGCTGAGGGAGCTGGGGTTGTTTAGTCTGAAGAAGAGAAGGCTTAGAGGTG
>JAWMRA010000041.1:62211390-62291755 GCA_035584735.1 Pseudotriccus pelzelni
GGAGTTGGATCAGGGGTTGGACTCGATGATCTTGGAGGTCTTTTCCAACCCAATCTATTCTATGATTCTATGATTATTTACTGTATCTTCCCTCCTACTACAAAAGCAACTTCAGTCACCTATAACTTCTATAATGTTTTTTCCCTTGTATTTTCTTTAAATCAAAGCCAGCTATTCCTAAAATGCTAATTGAAACTCAACATTTTCAAGAGTTTACAAAGTCATCTTTTAGGTATAAAATCTATTTCAACCATCTTTTTGACAAATTATTTCATCTCACATAGCATTGGAAACTTGTCTTGTAGCAAGCCCTGGTCAGTTTTTAGAGTCAAGATGAAAATACTATTTTATTTGCTCAGTTTCTTTACATCACGTTCATACACTGGATTCCAACAAAAAAAAAATTAAGATTTTCAAAAATATTGATGTCTCAGTGTTCAACCTGCACCAAACACGTCTACAAATATAAGCTGAATTGAAAGCCCTTTAGACTCATCCTTGGTACTTCACACCCTTTGCCTCTGTATTCCAAACTTGTTTTTTCGTGAGCCTTTTATAGCCTAATGGAAGTGACTATCCAGTACTAAAATGTAATGGGAGCCACAGTACTATTATCAGAGTCTCTTTCAGGATCAACCATTCTCAAAACCGTGTGTGATTTTTAGCACTTGCTGCAAAAGCTATCTCAAACTAGACTGTTCCAAACAGTCATGAATGATTGTTATATGACAGCTGGCCAGCTGAGTTATTAAGACATATATGACTAAAGGAATTTCACAAGAAATACCTTGACAAGGGTGAAAGTAGACAACTCCCCCCCAATAGCAGCATGGGGCAGCTCGGGTTATGTCATTTTTCTGGTTTTCCTCTTCCATTCTCCCTTTCTTCCCGTATTCCTCTATTCCCCCACAACACTCCCTGCATTTCCTTCAGGCGACTTCTCCTCCACGGCTCACGAGTCGCAGAAGACCCAGTGTCCAGAGAATAAGGGAATCACTGTCCCCTTGATGGGTTTTGACGTTAAGGATGAGAGCAGGCAGCTGCAGCCAGAGGTAAAAGAGGAGGAAAGCAAGGTTTGAGATCATGAAATGGGGATGCAACATACGGAGTTGCCTTCTCAGGATATGTGAAACCTGAGAGTGCCTAGGGTCAATGGCATCTCAGGAGAATGAAATGTTAAATTCTTCACAGAGCTACATTGCACATGTGAAAATCCTACTTTCATGATAGAAGACTGAATCTAAACTCACATTATATATAAGATTCCAACTATAAGTACAGACACAATCTTTTTTCCCTCCTTTTATTTGCTATCATGATCATGTACATTTTTTTCACTGTAAGAAAAAACAATATTCTGCCTACATCTATTTCTATTGTAGGACATTGGTAAATAACACCTATTGAAACTGTCCAAAAAAGTTTTGTCCTAGCAAAAAGGACAAAAAGGACCTGGCAAAAGATAAATCAACTTATCTTGGCTAAGTGGCACAAATGAAAAAAAAAATTGGTGATGGTGAGTGTGGATATATATTGCTAACAGCACCATAAATTGAATAAACTGAAAATGCAGTATCAGTTACAAAGACTTTTCATGAAAAAATGTGGGTTTGAGTTTGTTATGGTTTCTTCTAATTAGAATATAATTAAGATTTAAATTTCCCTGTGATTGATAGCACTCTGTAGATAACACAAAAATGCTAGGTCAAATGAGACATGCTGGCATGTCTCTGTGAAAAGCAGATGACAAGAAGCAAATTTGTCCTTTTGTTTGTTTGGGTTTTTTTTCACTTGGCCATAATCATGTGCTTTTCATTTATGTCTGTACAATATCAAGGTAGACATACTCCCCAATATTGACCATTCTCCCGTATTCATGTATGAACATGTGACCAGGAACAATATTTAATCACAGCTCATTACCCTTCTTTACAGAAAGACCAATTCTTCAAATCAGGGGAAGGAGACAGTCACATGTGACTTCAGAAAAGCAATTTTACTCCATGAATAATGACTAGCAGTGGACCAGAAGGAGCAGTTGACACAAAACACAGGTGTAGTTTTCCGAAATAAGATTGCTGAAGGTAGTAAATATATTCAAAAATCCAAAGTCTTTTAATTAATGACTAAAGGAGAAAAGTGCTAAGTCCACCTGATAATGTATTTGCAATTAATCACTTAGCCAACTAATGCATTTCAGATACACTTCTGAGGATGCCAAGTGAAAAAAAATGCCAAAACCAAACCAAACCAAAAAATCCCCTTTGGATAGTTGTTTCCAGTGTTTTCATAAGATATCAGGGGTATTCCTCACTAGAACAACCCCATTTCATCTGATCTCAGGAGTGTGTACCTGGCTGACACAAGGCAATTCACTTCTGTCATTAGAAGAACAAATACAGCTTCTCTTTTCATGTGTCACCATAAAATTGATTACCTAAATTGATATTTCAGGATTTTTTAGGATTCTTTTGTTTCTGTCCACCAAAGAGAAGAGGGAATCGCATAACAGCCTCCTCCTTGTTTTTCCAAATAATTCCACCCCAGGAGCGAGGTCCAGAAGGCAGCAAGGCCAGGTGCACACCGCAAACTCTTGCCAGCCAAGCCACAGCAGCGAGGGTATGAAAAGCACACAGCTAAGAGCAGATGCATAACACCAGCCAAACTCCTGGCTGAGTTTCACACAGCTCCCATTCTGCTGTCAGAGGAGAGCTCTGGCCACCTGCCTGGCCAGCCCAGGCGCCACAGCACTGGAGCCCCGGCAGCATTGGCTGCACCTCCTTGGGGCTCTGCCATCAAGCAGTGCTAATAACCATCCCAGCAAGGCAAAGGCTCTCAAAACCAGAATAACTGAAGAGGTCGCTGAATGCAGTGCAGGCAGGGAAGAGAGCAGCCATGTACAACAGACAACAGCCATGTCGCTTAATGCAACATTCAAATGTACGGGTTCTACAGGAATGAGGTGAGGCAAGAAGAGATGAGTACTTGATCTCTTCTGAGAAGTTCCACAGTCTCCAGGAAAAAATAATCTACAAATTGCAGAAAAAGGCACAGCAAAAGAAATGCCAAATACCAATCATAAAGAGCTCCCATCTCAAAAAATCCCTATCTTTAGATTCTTTCTTACACTCAACTTAATATTAAGGTTTCCTTCTTCTCATTGTCAGCGGTTGTATTTTTTTAAAATGTGCTCTGGGTTTTATGCACTAATGAAAAATAGTTTGATAGAAAAAATATGTCATCAAAACCAAGGAAGATTCCCCACAGGAATTACATTTCATATAAAGGAAAACTACTGTGAAATGTGTAATCTCGTCCTTGGAAATCTAATATCATGATTGCATCTGAAAGGCAACGAGTCTCAGTTCAAAATCAAAGTTTTTATAGTTTCAAGCAGTGCACACAGTACTTACAGTTGGATTTTTGACATATGACATTCAGGGCACCCACAGCACTGTCAACAGCTCAGCAATGCTCACGGGTATGGCTTAGCACACCTTATGATGCCACACTCCTCATGCTGGAAGTTAGCCAAGTTGCTAAGATAGGTTGCTCTTTTCCAGTTTTTTTCCAAAGCCTGACAGCAGTGAACAGAATTTTTCCCTGTCCTGCCCTCTGTGGGATCTCTCACTTTTTCAACCCACCAGGTGACCTTAATTTTTCTTAATTACTGAGCTTAATCCCCACTTGTAGGTCCAATCTACACCTCTGCCCATCACAGAAGGACTGTTCTGTATCTATTATTTGTGCTATGGGTGCTCTTCTTTGAACATGAACAGTAAGGTTAGGCATGCTGTTTGGGAAATAGGGAGGTGGAAATCTACAGATCTCTCGAGTCAAAGGAAAGGTGTTTCATGGGAAAGATAGGTACTTTTGGGTCTCTTCCAGCAACATAATAATTCTATCAATCGTTTGTGAATGGCAAAAAAAAAGCTCCTATATATCCTAATTATTCAGAATGTTCAAGAGGCCATTTTACTTCTTTCACTCATCAAAATCAAACTATATAGATAGCTGCCCTGTAAATTAGAAGTGCTTCAGTCAGTTTATGTTGTGAAGGTCTTCAAATCCTTCCCAGGATTCTTAAATGATTTCTCAGAAGACCACACATATATTATTAGACACAGTATCACCATATGAACCTTCCTTTATTTTTTTCTCCAGCTGTTTTACAAATACCAGATGAAAATTTATAAAAATGCCCATACTGTGAAAAAACTTGAGATTTTCTAAGGAAAAAAAAAAAATCATTCAAACTCTGGCCTGTTTGGCTACCTCTTACAGTACCTAAATGTGAACTCAGAAAACAATAGCTGTTGGCCACATAACTGAGCAAGCAGGCAGCAGAGACTTGAGGTACCCTTGGGGATTAGTGACTATGCATATAGACATGCTCACATTAGAGTCAAGATAGCTGCCTCAGGTACCAAAGAAACATCAGCTTCAGCCTGGTCATTACTTACCATTTTACATCACTTACCCATTTTACAGTGAGTTTCTGAAGCTTACCACATTAAAGCAAGCTCAAATACACCATCCTTCGTGCCTCCAGGTGAATTGTTTATTAAATTATTAAATGCCTTCCTCTTTTTGAGAGCAGAGACCTCAGCAGGCTACAGCTCCTGCACGGTGTGGGGAAAGGCAGAGACACTGGGTCAAGTCAGTTTGACAAGAGGCTGGGGACCCCACCATATTTCTCTTGCCACAGCGCTGGTAAAAGCAGTGGCCAGCAAATGTCAGCCTTGAACGGCTATAGACAGTCTGCAGGAAAAAAGGACAATGCCATTAGATGATCATTACTGGTTTTATTCAATATTTCAATACCTAGAACACCTCCTGGCACCACTGCCTTAGTACTATTCAAATTACAGGAATTTCTCTACCCCCAAGCACTAGCCAGCCACCAGGATTCTTTTTAAGCTTTCACACAACTTTTAAGGCGCTTTTTTCTCTCCTTTCCTTTGATAATACTATTATTTAAATTCTGACAGCAAACCATCATTAATGGCTAAAGCCTTCTTTTATTTAGGTGTAAGCTTACAAGTAACGTTTGGAAGACAGCAGTTAAAAAAACTCTACTGAAATTCTACTACTAAAGTTTCTGTTGAAATTGATTATTTCCTGCATAGATATAACATGCATCTCTGTTTTCAGAGGATCCTCTTCAGGTGTTTTTGCCACACCTCAAAATTCATACCCTTTTCCTACATCAACAGATGAAACAAAGATATTTCAGAATTTACCAGCACTTTAAAATTGCACTGATAGCACCCAATTTTCTCCCACTTCAAGGAGCTATCATGTGCCATCCTGCACTCAGTGTCTCATCAGGTGGGATCAACAGCATCCCCTGTTCCCTGGAAGGGCCATGACAATCACCTATTGCTTGTGAAAAGTGACTGACCCCTACCCCATCTACAACCTCCTTTCAGGTGGTTGTAGTGAGTGACAAGGTCTTTCCTGAGACTCCTTTTCTCCAGAATAAATAACCCTGGTTCCCTCAGCTGCTCCTCACAGGACTTGTTCACTAGACCCTTCATCACTTTTGTTGCCCTTCTCTAGACCTGCTCCAGTATCTCAATTTTTTTTTCTAGTGAGGGGCCCAAAACTTTACACAGGACTCAAGGTGAGGCTGCACCAGTGCAAAACAAAAAGGGAGGGACAATAACCTCTTTTGACCAGCTGGTGATGGATTATGAGGGTTTCATTCTGCTCCCTGTCCCTGTCTTGCGGTTCAGGGGGCTGGGTATCTAGAGAACAATGGGTCATACTATTAAAGACTGGGGCAAAGGAAGTATTAAGTACCTCTGGCTTTTCCTCATCCTTTGTCACTCTGGTTTCCCCACATCCCATAAAAGATGGAAATTCTCTTTAGCCCTCCTTTTGTTGCTAATGTATATATAGAAGCATTTTAATTGCCTTTTATGCCAGATTAAGTTCTATTTGGGCTTTGACCCTTCTAATTTTCTCCCTGTATAACCTCACAACATCCCTGTTGTCCCCCTGAGTTACTCGTCCTTTCCTTCAAAGTCATAAATTCTCCTTTTTTTTTCCCCTCAGTTCCAGCCAAACTTCTCTGTTCGGCCACCTGCTTGTCTTTTGGCACCTGGGGACAGCCTGTTGGTGTACCTTTAAGATGTCCTCAGAGGATGTCCATCCTTCCTGGACTCCTTAGCCCTTCAGGACCGTCTCTCAAAGGACTCTGTCAAACAGGCTCCTAAACAGGTCAGACTCTGCCCTCTGGAAGTCCAAGGTAACCATTCTGTTGATGTCTTCTGCAAAAGACACTGAACATAGACATAAAGCCACTGAACTATCTATCACTGGAAGTTTCAGAAGCTTGATTTGTCAAGCCCCAAGTGGATTTTCATTCTCTACTATGATTGCAGTAGTAAAATTTGGTTTAGCCCATCCCATGTAACACCACAAATAAGCAGTTCCAGCTGTAGATCTAATATTTATGTCTACTGTAGCTGGAAAACAAGCTAAAATATCTCTTTTAGCTCTAAGCTGAAAGAAATAACTAAACAAAATCCCACAGCATAAACAGCTTTTTAGTACTGATAGCATCCAACAGCTTTGGTGACACAGAGAAAATAAATGCATGGAAATGTGGGGTTTGACATTTTTCCCCCGAGTCCAATTAAGCAAAGTAAAATGAACAGAAATAAAATATGTCTAGCAAGTATGTTACATCCTAGCTTGATTTGCCACACACTATTGCACCACAGAAATGGGAATATTATACACAAATTAAACTTCATATTAAGGACATAGGAAACGTACTGTTAATAAAAACTATATGAGGCATAATGAATCACAGTCTCCAATTAAGTCTTTTTCCAGAATAAATAGTCATTAAGGCCTAGATTAATAGATATTACAGCCAGAGGGGACTACTATGATCATCTTTGACCATTGTTATCATTGCTTTTCAGCGCATAAATCAATTGTTAAAAGCTTACTTTAAACATAATTTAATTATGAGTTATACAACAAAACACAAAGGAGGTTCACTGAAATAGCCTATAATTAAGTTCACCGGTTTGCTTTCCTCCCGTTCATGCCATCATTATTAAGATTTTTTTCCTCCTATAGTTTGTGAAATTTAGTAGCATTTACAGCACTGAAGTTCCAAGTGATGTGGTTATTCAAGAAAAAGCAACGTTTATGAAAAGAAATAGGAATAGGAATGCCTGCCCAGAAAACAAGGCTTCACCTCTTAAAACACATTAAAAAAAAAAGAAAAAAAAAAAAAAAAAAGGAAAGGAAAGCGGCACGCGATATACCAGATTCCTATTGTGAGGCACAAATTCTTCACAACACTGGGAGACATTGCAGAACAAAAATACTATTAGAACTATTTCAAAGGGAACATTTTTGGCTAGGATAGAGACTTTTGACGTTATTTATTAGGTTCAAAAATGCTTAACAAAGGCCTAACAATAGTCCTGTGGAAACCACTACATCTGAGGCACTTTCTGTTGTTATGTGCAGGCATTGATTTGAAGATGGCCAGCATTAGTAGAACAATTCCCTCACAGCAGTCAATGCAAGTGAGCATTCATACACACACAAGCAAAAGCCTGTGAACAAACCATATGGAAACAAGAAAAAAAGTAAACATTTATTAACCTCTTTGTGGGAAGATGGGTGGAAGAACAGGCCAGCAGCGAAGGAGACGGTCATGCCAAATTTCTGCAAAAGAAGGTGTTTGCCCCGAGCACTTTTTTTTTTGTGGAATATGAAAAAGCCTGGAGAATGTCTTCAGTGCCATGGTAACTGGGGCTGGCTGGGGCTGCCAGCACTGCCACCACCCTTGGCCACCCAGATACACGCAGCCTATATGGGGGGCAAGTTGGTAGGTTTGTAGGCTGCGCCTGCCCCCTTCATCACCGATGTCTGAGGACACTAGCAGGTGTGGAAAAAGAAGAGCAAATTTATGGGGAAAAAAAACCAAGTGAGGACTTCACTCAGCAACTGTGATACACAGACGTACACACAAAAAGAAACCAAAAGACTTATGTACTATTCTCTCAGCAGTATTTAAATTGGTCTTGGAGGAAAGGGAGAGGAGTTCCAAACTATGGAAAATGCACATTTGCATCAAAAATGTGATGAATGGGGCAACTGTTTTCTGAAATATGCTACAGAATATCAGCTGATATAGAGAAATCTCAAACAAGCTTGGTTTGGTGCTGCTGAAGATGAGATTAAAAGTAAAACAGAGGGAATGAGTCCATACAGGAAAGGAGGAGGTGCAGGAGAGGTAGTATTTCCCTGGCCCAGCAAATGCTCTCTCAGAGCTGAGCGCTGCCCAATTAATCTGGGCAATGCCCTGCCACGGCCTCAGGGAGCAGCTCACCTCTGCTCTCACCAAACCACAGCCTCCTGAAGCTTTGCTAATGCCCCTAACACAGCAGCATTTTTATCCAATGCCTGTCCTGACCCACAGGATATAAGGAGTTTTGGGTCCTTCCTTGTGCTCATCCTGGTGGGGAAGCCCCCCGTGGGGGGTCACTTAGAAATGCCGTGATGGCACAACTCTGTTTGTCCTCTCCTCTAAAACAGACTGAAAGAGATGGTGAAAAAACCCCGAACACTAAAATAGAGTGCATCAGCAACCACCCAAGCTAAAGTTATTAACCCACCAACTCTCTTTCCTTTAACATGAAAACACTGCCTTTCCAATATCTGTAGAACAAAGCCAAAGATCCTGAATTTCTAAATGCCAAGTTAAGATACAATTTAGTTCAAGATTTCTGAGCACAGGGAGACAGGAATGCTATCTGCTTTGATGGAGCAGCTCAGAATCTTTAAAATTAGCCCATATATCCACACAGCTACCCTTACTTCATAATCAGGTTGTACGCAGAAACCCTGAGCATCCACACAGAATCATAGATGGTGTATGTTCTTCATTTAATTTTCATTTAATTGTCCTCATTCAGACCTTTTGCTGCCAACAGTTTAATTCCCCACCCAGTCTGTCTCTTTTTCTAATTGTTTTAAATTTTGCGTGAGTTCAGTGTTTCTAGCCTGATCAAAACAGGAGCATCGTACGGTTTGCTTCAATTCATTTCTGCAAATGGGAAGATTTCTAGCAGTGAACACTCCTGTTTCCTGTGCGGTAGACCTTGAAAAGCAACGGCTGAACATTTTCCCACACCACCTCAAGCCTGACTGGGAGGGACACACTTTTGTATGGATGGTTTAATATATTAAATATACATATATGATGTTACTAGGAGGGATAGGCTGAAAACAGTGCTTTAAAAAAAAGGGAGTAGCAAACATGGAATTTATATTCATTAGTACGTACGCTTGGAACCACAGAAAAGTTACTGAGTGCATTCCACAGTTCCAAATGCAATGAATCATAGGATTCCAATTCCTATAGGAAGTAAGCACTTATTTGGGAAAGTATTGCCTCTGAAGGCAGTTCAAACACATGCTTTGAACCCTGACTATTCATTTAAAGTCAAGTCCAAGATTACAAGTGATTTAAGATATCTTTTCCTTCGAATGACAACGTATTTTAGCAGACCACCTGAACATATTACTGTCACTATTATACTACAATGAATCTAAAAATAATAATTAGTATTAAATTATAATATTATAACAAGAGAATCATGGAATGCCCTGAGTTGGAAGGGACTCACAGGAATCAACAAAGTCCACTTCTTGCCCTGCACAGGACAACACCAAGAATCACATCATGATTGGTGTGATACTACACCAATAAATATGCTATTACACTATATTAGAATACAATAAAATATATTACTATATATTAAATTGCAATACATAGAATTAATAATTGGTATTAAATTGATACAAATAAATTGAATTAAACTATTGAAATGCTGTTTTGGTGATCTTAATTATAACAAGAGACAATATGTTATGACTCTTGCTGTACATTTTAGCTTAAGGTGAATTTTAAAGTTTTTAGCATTTTCATAAATTATTTACTGCCTACTGTAGAAACTAGCTTCAATCATTACTAAAAATTATGATAATTTTTAAAAGTAACTAAAAATGAGAAGTTACTTATTTTCAGCAGTCCAAAAGGCTTTGGCCACATGGCATATGTACAAAAATTGGAACCAGTAAACATTTATTATAATAACAATAATCTAAATGTAGAGATACCAGAACCTGGAAATCAGTAGGACAGTGAATCCAAGGAATCAGAGTTTTGCTTAGAGATTTCAGTTCCCAGCTTATGCACAATTCAAGAGGAATTCATTGCATGAGTATTTCCCAACAGCTTCTACAAGACTATAGTAGAAGAAGTAAGAAAAAAAAAAAAGTAATAACAGGTCTTATATTGAACTTCTTATCCACACATCTCTTGAGAGGAACATATACAATTGATTTAACATTAAAATTACACCATTAGCTGCTCCATCACTCATTAAGTTCATGTCAGGTTTAAAATACTGTTCTGGAGGTGTCAAACCAAAAAGAAAATAAAATGTCAGAGCCTATGACATGCACAAACAGAAAAATTGAAACACTGATGAAGTTTGAAGCATATTAGGAGAAGGCCAGGAGCTCTCTTAAGGCTATTATTGAGGATTGCTGTGGAAATGCATGTTCAAACCCTAGTTTTGCCAGCAAGCACCTGGGAAGTGGTCAGTAAAATAAATGTGACAGCCCTATTCTTTTCCCAAAATGATGCAGTATGTAAAGAGTGAAAATAACCATCTATGCTTGATTAATTAGGTTTGTAAGTATTCTTCAAGAACTGAAGAATATTTCTAAAGATTTCAATAGTTCAAAGATTGCCCTATGGCCGTCTGGCCAATACATCTTCCAGCACACACAGTTTACAAGCATTTTTCTTCCCAATATGTTGTCTTCGTTTGGTGTGACATTGTTTGAGCGCGGGTCTGTTTGGGTCAGCGTGGTTTTCTTCGCATCACAGCGGTGGTGCTGAGGACGGCACTCAGACCATACATCTTCCATGTCATTTCAGTCAAAGGCACATGACGCTTCCCGGTGCCCAATCAGGAAGGGTCCGGCGCTGGAACAGGGGGGCATATTGGCAAACTCAGCTTTCTTAATGACAGCCATTGTTGCAGACAAACAAAAGCACGGTTCTGAATATTAGCGTGCGGCCTTGTGTAAAGGTCACCTGTATGGCACATTCATCATCGCCCCAAAACAGGGGGGCAAAATGCTTCAAAAAATCTGTCAGAACATGTTATTTCCAGAGTATGTCTCAAAGCTGGCAACCAATACAAGTGCAGTGACCACTTGGAACGGTCCTCCCCCTCCTCCTCCTCCTCTTCAGAAGCAGTTCTGCAAGGGGCTGAATGCACAGTGGCAGTGGAGAAAGAACACAAGATAACAGAGATATTCTTCCTAACTGCTAGTAGGCGGGCTACTTTAATTAGACTAGTCAATTAAAAAAATTAATCTAATAATCTATAATAATTAGGCCAAAGAGCAGTTCTTCTTGTAAGTTTGAGCTACACAATAGCTCTCATATTGACTAACTAGTAGTCAGCAGCTATGATCTGGTTTTGAGGTTCACTATTACACTGTCCACTTGTGAAAATCAAAATAAAAAGGATGTAACACAGCAAGCTAAAGTCTCTGACTGATCCTTTAGTAGTCACGAAAATAACACCAGTGAGGTTACATAAATTAAATGTCAGACATACTACTTATATCAGCAACTGTTCTCGATATATGACATTCACAGTCTGACCCTTAGATGGCATGGAAGGGACAAAACCGTTACAATCATTTTAGAGGTCTCTTTAGTAAAATTAATAGATGACAGGAAAATTCCATTATCGGTGTTCATTCATTTAGTTAAATTAAATAGTTTGACTCCTTTGTTCACTGAACAAATACTGGCTTCCCAATCATTTTCTGCCCCACTAAACAGCTAGAAGCCAGAAATATAATTTATTGGCCACTTTGGTTCTAACAGCTCTACAATGTATAGCAGATAAATACTAAAAGAAAAATTTGAATATGAAACATTTCTGCAAAATGCCCTTTTGTTTGTTTTTGATTTTTTTCTCAGTTTGGGAAGACTGTTCACTTAACAGTGGAATGACTAAGAGGAACAACACTGGAATGCTCTGCTTCCAGATCAGTTTTACAGCCTTACACCAAGCAGCCCAGGAGGAAATCCTGGGCAGGCACCAAGAATGACACAGCTGGGTTTCCATCACCAAGGAAAACACACGGGTGTACCTCTGGCTGCACACAGAGAGAGTGAGGACTGGAGGGAAACTGCTTCTCTTCACCCCATAGAAAAGATTCAGCCCAAGCTTGTGCCTTCCCAGGCACCACAGTACATGCAGTCTTTATCAAGGCTCGTACTAAGTGGTTCCCCTCTGCTCTAATACTTCAGTACATGATCTGAGGGAACAGTGCTCCTAAAAAAGGCAAATGGCAGCTCTAAGCAAAATGTGACAAATAGGAGATTGAAATTCAGTGAATGCCTAGCTGAACTAATTCTTGTGTTCAGAGACTAATAGGATATTAGGGCTCTTATAACTCTGCCCTAACTATACCATAACTTACACAGCTTATTCAGAAAGAATATGAATTAAGAAAAATGTTAAACACCTTCAGTTCAGAGTCTGAAACAACTTAATCAGAATTCAACGTCTGCATCTTCTTGTCTCAACTACAAGCCTATATGCTCTTCATAATCATGTTACAAGATTTTTTATTACTTTGTTTTTTCAGCAACCATTAGTGAATTTTGTAATGCAATTCAGACAGCACGCCAAGCACAACAGTATCTGAGAGATAATATTTTTTCAAACTTATAATCTGAGGATAAGGAGTTCACCACCATCCAAAATTCAATGGCAACAGCCACAGTAGAACAAATTGGGAAATAATTTCCCGAGACTTGCTCAAGAAATACACCTCTTAGCTCTACAGTGAGCTAAAATGAGGAGACCCAACTACTAATTCTCAAGCTCCATTACCCAAAACAAGAGAAACTCTCTAACTGCAGCTCAACAGAACATTTTTGCACCTGTTCACCTGCACACTCTGGCTCTGCAGACAATCTGGCTCAGTTTCACTGTGTCCTCAGTGAGGCTGAACCTGGCTGATGCCCTGAGCCCCTCCAGCAAGGGGTCTGCAGCAGGATACAAGGTCACAGCCAGCACACCCCTCCTGGAGGCTCCCCCAGCAGTGATGGTGCAGGAGAAGTGTCTACGACTTTGTGACAAAGCCCCTGAATGCATGACTGAGCTCCCCAAGTGCAGAAATACTCCCCAGAGACTTGACTTATGGCTCCCTACTCCCTAAAGCTCTCTCCTAAAACCTAGTGGCAGATATGTTGCTCCTCATCATTACTGTTCTTACCTCCCCAGGTGCCTGGCAGTAGCCAAGGACAGGTTTGGTCACTAACCTCTCAGTCACCCACTGGTGACAGCTCATCCCACGCTCCATGGCTGCAGGCAGAGGTCAGTGGGCACCAGCACTACCCCCCTGGAGGGGCACAGAAAAAGGGCTGGTGTGTGGGAAGGAACCCCACTGCCACCGCAGCGGCTGTGCCAATATGTGCCACTGATCCTGATCCCATGGAGTGGGAAGGGACCCCTGCTGTGGGCCCCACAAGGGCTTCAACACTGAACACCAGTGCTGTCTTACAAGCAGGCACCCCCTGAGAGCTCCCTGTGCTGGAGGGACATCCACACACCCAGGGGACATCAGGTGGGGACAACCTGCCAGTGAGCAGTCAGGCCCTGGCAACCCAGCCAAGGTTCCCACCTACATTTCACATGGACGCCCACCTGCCAATCAAATAACACCCACAGAACCGTCTGAGAGGCTTTCTCTCAGGTCACATTAATAAAAACCCAGATGCAAACCCAAACACCCCACGCAACAAATATTTTCATTATAAAGGGGTCAGCTTCTGCATTGGCTGCAAAACAGCTCTTGTTCAAAGACTGAGGGAGCAGCCAAAGAGATAAATGTGCACGGAAAAGAAATATAGGCGCAAGGTACTTCCCTATTTGAGCCACAGAACTGATTGAACTTTCACAGATGAAATTTGCTTTGGCAGTGGGTCCTTCCTGGCTGTATTAGTGAACATCTGAGTTTGTACAACATTCTCAGAACAAAATTAGATAGCTACAGCAAAAAGCCACCACATCAACACACCCCAGCTGTCAACATATATATATTTTTATATATATATATCCTATCTGTTTTTTTCCAGAAAGATCAATTTCTCCCTTTCAAAAAGTCATGTATTTTGAAAAAACCACAATTTTGCATTAGTAGGATAGGGAAGAAGTATTTTTTCCCTTCAAAATCATGGTTTTCTTTTTTGTTTTTTCCTACAGAATAGTTCATGAGGATTTCCTTAGGAGATAATGGGTACCAGAAATAACTTTTTGATTCTGAAAAACTGTCATTTGCACTAAGTGACCAGAGAAAATTAGATTCCTGTCTTGTAACTACAGCCATATCACACAGTTGTACCAATAAGCTCAGAATTTATTGAGACTTATCTACATGCCTGTGTGTGTCCGTACATGTGAAGTTTATAGCACTGAGTGCTATAAAGGTGCATAAGAACAGAGCTACATGGAGAGAAAAAAAAATGTTTGTTGGCTGAACCATGGTGGACTAAACCTGAGTCTTTTTATACGCAAAATGCACAGACAAAAAAATACCTATATTCTCATTCTGTCACTTAGGCCACTAGAAAGCTATGACCCTTAATACACCCCGGTTTTTGTCATTGCAGTCACTTCTGTCATTTTTATAAAGCCCAGTGTCCTCCACTTTGTGTTCAGCAAGTTTATCTACATAATAATAAATAAAATCAACGTACCATAAACATTTCTCCTATTTAATTGGTGGATATATATATAGATTTAGACTCCTGCAATCTATCCAAAGCATTTGAATTTTTTTCTGACATCTGTTTCTCTTATCCTAAAGAAATCTTCTCCTCAGTCTTTCTGCTTGTGTTTTTGCCAATTTTCAGCAACAGTGGATCACATGGTCACAAAGAGTCGTATGGCATAAGTTGGTCTCATATCCATAGATAATTGATCATACAGTCTTTGTAAAATGCAGGAAGTGTTACTGTAAATGGAATGGTATCACACGCTCCCTGGCAAATAGAAGAAAACCACAAGACCTGTTCACCATCGATCTTTTTTAGGTACACTTGACAGGTGCTACAAAAGGTGGGGCAGACACAGACATCAATATGTGTAAAGGTGACCAGTTCAAATAACAAGCAAGTGATTTGGTGGCATTAGGGTGAGCATACGTTTATGAGACCACAGAGGTATTGACAGCACGGTAATGAGATTAACCTTATTTGTGTTGAAAAAAAATCCCTACTGTGCTAGGCCATTTACAGCTAATCTGAAGCAACCTGCTTTGAACTCTGACCTCCAGACACTGCTGCCTGCAACCCAAAAGTCTTGCAGGACTCCAAGTAAAACCACCTTCAAGTACAGCAGCAAAACCATGAAACAGCCCCATGCAAGAAGGGTATGTTCAACTGAGTGACATTGCCTGGTGAGGTTGCAGAGACCCCACCTCTGCAAGCCTTCACAAAACCATGAGAAAAATTATTCAGGATTAATATACTAATATATATTATGTATATCGTTCTATATTATACATGTATAATGTGAATATACTGTGTATGTAATATGTGTGTGTGTATGTATGTTATAATACACACAACTATAGCTGCTCCTTGCTTTATTGGGGGCTCCCTGACACCCTGAGGTCCTCTCTGACCATCAAGTTCAGTAGTTAGTGTTAGCCTTGTGATAAATTTTCTTCTGGAAATAATGATAACTAACAGCAGGAAGGTTTTCTCTCAACCCTAATCTAACTGAAATGAAATTCAAGTTGAATTACTTCCTGGAAGACGGACACAAGTCTTTCCTGAGATTAAAAAAAAAAAAAAAAAAAAAGGGTGTACAGTCCTTACTTAATATCCCATTTAAACCAACTGCTTGAACTTAGCTGCTGGAGAAAAAAAAATACAGTGTAACTAAACCATAGGGAAATATAGAAATAACCATTTTGGTTTTTGCTCTTTTCATTGTTTGTGACCCTGAAACTGCTAATGTGTGACAGGAGAATGACAGCAGAATATTTCACAAACTACACTGAGTTAATGGAGCACTTTAAACAATCCAATAAGCATTTATGACGATTAAGAAAAAAAGGATAACAAAGCTAAAACAAGGCTAACGCAAAAAGTATGTAAGATATTCTTCTTGGAAAAAAATCCCTCTATTCTGAGTAGGGATTTCTTATTATTCTCTGTGTGAATGGACTTAGAAAAGATATGTGCAGCAAAGTTTTAAATACCCAGCCTAACACTTAAAGGCACATATAATCACCACACATCCCCCACTTAATCTCCCATTTAAACCAATTTGGTTCATATAATCTACATAAGATGTGTATTAGACAAGGATGAGAGCAACTCAATTCAGCTGTTCTTAAACTATGATGCATTTTATCCTAGCAACAGAATAAATAGTATATCCTGTCCAAATGAAAGAGTCCATCAGCTCAGCAAAGGACTGTGCTATGATTTAGGACAACTGGGGAAAGTAGAAAAGTCTGGTCTCCAGGGTTTAGCCAGAAATGTCTGCATTGCTCTGTAACCATGATTTCTGACATTTTATAGAGGCAATTTTTTTTGCCAGGCAAGTATTCATCAGTTCTCAATATGAAGGTCATGGCAGATCTGGTGTCTTGACACAAAAAGAAAGCTTTTCATTATATCTAGAGCTTCAAAGCTCTTGCTGGTTGCAATAAGGAGGAGTTAATCAAAATCTAAACTTAAACTCTACATTTCAATGTCTGGATGTTTGGAATTTAGTTCAATTAAAAAAAAAAAAAAAAAAAAAGGAAAACCAAAATTTTTCCTGCAAGTCATCTTCATTCATAAGGCAAAACATTATGCTCATCTACCATCACCTGACTATTTTGATAAGGTTCTTGTGAAGCCAACTTTAAACAAAACTGTTCCATGAGTAGCAGAACTATCAAAGCGCAGCAACAGATTAATTTTCACACAAGCAAACATTGCACAACTCATCCCCATCACTAGTTCATGCAGGAACCTGAGCAATCGACAGCAAAATTTTGATTTGAGAAACATTTCTGTCAAATTTCAGTCTTTCAAGCACTTCAAGAAAAACAGTCAAGATAATAAATATTGTCTTTCCCTCAATGTGTGGTATTCCAGCTGATTACAAATGACAAAATGTAATCTAGGACATAGGTACTTGGGCTATTCACCTCCTTCACACCAAACTGTTTTTTAGATTTTAAAGTCTAAAGAGTGCCTTACATGCTTAATGTGTTTCAAAAGCAGATGAGGGACAGATTACACTTTCCAAATTGGATTGTAAAAAAAAAAAAAAGAAAACACATATGTTTAATAAAATACTCAGGCAAGAGTCTAAGACCAGACAAAGAGAATAGTTGTGTAACGTGAAATCATTTCGAAGTCATCTTCTGGATTAGAAGCACTTTATGAAGAAATTGCTTTGCAATGTTTTTCCATCACTGTCTTAGGATCACATTTGGTGTTCTAAAAATAGACCTCTCTTACACTCAGGTACTTTGGCTTTGCTCTTTGTGACACCCTGTTGTAAATATGCACCCTTTATTTTTAAAATAAATAATTTTCCTATTCTTGTATATGTGCATGTCTTGAAAATGATATAATAATTGCTAAGCATTACACGTTTAAGTATAACTGTATATACAGACACACTTTTCATGTCATCTTCTCCTCTCTTCAATTCTACAAAACGCCTTTACACCTGAGGCCTTAGGAATTGTTGATTTTTCCTAATAATTATTTATCCTCTTCTGAACTTTTTTCATGAAAAAAGACACTCTTAGCCATCACATCTGGCAGACATTCAAGTTTATAAATGGTAACTATTAGAATTCTTTTCAAATCCTTACAGAAAATCTGAGGAACGTTTTCCAGCCAGGTAAGCAGAGAAGTCTGCAGACTCAGATGAGCCGCAGGTAGAGCACATGTGGAAGAACAGCTGAATAGGCCCTGGGGCTTTGGCATTATCTCCAAAGGCTAAAGAGAAGCAGTGATATGAAAATCCCGCCCTCTCTCTAACAGTCTAACCCTGGCAGTGCATTGAGACATGCAGATTTTCTGCAGCATCTGCTGGATGACGGTCCTAATCTTCTGCTGGACTGACTTCTTGCTAAAATCAGAAGTATTGCTCTCTTTAACACTGATAGAGAAACCACTGAGTAAAGGTGGGATATGCACTGAGTGAGCAAAAGATCAGCCATCAAGAACCAAGGAGTTCACAAGAGCTCAGAAATGCTGGTGATGCATGATGGGATTAAGGGGAATGCAGCATATCCTCACATTGTGCTTGCTCAGATCGCTGCAGGGGAAAAAAGCTGATTAGGAATTTCATCAAATAAAACACGCTGGTTTACTCCTTCTCCAGAAGAAACAGTCACTGCTGGCAGCCTTATGGGCTAGTGAACTTCCACCTCACAGAGGAGATAGAGCCAGTAAAATGTGTTCCCCTGATAACCTATGGCAAAGTATCATGCCCTAATGAAAACTTTCACCTGCAGATAATAAGAAGAAAATCCAAGATAAAAACACAGTCTCTTCTCTCTGTGTGCTTGCAACGACTGTGAAGAGGGTCCCTCTGAAGCACCACCACAAGAGAAGCAGATCCCACCTCTGAAATCAACAGGCCTGTTTTTGATATGTAAGAATGAAAAAATGGGGTTTGATGGGAGGACCCCAGAACCCACATGACATTCAGCTGACAGCCTGTTCTATGTCACCATGCCATCTCTGTGGCACACAGACAGTCAAAAGAAAGTGCTGACTGAGAACAGCCAATAGTGTAACGTCACAACAACAAGCCCCAAGTGCCTGCTTGCTTATAAAGAGAAATTTCAAAACCACTGAATTGTAAAGTATTGCTTGAATTTTGCTTTGTAAGCTATTTCAATTTCTTTCTGCCTTTTTTTTTGGGGGGGGAGGAGTGGCAGGCAGAGTGAGGGGAGGTCCTGTGTAAGTTTACATAAAATATGACAGTAAGGAATGCTTCCATAATAATAATAATCCCGGATCAATACCTCACATATAATGTTTCACCTAAGAAACTTTGTGTGTTGTTTCTGACAAGACGGACTCAAATCATGAGTGATTGTGAATGATTCACCTGCAAGCTCTCCCTCCTGCAGGGCAATTTCATCCACAGTCCTGCTTTCACTTAACCTTTCCCTTCCCTTCCTACTTTTGCTGCATCCAGTTTGACCAGCAGCCCTCTGGGAAGGCTGTGCAGCTTCAGAAGGGATCTGGCAATACCTCCATTGCTTCTCAACTCTTCTTCCCGACTCCTGTGAAAGAAGACATGAGAAAATTCTCAACTGCCACAATTTGCTGTAATCAACTAAAATTTAATTTGCAGCATGTTCCAACCGACCTGGTTTAATTTTGAATGACACTAAAGCTCAACAAATCTCTGCTTGGAAACTTTCAGGGTCTTTCCCATTCAGGCACTGTCGGGATGATAAGAAATCCAGAAAGCATACAAGTTGCAAAGGCAGCATGCCCAAATTAATCTTACCCTCCCTTACTAAGCTCCTCTGGAAAAAACACTAACTCATTTCAGGTTTGAGTATTCTGAATCTAAAACAGCTCTTATCTAAACTTGCTTATGTGAGATTTACAAATGAGAAAAGAACAAATAAGGAGTAATTTAAATTTTAATTTAAAACCCCTCCATTTTCTTATCCCTTATCAAACTGCCAGCATTTTCCCTGCTAACAATGAGCCGAGTGTCATGGGCACAGCACAGCCCCCTACCACAAACCAAGTAATCTCTTTCATCTAAAACCCTGATCCCTTTAATAAACAAAATACGAAAAGGCAGTCAAAATTACGTTCTGGCTTTATGAAAGCAGCAGGGAAATCCTCAGAGCACAATCCCCTACTTGTTATTTTCACAGCCCATGTGACCTAAAGTCATTCTGAAGGATAAAAAGACAGAGGCTGCCACCAGATCTCTGCCATGATTTTTCCACAGTTCCCAGCCTTAGCCCATCTGTTATGCAGCGGCCACATGAATGGCATGTGTCAAGAGAGTCATCACTGTGCAAACTGTCCAAAGAAATCAACCAGCCAACTTCCTTTTGCTTCCATGGCTTCAGCAATTGTTGCTGAGCCAGCCACCATATGGTGAATAATTAGTTTTTCGACCCCACTCTAGAAAAATGTTCACCCCATTGCCGGCATTAGTAATATGTGTGTTAATGAACAGCAGATGATGAATGCCTATACATTAACAAAAGTTGAGGTTTTCTGGCAGCAAACTGCACTCACTCACCACAAAAAGCCCCGTTACTCTTCAGGAAGAGATGGATGGCAGCAAGTAATGGCTGAAAAGTGCAATTCAACCAAATTTCTCCATTTCTCAAACACTAAAGGAACTTTGCAATAAACCATCCCACTCCTCTCATCTTGCCGCTCCCTTTCTTAAAATGATCAATTTGACCCACATAAAGGATTGGCAATGTAAAGCTCTCAAACAGACGTCTTCTGTTCCCAGGCAATTGAGGTGCGCTGTGTAAATACCGGGATCACAGGTTCCTCCACACTTCTTTTTGTCTGAGAGCTCGATGCATATAAATTTATACTGAATACCTGCAGTGTGCAAGCCCCTTGAGGAGTCAGTCCCAGACCTCTGAGCAAACACTCACCTCCAAGGACCGAGGCTGGTAAATATGTCTGATGGTTCCATCAAATGGACTTAAAAGCTCAGCTAAGACCTCTAAGTACACTTCGCTCCCTGAAGTGATTTTTTTTTTCTGGCCCTCTAATTAAAAAGAGATCTTCCTTACATTCTTGTATAGGATGAAGTATCCCCATATTGTGCAGGCATCATGAACTGATGATCACGTTCAGGAAAGCTGATGGTTCTGGCTCTTGCCTGTCCATGAGAGAGTTCCAAATGTAGCCCAGAGACATTTTAAAATAAAAGCAGCTATTTAAAACAGACCTGTTAGAAAATAACTACTTTTGCAACAACTACAACTCTGGCATACGCATTTTGTATAATACATATGTTTTAATATGCAATATGATTATAACAGATGAAAGCTACTCTTCAGAAGACAGGGGACAGTACAGGTAGCCAAGACACCTCAGTTTCCTTCATGTAAATTCAGAGGTGAAAGGTATAGAGGCAGGGGTACAGTGTGATTCCTCTTCAGATCCTGTTGCTGTCACTGGCAAACTTTGGAAAAGTCATTCATCCTTTCTGCACGTGGTAGTGCTGGACCACTGTACCAAGGGTACTCAGCTCTCTCCCTAAAGCACCTTTTTGGCTATATGTAGAACTCAGAAGCAAGCAGAAGTCAACTGGACCATAAAGGGTAGCTGTACACGTCTGACATCACTTTCCAGATCTGACTAGCAGGCAGGTCTTGGAATCTGTATCTGCACTTATTATTTTATCATGCCCATCCAACAGGTGAATATTCCACTAAATCTTGCTGATAACAGTCATTAGCACAGACAGGAGTTCATCCTGCTTAGCTCAAATAGTGGTACCGCCTCTTGAAAAGTGGATCTCATCTGCACCTGTTCCTTTTCTATTATTCTTTTACATTCTCTTTCCTTTACTACTTGCAGAAATTTAAAGTTTACAGGAGAAAAGGACTGCAGAAGTATAAAGTTAACCTAAGTGATGCTATAAGATCCTTGGTAGCACCTCACTATACCAAATGCTCACCTATTTTTAATGTCACATTATTACATTATCACATATTTTAAATATCACATATTTATATTTATGACCAGATTCTTGCAGTGGACCTTTCTGAGTGGTTTGGACATTCTGGGTACAGTATTTTAAATTTGATTAACAGGTAGCAATGACATACAAAGAACACAGAGAAGAATTATCTCAACATAGCAAGAGGTGGAGTGCCAGGACTCTGGCATGGACCTCTGGTCCAGTTACCAGGCCAAGTTTGAGATCAAGTTTGATAACTCTGGGATACAGTTTTGTGACTCACAAACTTGCAGGCAAAGCTGATTTAAGACATTCTTGTCCTCTGTGCTTTGTCTGTGCTACTACATTCAAACTGCTTCTACCATTTCCTCCCCTGTTCCTGATCACAGGGGTGTTCTGTGTTAAAAAAACCCAAAACTTTAAAAACACCAAAATCCCCTAGAACTCCACTCCAGTCAGTAATTAGCTGGAGGAAGAGTTGTAATATGGAAATTACCAGCATTCAAAAAGAAAGGTTAGCTGTACCAATAGACATGCCTAATAACAACTTTTGACCAAAACGTTAGGCAGTTATTAAATTCCTTACTTTAGTAGGATTTTTACATACACAAAATACACTGAGCAAATACATCAAGTTATCTTTCAACACTCCAAGCTCTGAGAACTCTTGTATTGTATTAAAATGAAATTCTGATTTTGGTTGAGATTGTACTTCAAATCAAATTCTTCCCTCATTCACGCAAAAATCTGCTTCCCAGAGTTACAAGATTTTGAATATCACAACAAAAGTTTTCAGTCTTTTTGAAATTGTTCAAGGAGAAACATCCATCGCCTTATGGATGTCATATCTGCTGGCTTTGACTGGTCACAATGGCTATTTCAGTGTCGCTGAAAAGCTGGTGTGTTTATCTCTTCACTTTTTGACACAGCCAATTTTCCAGCACAGGTAAAACAGTAGACTACTGTCTGCCCACTGTCATATTTCTAAAAATCTAACCCCCTAAAGCATCCAACCAGGAGACCAGCCATTGCAGCTACAAAAGCTAACCACACTTTGCTGAACAAAAACCTATGCTTTGCTTCATTATTTTCAAATTTTCAACATATATTTTTGATAATAATATTAATAATAATCCCTGTATCACCCTAGAAGATCTCAAGGTAGATCAGGTGCCTTTACCCCTCTGTGCAGAGAGGGCTGTCCATGGCTGACCATGGTACTGTGAGTAACTAAAGAGACCCAGAGAAGGCCACAGAATAGCTCTTAAATCTGAAATGATTGGCACAGTTTATCTTTGAGAGGAGATATAAGTGCTTAAAACAATAGACAGCTTAAAACTGGAAGCTTTTTTGAATGTTTGCTCAATACCCACAGGAACAAGGAGACAGTCAGTTGTAAAGTTTCTCCAGTTACTGTAGTGCAAATATAGTGATATTTTCCTAAATACTAGCCTTGGAAAACACTTTAGTTGCTACAAACTGCCTGGGGTCTTACCATCTTGCATATCAACAGTGACAGGAAAAAGAAAAGTCAGTCATTGCAGAGATAAACAGTCTTGAGATGGTGGTTTCAGTAATACCTGTGGAACTCCATTGTGCCTTAGAGAGTTCACAGACATGTGATTATCAGGTAAAAATAACACTTTTGCACAAGTGGAACTGCAGATCAATTTTTCTACTGCAGGACGTCTACTTCTATTGATGATACAGTAAAAACACATCTCAGTTCTTAACAGCCAAGAAAATATATGACAGTAATATCTGGAAAAGATATTTGCTACCTAGTTAAATTAAAAGTTAATGTGACACCACAAATGCAGAACCTTGCATGCTGTTTTATTATCACTGTTCAGGTAGAACTAGAATTTAAATAATGAGTTCCTGGGAAATATATGAAATGTGATCTTTGTGAAAAGAATAGAAGGAGGAAGAATAAAGTAATTTTGTTATATTTAAAGAAAAAATATATTAAATCTGACTTTTTAAGAAGAACAGCTTATATCCAGAATAAAATAAAAAACTGCTAGAGTAAAAATATTATCAGAATAATTGTAGGAAACACAAAAACACAATATAATTTTGCAGTCTAGAAAGTTTAACTGTTTTGAAAAAAAAATCAGAGATGAGATTAAGATACTATATAGAAAAGCTATGGAATACCTTTTTCAGCTAGACTGTGAAGAAAGTCCTCCCATTTCAAAAAGAATATCTTTAAAAGTCATTATGTAGTTAAATGATCTTAAAAGGCCACATAGAGGCAGCAAAGAAAAAATTCTGACATGCATTTTAATGGCACTGGTGCAGTGGCATTTATAGTAACGTTCAAGATAAGCAGCAAGAATGTATACCATTATTTTAATTATTTGTGGTTTATTTTATCTATCTTTAGGACTACAGTAGTGGTTAAACAATGTATCTGTCTAAAAGATAGAGATTTTCTGAAGTATTTGTCTTTAAAATACTGAAATATTTGCCTGAACAAAGGCCTTTAAAGCAAAAAGGCTAATACCTTCCTGCCGATGAATCCAAATTTTGCGAAAGAGGGCTATGCTGGCGACCTGCCAGGAGCTTTAAGGCTGAAGCTAATTTGCATGAAATGGAGGAAATTGCAGCTGCCCTGAGAATTAATATGGAGACACAGACAGCCCCAATTGAGACAGAACATTGCACAACGGGATTTGTGAACACAAACATGCCACACTTCCTTATTTAAGATGAAAGTAGCTATAGGCAACAGAATAAGTCTCCATGAAAGCTACTTAGATACCTTTACCCCCACCTTTCAGGCCCAATGACCTCATTTCAAACCCAGGTGGGGGCTGTCACTAGACCACAAATGGAAATGAAAGTTGATTCCAGAAGACAACCACTTTCAGAAAAAGTGCTTGAGCATAGGATTAAATCCCATTCAAATACTCTCCTGGAGAAGAATACAACTCAACGCGTCCTTAAAAGCACTTAAAAATTCTTTAATCGGGGCCTCAAAAAGCTCCTCCCAGTCATTCCTTGTTGTCACCATCAGCATATGGCAGAATGGCTCAGGACCACATGAATCACTGAAGCTAGATACAGGATATTTGCACATCCGCTCTCAACAACGCTTGGAAAATTGCATCAGTTTACTATTAGTTTGATCATACTGACAGGATTTTATGCTCTTCATATAAAATAACCTCTTGATGTGATTTTCAAGATTTCTACAAGATGCCTTAACTGCTGTGTTTACAGAATTTCGCAATTTAATAACTCAAGTATTGTTGTTATGACTTGCAATTGAAGAAACACACATTACATTAGGTTTTCATCTTACTCCCCATCCTACACAATGGTGGGTTGTCTCTCAGACATACAAAAACCTGTACAAATACATCACAAGAAGCTAAAGACAATCTCAAATGCAAAAGGACAGTGGCTGCAATTCTCAGTGACCAGAACTGGTATTATCAGCCAGCTCTACTTATTTTCAGTTTGTACTTGCTACATCCCTTCAAGAGTCTGGGTTGGTTCCTTACTCCTGTAACATACATTGTCTCAGAATAAAGTGCCAATGAAATCGTGCTATTCCCTTCCTTTTCCTGTCCGTAACAATTAGCTTTTCTAGTGCTGGCTATTACACCAAAAACAATCACTGCTCCGGAAAGAGAGGCCATTTACAGCATGGTCAGTTGTAGACTTTTTGACATGTGTTACAGAGGGTGTGAGACTTCTTCTCATTAAAGAAATGTTCATCTTACCTCTGACTTAGATCAATGCTCTTCCCTCCCTTCTGTCTTCTTATCCTTTTTCCATATCCCAATCTGCAGTAGCTTTAATCCACCCCTAACCAGATATTCAAATCTTGTTTTACCTTGCAAGAGTCATTGCTACTTTTCTGTAATTTCAGAACCCACCCAATTATGAAGGACAAGACAGCCATGCAGGGTCACTGGGCAGAGACCAGTACTCCTGCTTCTAAGGTAGATACCTAAAGCAGAGAGCTGGGATGATCTGAGAAAGTGTTTATCATTCTCTTTTGTCCACACAAAGAGTTTGGACAAGTAGATTAGTTCAGATTAGTTGGCTGACTTCTAGATAGCTAAAATCCAGGGGGAGAAAATATCTAGAGGAATTAATGTAAGAAGACAGAGCAACTACCGATTTCTGCTATCCTGTTTTCTTATGGAACTCCTCTAGGAATAGGCACATACCCACAGTGGTGTCCTGCAACTGTTGGATATATCTCTACAGACAGGTAGAGATATAGCTTTTAATCTCCTTGCTGGACTGGTGTTTCTGGCGTGCCTGCAATGGAGCAGGGCTGTGTGCCAAGGCTGCTGCAGTGTACATGGGGGGTCTCCCTCTGCTGATCCACCAAGTACCCTGAGCTCTGGAGCAGCTCCCTCTCTGTCACAAAGTGCTGCACAAATCCTCCTCAGCCAGGGTGAAAAGCACGTATCATGTTTTCCTTTCATTTACAAGTAACCAGGATAGCCAGAGCAAACCTTCATTCTAGTCATTATGTACAAAATCTGTGTGTTCAGCATACAGATATTAAAAATGCACAAATAACACCCATGCTAACCGTCCTGGACCAGCAGACAAAACCCCTGCAGTACGGAAAATTATCCCCAGATCTAAAATTCAGAAGGTCATACGTCTGGGACTGAGGAATAATTTGGGAGCCTGTGAAGCCAGCCTAAACTGACTGGCCTTACAATTTTGGGAGATGAAACTGACCTAAAGCTGGCTTATATTGTTCCTTCTGTGCTTAATCACATGAACATTTCACTTCAGGCAACAAGAACAAAGAAAAACACTGCAAGAACGCACTGGAGCAATGATTTTGTTATTGGTCCTTTCAGCTGCAGTGACACATCAAACTAGTACTAAAAAACTGAACAAAAATTATCTCACCACTCCTCTGTCAACTCATCCAGAAATGTATTTGGTATGATAGAATAAAAGTTTTATGTCTTCTGTATGTGAATTAACTGGTAAACACTCAACAGTAATGAAAGATGTTCTTAGTCAGATGCTGAAATATGAATTTAGAATCTAACCCAATGCAGTCATTTAAGAAAATAACTTTATTTAGACCCCATGTCTTTAAAGAAGCCCTAGCTTAACAAAGCATTAAACCTTGGGTTTACAAGGCTTTGCCTGACGAGAGGCCATTACTGGTGGGAAACGCGACAACCTTGTTGAGAGAAACACTTCTAAATGCATCTGTACAGGATCAGAGGAGGTCAGACATCATTTGTTCCATCCCCTGTTCCAAAGCAGGATCAGCTTTACCTGTTCTAGTCCTTATTTCTATCAAAGTTGTTTTGAGAAATTATGACCACTCAAACTATACATACTAACTGTTAAAAAAAATAAATCCAAACTAAATTCTGAAGCTGTAGTTTAAAAGTACTATATCTTGCCCTAACAGTCATGGACGGGGAGAAAAACTTTACTCCCTTCTTCTTTGCATCAACCTTTCATGTTCTTGAAGGCTTTTTCAGGATTTGTCAACAGCCATATAATCTTTTCTGCTGCAACGCCGGTACTGCATGTCTCCTGAAATCTGCAACCTAAGTCAACAAAACATTCTAGCAACCAGGACTGAGTAGTACAGTCTCTGCCCAGTGTTTTGCAGGGTATGTCACATTTATCAAGTCACCATCTCCACTACTGCAAATTGTAGCTGCTCACCTGGCTGAATAGCTCCGCAGTCAGTTTTGCACCCAGTCCATTCTAGAACAACCTTAGCTATAATTCTGTAGTGGCTTAGCAGAGTGTCACATCAGGTGCTCTCTCAAGCTCAACACTTCTCATCTAGCAATAAGAAGGAATATACACATTTCATTTATGACAGAAACACCTGAGGGAAGGAAGTGGATTTTTTCATTTTGGTGGATGAGAAATCCCTTTAAACAAAGCAACATTACTGCATTACCTAGCAGTCACTGTTCCAACTTTCAGCAGTTCTAACTCTACAGTTGTTGCTCGTGTTGTCAGTAGTACTAATACATGTTTGGATATCATATGTAACTCCCTTGCAACACATCACATGTGTCAGTAGCCTTACCATAGTGTCAGGGCCATTGCTTCTCCTTTCATCACAGGACTTTGGTCAGCATCTAAAAGATGAAAGGAAGATGTAAGAAGCTTTATAGTGGGTACTTATCTGACACCAGTCTGTAGGGGAAAATGTTTCGACATTCATCATTAATGAATGGCATTTACCACAGAGTGAAAGAGCCTATACCCCATGTGTTTAAAATTCTGCTTATCAAGCAATTTTTCCCATGTCGCTACCCTTTTTCTTTCAGAATTTCTGTAGAAAATTATGTTGCACCACCCTGGAAGCACTCCTCATTGATAAATAATAGCCTCAAATAATATTTTAACATTATTAGCTTCAAAACATGATTGCTGAAGGTGCTCAGCACAATTAAAACCCTAGAATAAAGTGCCACAATTTCTGCAATACGTGGTAGAAAAATGAATTTTATGCAGCATGACTCAATTGCACAACATGAGTCATAGGAGAATTTCTAAGACTCAAAGAATAAAGCAGGCTATAAAAAAGGGAATCCTAGGCAAATCAAATATGCTATGAAAGTAAAGGAGGAGCTCACTGCAGGATGTTCTGTTGCTTGAAATTGGCCTTATCAGCCTGAAAGGGATTTCTTTTCAGAGCAGCATTTGAAAAGAAAAAGTCAGGTCCCTTCTGGTTTAATGCTACAGTCAATCAAGTATCCATCTCTGGCAGAGGACAGGAAAGTTGGTTTTGCCAAAAGTAAATGGTGTCGCAGAGAGAAAAAGATTCTGAAGACCTGTATCCTACAAAGTTCTGGGGATGCTGTAGGACTGAAATCAGTGGGGCTGGACCCTGGAGCACTCTGTAAGTCATGGGTGCAATATGACAGTCATCCAGCAGTGTAGCAAAGAGTGTGTAAACAGGAGGCTGCGGTAGCATGTTGGGACAAAGGCATAGGTAGGAAGGCAGGAAAAGAATCAATCTTGGAAGCCTGAGGAATATAGTGAGAAAGGTGTTCCCCTGACCACGTGAAAAAATTCCCATCTCCATGAGGCCACAGAAACTCCCTGTTTGAGAAAATTACTCTGCCGGACTGATTTGCTATGGCACCTACATCCATTATAACAGAACTCCATCTATAGGATAGATAACTTAGTGTCCAGAAGGCCTAGGATAGAGTAGCAGTTCATATGCATGCTAAGTTACTATAACAGACCATGACACTGTAATTTGTTAGCTTCAGTGTAACCCAGGTGTCCTGAAAGGTGGAATGACCGAGACTGAACCAAAAGACAAAGGCCAGAATCTCTAATTACAGTGGATAACAATAAACACAGGCATGTATGTAGATGAAACACGGATATGCAAGTCATGAGCAGAATATTTTAGAAAGCCTTCAAGTTATTTTTATTAGGATTTTTTTTATTATTACCGTATACCCAACCCTGTGGCTGATAAACATAAACACATAAAAAATCTTCAAGTACATTCTACTAATGGAAAAGAAGTTATTTAGCATCTTTGAAATAAACTCCATTAGGGTCAACCCAGGACCCTATTGTGTATGCTTTGCAAAGGTAAAAGCTTCAAACTGAGCTCTGCTAAACACTGAAATTTCAGACCTTTAGCTTACCTATAGCAAAAGACTGATCTCCACTCATAGTACTTTCTGCACTGATGAAAAGAAGTGGGAGCCTGTGGCAGAGGAAGGGGTCAGCCTTCATCTACAAGCCATAAAAGAATGCTTTTTGGAAAGCAGATGTTATTAAAAAAATACAGAGAGCAGGAATCAGTATACAAAGAGAGAGTTGAACAGTCAGGTGCCGGATGCCGGCAGCTTATCACGTGGCTTCCCAAAGGCTAACATCAGGATGTATTTTCATGTGTGAGTATATATTAATGAAAAGAGTAAGTCTGTACGTCCTGAGTCACTTCTGTGCCTGAAAGTTGCTAGAGTTACACATTTCTCTGAAGTTGGCCCCTGCCCATCAGCTCTACTCTCCAGTGAGTGACTGAAATGATACACAAAAGTGTTTGCTCCACAAAAGCAGCTAGATGAGAGCATTCCACATGTGCTCCCTGCCACACTCTTTGCAGAACCAAACAGAAACACAATGAAAGAAAAAAGCACCATTTTTAAACTCGGCGTATTTCAGTCAGATAGGAACACTAGCACAGGGCTTAGTACACAGACGAATCTGTAGTGTATGATCCATGGGGAAAAAATTCAAGAAGCATACCTTATACAGGGAGAGGTTCATAGAATTCCCAGTGCCTATGGTACTCTTATAAACATGCTGTCTTTTGTTCCTGCGGGGCTCCAAAGAATAATAAAAGAAAACACAAAGCAGAAGAGGCACCACTGAGTGAGTGCAACAGTGTTTTATTAATCCATGTGATTAATCCAGCATGCTGAGGGAGATTCTTTACAGAATCAAAACGTTCATGTTTTTTGATCCACATGGATTAAGGGAACACTGTGGCATTTGCTCAGTGGTGCTGCCTGCGCTTTGTGTTTTGGTTTTATTCTTTGGAGTCCAGCAGCAACAAAAGAGGGAGCATTTATATGAGTACAGCAGCATGGAGACTTGGATAACCTCCCCTCCCTTCCTGAAGGATGCTGCATGAATGTTTCTGAGGGCTACGTCTCTTGTTTGTGTCTACAGCCTGCCCTTCGGAAACCAAATCACTACCAAATAATAGACGGCTGTTTCTGCCAAATCCTAAATGACAGTCGTGCTGCTAAGTGAGCTTTCTATAAATCAGACACATACCTGTGTAAAGTAACCAGACAATAATTAGAAACACTGGCTACTTCCAAATTTATGTTGGAGAGCAAGAAAAAAATAACACAACACAATTCAGCTGATTTCTTTTTGGCAAAGCAAAGGATTCGGGCATCGTACTTGGGACCTAGAGAAAATACTTAGGTCTATGCTTAGGGTTAAAGCCAGATCCAGACTTAACTACTTTGCATTTAACTTTTTATGTGTTCAAATGCTTTGCTGTGCAGAGCCTGAATTTCTTCTTGTTTGAATAGAGAGCAACTGCAACAGCAACTTTCTTTGTAACTAAATCAGATTTAAAAGTCAGAGGACAACCCTTCAGCCTGACAAATAATTCAGCATCTGATTTGCAGTGAGCCATCCCAAACACATTCAGAGGACCACTTATTTGCTAAGCATCTAAGCAAAAATATGAAAGAATTTATAAGCTCTATCCAGTACTGTACCAGATCATTTTTAATGATACTGTCTAAATTCTGCATTGCCATGCCCAAAAGCCATCAGCAGTCTCTATTCTGAATTTTACTTGCAGGTTTCTTTATACGTTCTTCTTTCTCTTGTGAATTGCTTCTTCCTTAACTCTCAGATCTAACTTCTCCCTGCTACTCCCCAGTATTTCAAAGGTTTCTCAAGTTGGACTTGTTCTTGGGTAAACACATTGTCATCCTTCCTATGCTCAGAACAAGGGAAAAAATTACCCCTGTGCTACCAAATACAAAGACTAACTTGAGCAGACTACACTAAGAAGAACAGTTCCATGAATTCAGCTCTAAATAATAACACATAAATGTCTGGTACATGCCACTACAAGGAATGCCGTGCCTTCAAGTGATGTGCAATGAGAGGGAGGAAGTGTCCAGGTCTCAGTTACTGGAGAGGCACAGCAACAGATCTGAAGATCTGTAAATTCCTGCATTGCTTCTGTGGCTGTGCAGCATCTTCAGCCTCCTCTCCCTTTCACAGCTGTAGTAAGAGACTACCTTAACATGTCTCTACTCCCCAGGCTTCCAGCCCTGCACCAAAGCAGCTCTGACTGGTGAGGCAGCCCCAGGGAGGAAGGCTCCGCAGGGGATGCAAGGGAGGGAGCTCTAAGGGTCTGTGGACTTTTCCAAGAGTTTAGCTGCGTAATCATTCTCTAACCGCAGATTTTTTTATTTTTTTTTTCATTATACTCTTGACAAAGTTGAGGACTCCAGCAAAAGGCAAATCCTGCTTGATATCTAGTCCCTACTCCCAGGGAGCACCAGTGTTTCTCAAAAAACTAGTTTCAATTTTTCCCATTAGCCAAGTAAAGTTGTTTTCCCCAAGCTTTTTCAGAAGCAGTATGACTGTTGCAGCTGAAACTGTTAAAAAGATAAGTAAATACAAAAAAATTAAATTGAAGAGTTAAAATTTGGTAACATGTCCTTGACTTCCATCACTGATAATACAAAACTTAAAAGAGTAGGATGTACATACCTTACAATAATGAATAAAGGTCACAAATGCAGAAGCAATATCCAATAATCAATAAACACTTTTCCCTCTTATTCTAGGTATTACAACTTATTATTGCAACAGACTCACACAGGTGGAAGTTAGTTCAAGTTATAGTTTGAAAACCACTCAGAATGATCCAGGTTGTCTGATTTCCCAAAATTCTTCTTGATGTCCATGAATCAACTATTTTTCATATCTACGAGTCTTCTATTTCTGTCAGACATTCAATTTGTGACCATCATAGATGCAGTCTGAGAACACTTAAATACATTATGAATTAATGCTAAACAATCTTGCAGCCTAACACAAAAAGCAGATTTTCATTTTGCCCTCTATGTTGCTGGAAGTTATATGCCTAGGTCACACTTGCTTTGCCACTTTCAAAATATACTACAGAAGATTCTCACATCTCTCAGGCTAGAAGACATAAAAATCCAAGTTTATCCTAAGGAAAAAGCAGACTTATTAAATGAAGGAATTCCTCTCCTGTTCTCAGCATATGTTTCCAAACACCTATTTCTAAGGATTGGCCACAGTTCCTAAATTTGAACATCTTATCATGATTTCCCTCATGAATCTCTGCCCTCTCTTGACAATAATTTGAGATAAACTGTAGCCCTAAACCAGGAGAAATTTCCAAAACACTTGTCACTTGGCCTCACACCAATTCTCCTTTGAGGCTGGAGACTATATGGAAAATGTCTTGCTCCCTACGGAGCAAACATTTGACCCTAGACTACTGGGAAGAAACAAACTGGACCTTCTGCTTTTCAGGTTAAGCTAAAAGGTTACACAGTCCCTCCTGCTGAGTCCTAACAACTCAAGGCAATATTCTTAAGTAGGTTCTGCACGCCAAGGTGTCGTCATGGCTCTTTCCTAGACACAGAATATGGTATTCATGGAAATCAGTATGACATGTTTCTGGTGCACTTCCAGCCCATCCTGAAAAAAAAATGGAATTTTGTGTCAGGGTCATACAGGCAGATGGAAAGGAGAAACCATAATGAAAGCCAATAGACTGCACCGTTGTAGGAGAAAAAAAGCCAAAGTTTATACCTGCAAAAATTATCTTGAAGCTGACTATCTTTAGGAGATCAATAAATTCATGGTGTTATCCTAACGTGGGAAGGTGGATGTAGAAAACCGAAAGGTGCTGAGGATGATGTAGCTGTTGGGAGATTTGGTTTAGGGGAAATGCAGCAGCTTCTTCACTCCTAGGAACTCTTAAAATGGAAATTGGACTGCCCTATTTCTGCCATTCACCAGATGATGTGTTTTGGAGTACGAGGAAGATTAAGCCAGGTAATTGAAATAGTTCTTCCTAGCATAAAAAAAATACTGCTATGTTCAGGCAAATTATAACTATTATTGTTTAAAAAGACGAGGCCTGCAAGAAAACAATGCAGCAAGCAACACATGATGCCTTTATACTGCTAATAATAAGAAAGGAAAGGAAATTCACTGCCATATATTTTTAAGACATTTGCAATTTTTGAAAATTAAAAAATTACCACAAAGATGGCATACGACCTGATTCTACTGTATGTCCATGTCACAAGATGGTGCTACCACATGCAATGCAAGAATAATTTTATCATACAGGTATAGCTATAGCAAATAACTCCTCTCCACTTTGAGCCCCCCCAAATACGTATCACTGAATATTTTTGCATACAATATGCGCCCAGAGGTATTTTTCTGAGAAGAAGAACCTCCCTCAGGTTTGACTCCCCTCTTTAGCCAGATTGCCCTGGAACTTGGTGTTGAGCCCTGGACCACACAGCATTCCCCAAAGTGCCACAAATCCAGGGTCAGGCAGCAAAGATTTCTCTGTGAGTGCTCTATAAAGTGAAACACATCTCTGTGTGTGTTGCATGAGACACTATACTACTATCCTGGACAAACAGCACTGAAGCAGAGGTGTAGAAAGTATTTTCCAGCATAATGTTGTTAAAAACTCCTTTTGAAAATTCAAGGCATAAGAAGAATTTATAAAGAGAAGGAAGATACATAGTTTCAATACAGTTTGAAACATAGACAAGTTTTTCCATTCATCTTCACTTCTTGTTTACTCACATTCATTTTCAAACAAATAACTTCATTTTCCTATTTTAAGTTGGGCTTTTTAAGGCTAACTATCAGAAGTTGGGCAAGATAAGGCCCACAGAATCCCATGAGCTACACAGAAACCAATTAAACATCACAGCATGATGATTTCTGGAGAGTCTGTTTTGGTTCATGCAGAGCTAATGTTTATCAAATGCACAGTAACTGTACATTTAGCTTGGCATGTCGTCCCTCTTGTGTCTGCAGCAGCTCTCACAAAGTCCTTCCCCATATCTTTAGGACCTCAGTGAGCAACCATGACCTTGGCGAGTCCCCTGAGCTTGCCAGACTGACCCTTCACATCCCCTTGCATCTCTCCATGTTTCTCAATTCTCTGGTTGTCAAGAGAGAAATCAACAACTGAAATAAATTTTTCGGCTATATTATTTGTGCCAGCCCTACCGTTTTCACCCTGGGCACGTAACTTCAAACTCCTGGATAAGCCAGAGCAACCCTAGAAAATATGAGGTAGGAGATTTTGGCAGCAATAGGTGGTAAGGCTTATGGGTAGTTAGTGCAAAGAGGTAGCTCAGGCTGAGATGTTTCTCCAGCAGCTCCCAAAGCCAAGCCCTGCTCTTTGAGCTGGGCTAGGGACTTGCAGCAATGCAACTTCCAAGTTCCCAGGAGAATGAACAAGCATCTTTAGCACCCTTCTCTTCAGACTCTCATTCTCTGTGCATAACATAACATGTTCAGAAACATTTCCATCCTTTAGTTGCATACTGACTTTCTCTTCCCCTCTGGATTCCCAAACCCTGGCAAAAATGACAAGAGAAAAGTGAGTGGACTTTATAGCAACAAGGGGACTGACCTAGGAACCCTTGGGACTCTCCACAACTGCAGCTTTTCATTAAAGTATAAGAAGCATTCATAGTTTCTGACACAGTCAAGAGCCTTGCACAGGATCAAGAGTTTCACAAAGTATATGTTTATGCTCCTGCATAACTGAAACTCATAAACATTTGAAGTGCGGCACCGTAAATAGCATCTGCCTAATAAACCATGGAAGAAGAGAGAGAAGAGCGAAGAACAGTGAAATGAACAATCATTTCCATTCCATGAGTAAATACCTTCCTGTTTCATCAAATTGGCCTGCAAACTTCATAGCTTCCATATAGCCATTTCTAACATCTGTTTTCCTCATTTATACTCCACCACTATGAATTAAAAAATTACGGATGAAAGGGCGCAGTGCAAGAAAAGGTAGCATGAGAATTTATCACAATGGATTAAACTCTCTTTTTATAATGTAGAGTGAAAAGTAGGGGGGGAGGAAGAAATCAGTGCAAAACAGAGATCCAAGTCTTTCCAGCAAAATGCAACCTCAAAAAGTAAACCATTACTACTGGGAAACTGTTTTTGGAGATTTCTCGATTGTCTTATTTAATATGAATGATTTTGCCCTTGAGGGCAAAAGTTTATTTTCCCAAGTAGAAACCGGTATTTCAACATTTGTCTGGAGCACAGATTTAATGTATCCCCCTCTAGCCCGCACTGCCATCCCTGCAGGAGATCTCTGCTCGCACAAACCCTGAGGAGGCAGTGGTCTGGGGGTCTCTGCTGGGGGCTCAGGACTCACTGTGCTAGCGAACAAGTACTGCTTTTAATCATATTGATTATGTCCAAACAAATACTTTCAAAGAAGACAGTGACTGCAAGCACCTCTCAGATCTATCCATTTAACCCTAATAAATGAACAGACCAGAACTGTAGGACATGGAGGGTTAAGTGTGACTCATTGTAGAGAACATGCCCTTTTCAATAATACCCCTCTTCTGATCAACTAAAAGCAAGGCCTTATATATTATACACAATCCACTTTTTAAACAAGGCAAACTCCCACACCACTAAGATACTAGAACAGTAAATATTGGTTTTCTTGGCTGATGGTACACCTCATGCCACACAGTCCACTCAAGCATCTGCTTGTTACCGCAAGCTATTCCTTTTGTAAAGGGAGAAAGAAAAGTGGCATTATGCGCTATCAGCTGTGGATAGCAAATATTTAAAAGAAATAAATTTCTCAGAATGAAAGGTACCTTCTTTTGATTAAAAAAAAAAACAACTAACTATTTACTTAGGTCTGTACCCACTCCTAGCACCTGTACTTTTCAATTGTTGGCTTGCCAAGAACATGGTGGTTTTGTTCCTGGCTTTTGTCTTAAATAACTATTTATTATGCACAAAATATCTATTAAAGATGAACAATATTTTACTAGAAAAGGAAGATAGCTTGAAAATGCTGCAGAAAACTCCAGCTATTGATAAAAGGTTTATGTGTGTGCTGGTACACTAGAAAGAGCTACACATATCTATGAAAAAAAAAAAAAAAGCATTCACTAAATAAATAATTCATGTACTCTTCTGCTTTTATGGTAGACTTAGTTATATTTTTCTAAAGTTACATTTTACTACAACAGTAACTTTGGAGGAAGATTTGCAATTATATCAGAATGCAGTAAGAGAGATCAGATATCATAAGATAATCTTTCTGGCTCTTTACACAGAATAAAAGTTATCACTGCAAATTAAAAGATTGTATTTTGTGGTGGACAAGGTGCTTCCAAGCCTCTAAACAAATAAAAAGAACCAAACACAATGATTTCCCCAGCTATACATTAAAAAAAAAATAAAAAAGTTTTTACCGTGACACGGTTCAGAAACAAGGAGTCAGTAAATACAAAGGATTAAGAAAAAAAGACAATTAAAGTCTGTAATGTTTGGAAAGACAGAAACAGACATTCGCCAAATGCATCTTTAAAAAGTCCTACATACAAAGAACAAGGCTAGAGAACAATGTGTCATTACTTGCCCCAAACTATGGTATAGGGCTTCCTATGGGTCTCCTTTTCTGCTTTATTAATTGGATAAAAGAATCATAATTCAATTACTTAACGATTTATTACAAAATACTTTGCCCACACAAGATTTTTCAGCATGTAAACACCATACGATTAGACTATCTACTATTACAGGCCTAGCATTTCAGATTTCATTAGTAAATAAAGCCAGGTTTATTTGTAATAAAGTTAAGCCCTTCCAACCACTGACCATGGAAACCAGATTTTGAAATAATTCAGATTTGTGTTTCTGTTCTTTCTAATTAAGGGTAATATCGGGAAGGACAGACAGTGGGTAGCATTGTTCGAGCACCATGGATTTAAGCAAGAAAATCTGATTATCAGCTCATGTCAGAAGCCAAGCGATAATGCAGCTTAGCATTCGTTTGGGCTTTTGCTTTAGCCAAAAGATAATTACTGTTCGTTAAGTCTTACGTAAGTGTATCTAATATCTATGGTCCTAAAAAATTATGAATAGTAAAAGCACACAACAGGCAAAGAAGAGTTATTGTATCCATTATTTACTTGGGCTGTTCCATCATGGTAATTTCATTAGCCAAGAAAGTTAAACTTAATGTCAAACTATAATTTCTTAAAGGCCAAAAAGTTAAACATCAACTCTCATGCAAGTGACACCAGAAGTTACATTTTTTTATGAAGACACAAAAGCCATCTTAAAATGACCTCGAGACCTTTTGCTTCAGGATCTGCTCTTTGGGCTGACGTCTGCAGGGTGCCCAAAACTCTCTGCTTCCACTACAGTCAGCCTGGTTAACTCCTAAGTGTTGGAGTCCTCTGACAATATGTTAATATTTAATCCTAAAAGTTTGTGATTTTCTGGGTAGTGCAGCACTGGCGTGATATGTCAAGCAAGCTTTGTGTCCTGTCTCATTGCACAAGGTAACAGATCTTACCTGACAGAAGGAGCTAAACTCAGACTCACTATCAACAGGCTGGAAGGGAGTGGGGGCAAAAAAAAAGCACCTTGGCCGGGAAAGGCTGGCACTGCAGGCAGTGGGGCACCCTAGGGAGGCAGTTGGAAGTCACACCATCACTGTTGGAGTCCCACAACAGGGATCTGTCTTTGACAGAATCCTTAGGAAATTCAGCAGCAGAGTGCATATTTAGCCACCTAAATAAGGAGGCTCCCCTTCCAAAATGCCCCATGATATAACGCAAAAGAGAGCCACCTCTGGCAGGAAATCCAGAGCAGGGACCTGACTTGATATTGCAGCAGCTACTCCCTTAAAACCACCCTCTGCTTAGCACTTCTTGGGCTTGAGCCCCTGGAGCTTCTGGGGTGATCTCTGTGAGCAAGCAGCAACAAGGACCTACCTACCTCACTGGATAATAACAAGCGAGCTACCAATGCTGAGATCTGTAGGAATCTTTAAGACTTCAAAATGCCATTGAAAAATAGAAGGAAATTCACTAAAAAGCACTGACTGTAAAACCCCAAGCACCAGCCACCTGAAGGGCCAGGGGGTAGGTCCCTTAGGTCCCTTATTTTGCCCAGTGGGTGGAATAATTCTAGCCTCCCTGTTAATGACTGGTAACAGCAATTAGGAGACAAAATAAACAGAGGAAAAGAAAAACCAAGGTTGCCTAGAAAGTAAGTAACTTTAAAAAGATGCCATTTTCATTAATATTAGAATATCATGCAGGGAAAACAACAAATTATCAGGCAATAAGAAACACAGGTGTAATCATGAAACACTACCTTATGGTTAGTTTTTTATGTGTGCATTTTATGGCTGATAGAGGTCATTAGGATGACTTACAATTACTTTCACCATAAGGCAGGGCACAGATTTCGCACCTTTGAATCGAGTCATGATGGCAATAGCACAATTACTAATGCAAAAATCCTTTCGCTTCTCGGAAGAGCAATCACTGGAGTTTGTAACCATAAGTTCTTTCATGCAGAGGACGGTTCTTCAGAAAGAGAGCAAATGAAGCACCACAAAACCAGATGAACAGTAGCTGGAGAGTGATAAAAAAAGAGATACGAAGTCACCAGCATAGCAACAGGAACAGGAGACATGGCTGAACAGCCATCTCTGAAGGTGCCTACCTCTCCTCCATCAGGGAAAGTCTCTCCCGGAAGAGCTGTCAGGCTACAGCATTAATACCATCCTCACACAGGATGCTGAAACTGGTCTTCCACAGTAAAGCAGAGTAAAAACTGAATATAGGTGTCCTGCATCACCTCATAAGACTTCAGCCTTTTTGCCATGGGCAAAGAAGAAAAAGCCAGGTGTGCTACATTAGCTGTTCGAAGAAGGTTCAGCACTGGCACTGCTGCTATATGGAACTGTTTTGAACAGCCTGCTCTGGCTACACAAGTGACTGCTAGACCCCCTCACAAAAGCTGATGCTTCAGAAGGCAAAGTGGTTCATTTTGGATAACTTTTTGACATTAAAGAAAAATCTGTTGGAGAGAAAAAAGTAAGCACAACTTTTGAACCCAAATATCATTATTTTAAAAGGCTCTATTATGCTATATTCATTAACACTTCGTAGTTAAATAATAACAATTATGAGAAGGCAAACTACTAACCAGGGAAACACTGCTCCTGGTAAGATTAGCTCATAGCCATTGAGGTTTTCAAGCACCTCTTCCCAGAAAGCATTGCCTGAATGCAAATGGGAGTCCTCTCATGCAGGGAGACAGTTCACAGTACTCTTTGGTCCTGAAGATGCTAACTTATGACACATAAAGCTCTGAAGAGGTGACTCTCTCCCTCTGTGTTCTCCAAGCATGGATGCTGCCACCTCAGAGGTAATGGACCAGCGTGGGGCAGGTAGGGTGGGTATCACCTATGTGGCTGCACTGGCCTTCCTCATAGTCCTGGTAGTCACCTCCTGGAAGTGGCATCCTCCAGTGTGTGGACTTCAAAAATCATACTAGTTTTCAGGACCAAGTTTTAGCTTTCTAAAATACTTTAGTTTTCCCTGATACCCAGAAACATTTTATGAGTCTAAAGCCCAACACAGGATATAAAATTTCTTGCTATCCAAAAATTGTAACACACTTCATTTCCTTTAGTACCTTCATAGTACCATTAAAAATCTCACCCTTATTAATTAAAAAATACTTGCTCCAAAAATTGACCAAACACCTTTTTCTTTCTCTCGCAAACACTCACAACTATATGGTGCCTCATTGTTTTCCCTTCTTGAATAAATGTCCTTAAAAAGCACAAATAAAGAGAATTAAATGCTATGTCAAACCACTGGTACCGTGTGTTTAAACACCTGCTCCCCTTCATCAGCCCTTCATAACACTGTTAAACGATGATTATACATACTGATGAGTAACGAATCAAAATACCGTAATCTATCTTGAAAGGGGTTTTGTTAATATTACACATAAGGCATTAATGGAGTATTTAGACTGTTCTTGTGAGAGAAAACATACCTTTGTACACAGAGAAAGAAAAACACCAGGAGAACTTACTGCATTTTTCTCTCTACAATTAACTTAATAAAAAGCATGGGTTACTACTTCTCCAGGATTTCAAATACAAAAAGAGGAATTTGGGGGTATTCTTGTGTCTTGGCTGGAATCATGTATTGCAGTTTGTTCCATAATTTTTGCTACAGCAACTGTGGTATCCTAAGCACTGTCTCATCCCTGTCCTTGCCTCCTGGCACTGCCCTCCCATATTTGATCCTGAACGAAGAGTTCCCCAAGGCAGCAGCTGTGGTCGAGCCCCATCATCTCTCCAGAGCAGAATGGGGAGGCCAGGGTGATGTGCTGCCCACAGGAGAGGGATGGTCCCGCATTTCCACCCATCAATTCAGTTCATGGCCATGACTGCTCAGTCCAGGGGCACAGTGATTCAGGGCAAACAACATAGCTGCTCCAGTAAAAACTGAATTAACTTTCACCTTCTACTCATCATTTCATTTTCTAACAGCTAAGGGAAAAAAACAAAACACAGCAGATTAATTTCTTCATATTTCATCTGAGCTTGACATGTGGCATAGTTCTAGAGGAAAAAGGAGTCTCTTTTATAATGGTAAATGAAAAACAGGCAAATATTTTACTGCTATTTGCCAATATCCTTTGATTTCAAGGGTCTGAGGGTTTGTTCCACAGTTCTTAATAAAAATAATGCAAAAAACCAACTCCAGAAATCTGTGAGGAAAATGTGTGAACCACTAGGAGGCTCGAACCTTGTAGGTTGAACACCTTTTAGATCACAGCTGAAAAAATTCCCTTCAGAGTTCAACCATGAATGAGAGTGTTTCAGTGCCTTAAATTCACCCAACAAGTGAATTTAAGTTGCTTATACCTGGGAGGGAAGATTACACAGTTTCTACCACTTCATCTCTTTTTTTCCCACCATTTATCCCCCTCACACCATACAATATGTAATAGCCTCACACAATACTAAACTGCAATTTCATCTCATTTTATCTTTAGAGGTGTGATTTTCCCTTGAAGTTTTCCACAGAGAATAAATAAACCATTGAGTTCATCACTGAAGAGCTGCTCCAACAACGTGCCATTGTCTCATTCAGCAGCCTTAGACCAACATAACTGCTTCACACTGTTCAGAAAGCTCCTGGTTTTATGTTGCATTCACACAAATTTAAATGCCAAATTTGGTGTGCCAACTCATGCATAATTAATCATGTTGGCTTCAGCAAACACACAGCGCTTACAAGATTTTCAAGACTTTCACCTTATTTTAAAGAAATCAGCATTAAGCCAAAACTAAGCATTAAGCCAGCGCTAAGCATCTGCTTTAAAAGTTACCCTACCTGAGCCTGACTAAAAGCCTAGGAAGCAGTTTTAAAATCTGATTCCATGGGAATTTAAGCAGGCAACCTAACAAGCCTAATAGAATTTGTTGTTTTCAGAGGTGTAAATCTAAAGTCACTCCTCAGAAGTCAGCAAAATTATGCCAGGTGCCGCCTGAATCCTGGGTACCCTCACCTTGGAATGAAAAACACCTAGATCAAAACATCACATCTCAGGGTGTGGACAACCAGGTCAACCATGTTCTTTTCAGTTTTATGCAAGAAAAAGTGATACAAGCAGAATAAAAGTTGGTCTTTGCATACAAACAAAATCCAAAGTCATGGAAACTTTTCTCACTTAACTGAATAATCAAATCAAAAGGCTAAATACAGGATAAGTGCCGATATGTTAAACATTGATACTAAAGGATCAGTATTACCCTTTTCCTATTATTTTTGATTCTGCAATACTTATAGCAGTTTGATGAATTTTTTTTTGTGTTGAATAATGTAATTGCTGGTATGTTTTATGTGGAAATGTTTCCCTACCTACTGACAAAAATCTTAGAAAATAATATCAAAATTGTGTCTATTGTGTTATTAAATAAACAATTTCTCACATAGCTTTCTGTGAGTGAAAGCTAAATTGCAAAATTTCTCAAGAAGCCAGATATCATAGACCTCCAACATATTTTCTTCCTCCAACATAACATATTCCAATTTAAAGTAATATCCTTTGCTTCAGTGATAAATTATTCAAGGCAGAGGCTAGAGATTTTTTGGTTCATGTATACTCGCCCTTTTTCAAGCCTTTTCTACAACACTGAAATTATCTTGTAACAAAAGAGAAGCACCACAGAACAGCAGCATACCTTACCTCTGTTCATACTAAAATTCATGTGGTTTATAACAGAAGTAGTAGGTTTGCCAGGGTAGCAATTATTGCAAAATATCCAATCATCCTGGTATAAGATTGCTGTGAATCTTGATAAAATACCATGCAACTTAACGCATGCAAATTACTTAGAGAGTAGGGGAAAAAAGTTTGCTTATTTATAGTGTTCCCATGGAGTTTGCAGAGAATAGCAGCAAGAAACAGCACACAACAAATTCTACCCTCTGTTACCTTCAGTCATCAGGAAAGCACAATTAAAAAAAAAAATTGACAACAATCTCTATGTCATGTAGTTGTGTATTAAAAACTGAGTGCAAATTACTTGCTTTACCCCATGTATAATACTAAGAAGGGTGTAGCAAAACATTGGTCTGTGCTACACAGCTCTGCCTGCCTCTTAACTGTGGCTAGGAGACTTGGAAATAAACCATATTATCTATACCATCACAAGTATACTAATAAAATGTTTCCCATACACGATCCTACAGCAGTCATACAGTATGGGATAAAGCTGTCCTGTGTTTAAGTTTGCTGGCAAACCCCCTCCTCCTGCTGGCAGTCCACTTGTCTCCACTAGAGGGTATTACCAGTATGTCTATACTGCCATAGGCACACCAGCACTGCCTGCTTCCCCGATTCCTTTCCAGAGTCACAACTTGCACCAAAACCTGCAGGGTTTGCCCATCATGGACCAGCTGCCTGCCCAGAGCTCTGCAGTCAGTCAGAGTGATATTCCCGAGATGCTGCTTTACAGAGACATGGACTGAGAGCCTGCAGGCTCCTGTAAACCTTGGCCAGCAACAAATTACTTAGTTCTAGGTGCTTTAGAGAGCCAGGACTTCAACAATCAGGGCAACCCTAAAGACCTCTGCACACACCAGTTCTGACTCCAGCAGCACATTTCACACCTCAGACCATGGAATTTACTTTTGCTTGTGCTCTGGAAGAGAAGAGGAAAATTACATGTCTTGCTTTAAGGGCCATTTATAGAAGAGGAAAACACAATGTGAAGAAGCTGTCACAAACACTTAGATTATTTGTACTGCAGAAGACAAAAATGTATGGTGACAGGCAAATGGTGAATCTTCCTTATGCTGGGGAAATAAAAGTGTGAGCCCACTGGAATAGAGATTTATATTCATATAGGCAAATGTTGACTACACAATTCCTTAGGCTAAATTTTACCAGACTCTCTCTTTTCCTGTACCTCCCAGACAGATTGCCATAATTTTTATAACTGTGCAGCTTGAGAAACAAGAACAACCTGGGTCTACCTTATGCAACATCGCACAGAATGCTAGTGCCAGTTCCTACCCCAAAAACCTCCCAGCCTAAATAAACAGCACAGGAAGGGAGAAAGGCCTGTGTCCAAGGTGAAGGAACACCAAAGCCAAGGGCCAGGAAAAACTACCACTCTGGCACTGTCACAAGAAATGTTAACAGTAGTGTTTGCAAAAAGTAGAGGAATAGCATTTTAACATGATGTTTCATCAGCTGTTCCACAAACTTTACTTCCCGACTACTTCTGCCCTAAAAAGCTTACGGTTGAACAAATGCAGAGGGTGACAACAGTTTCGGACTGTCATGAGAAACAAGAAAGAAAGTGGATTAACTGTAGCCCTAATCCTGCCTACTCCTTCTACAGTGTTGGTTAACATCATTGGATAACCGTCTGAGGCCAGCCTGAGTCTTTTGGGTTCCATGTCTTAAAAAAGGTTAGATGCTGTCACTGAGTGAGATGCACATTATAACTGAACAAAGAAAGGACAAAGAGATTGGGTCCCACTTTCCAGTTCACACAGACTTGAATCAATGAAGACCAGCCCACAAATTGGCTTTTATTATGAACACCATTATTAATAATTATTCATAGTTAGTGATTAATAAATATATAATTTATCTTGGAACCATTACTAAATATTGCTTCTAAGCAGAACAGCCTTAAACATCTCCAGCCACAGCAAAGTCACAATACTCATCCTCAGAGTAAAATATCGCTCTTGACCTTAGAAGCTGGATTAATTCACATTAAAGCAAATGCTCCCACTTGATGAGTAAAAATGATTTTGTAAAGTAACAGTAAACCACATTTACATCACTTGAAGTCACCTCATACTTTTGTAATTTAGTAGAGTAAAAAGGACTGTAGCTGCAATGAAAACAAGGTCTAGTAGCTGTTCTGATACAAAGTAATTCTCTATTCGTACAGGAGAAGTTTTGGAGAAAGAGGTGGGAAGCACTTTTGCACAGTGTAGCTGATACGGACAGAGAGAATATGCAGAGATAACACAGGACCTGTGGTGGAGCTGGAGTTCAGACCAGCAGCCAATCATTTACAAAAAATCTGATTCTTCAGACCCTTTTAGAATTTCACACATTTCCCTTTTTTCATTGCAGACCCCATAAGAAAGCCATGCTGGGGGACACCTTCAGACCCAGATGTATTACTACTGCCTGCACAAGGCCAGATACCCTCTGACATTTTGTCTCCATGACGGTGTCCTACAGTGGCAAAACAGCAGCCTGTGTTCACCACAAATACAAACAGCAATTTGAAATATTAAAGGGTGTATCTCTCTATTTAAAAGACTGGTGAATTTAAATAAGTGCCTCAGTTGATCACAATGGATCATTCTGCCCATTCTGGAATTAAGCACTATTTATAAAACTAATGCTCGAAGCACTCTCTCAGTTCTCACACACTATTTTAGAGGCAATGAGCATGTATATATCTAAGGTATAGCATGCTGCCACCCACAGGCAGAGCCAGGCAAGCTAAATCCTTTCCATGCCAAAGCAGCACAGGGAAAAAAATGTGGACAGTGTGTGGCCTGAGTGTGAAGAGCGTAGTGGTCACCACTGAAGGCTTACTCCTCTCACCATTCATTGTAAATAGGAAGGAAATTAGGACAATTAGAACAGTTAAAATGTAAATGACAGAAATAGCTGAAAACCCTTTTCCCCCCCAGTTCCTACTTGTTTAAACAAAGCCCTAACAAGCCACAATCAGAGGGGTCTGCAATGGATCCATGGCAACGGAAAGCCTTGGCCTATGGCTACCATCTTCCCCAGAACACTGCCATTAATTTACCAGATATACATGTACACATTGCAGGAAAAATCACCAGGCTCAAGCTTCATTCACTGAAAAAAAAGATCATTAGCAAATGAAAGAAAAATTATAACAGGTCAGCAATTTCCTTGATGAACTCATCTATTTATTTTTATTTGAAAGAAAAAGATGAAATTATTCTTGTAATTTTTGTGCTTTGTACTTCTAGTGAAGAGAAAATTGCACCTATAAAGCAGATTTTGATTCTTACACAGCAGATGAATAATAAAATCAATGCTTCAACATCTATGTATTCCTAAAATATTCTTCACAGAACATCTGAATAGCACACTAAATGAAGAAGGTGATAGTACTAGAAATACTACTAGAGATTACGCCAAGCGAGGTTTTATTTGTTGTTGTTTTGTGTTGCTTTATAATCCTTGTGTGTGGAAAAGGGGTTATTTAATCAGTCAGAAGATCAAGAGCTATCCAACAGCACAAGAACACTCGTTCCAAGCCTGATCAGAACATAAATTCCTACCACATGAGAAATGAAGTATACACACCAAAAAAATAAGCAGAAACATCTCCTACAGATATGATGGGACTTTTGGACATGCTGTACACTATTGAAGTGGAAACAGTGCTTATTAAATAATAAGATAAAAAATGTTTAGCTTTGTGGGTGGAAAAGGGAGACTGTGTGAGACGATACATGGAGCACAGTAGTAAATGTCTCCAACCCTCTGTACTCCAGTCACATGGGCTGTGTAATAAGGGACAGCCTGCAATGAATTTAACAAGCAGTTTAGTTTACTTTTATTCTGGTTTTGCAGGCTGAGCATATCACTTCTAGAGGAGATTTCAAAAGCAGATTTCAAAGGTAGAAGAGATCTAAGGAGGCTCTTAGGTGTCACAATAGAAATTTTAACTGATGTTTTAGTCTTGCCTCATACAGATTTGTAGGGTGATCTGAAAGACAAAGCATGAGATTTCTCCACTATATATTGGCTGATATTCCTGACTCACACAAAATAATCATAAATAAATAAAATTAGATACTTGGGACTTGGCTCAATATTATTCTCATAGTAGCCCCATGTCAGTATTAATTGCTCACCTTTCCCTTTCCAGGCCAAACCCAGGAACCCACCATACATGTGTTCTAAAGCTACCCACAAAACGCTTGCCTCGAGGTACCACCACGGTGTTCCATGTTGTGTCTTGCAGCCATTTCAAGCTGTCTTGGCCTAATGAGCAATGCCAGCTCATGTCTACATTTTGGCACTTTCAATAAAGTTCAGTCATGCAAAGTGCTAAGCAGACAGAGGGCTGACGAAATCTGGAATGTCAGCAGAAATTATTCAGAATAAGATCCCACGGCACATATTCAACTTTCAACATATGATATACACACCCTTGAGAATCATTCCAGCCATAAGCACTGCTAATTACTCCTGCTAGAGATCAAACAACATATGTAATACACTTAGCTGTTATGTTGATACAGGACTCTGATCCTGACCGGGGTTACTACCAAACTGCCAATATTATCTAAAAGCAGACAATGTCTTTTGATACAGCACTGTCACTTACATACTTTCACTAAGTAATAAATACAGCTTGCTGTTGTAACTTCTCTCATCTTATTTCATGTTGCAATTTGTTTGACAAGAACATTATAAAAATCAATTACATTTTAACTGTATTGTGTTTCTTTTAGAATTATCTGCAAAGTCTGACAAAATGCAGTCTGCACAGTCAGACTGACCATTCTTTTTCACACCATTTGTAATCAGGGCAAATGTATTCTTTCAAGGTTTAGTTACTAATTAGAAGTAATTTCTTTGTAACTGTGAAGAGCTGTTGTGGTTGGGGTGTCCAGCAGGACAATGTTCATTACCATTGTTCAATCTGTTTGTGAAGTTCCTGAAAGGTCTAATAAGGCAAAACAGGAGCTGTTGGTGGATATCAATGCAAACAATACAAGGTCTTTTGTTTCCTGAGTTCTCAGAAGAGTATAGCTCCAGCCTGTAGGACCTCCAGGCCTTCATGTTACCATGGCAGAAGTGATAGCAAACAAAGATGAGCCAACACATTATAAAACAAAATATAAAATACAGCCTAGTTATTATGGACATATGACTCCAAATAGACAAATTTTTGGCAGGCAGTTTCTTAGAAAGTAAGGCAAGGGATATTATTCAATGTCATTTCTCTCTAAATATCTAGGAAAAGACACTACACATGCATGCACATATACACATTTGCATTTGGATAATCTAGCAAAATCAGGATTACTGAACCCTGGTCAAAATACAATATTTTAAAACATTCCACTATAGCCAACATCTAGGAATTGCTTCATCCATCAAAATGCAGCCACAACTGAGGCAGGAGATACCAACCATGCTAATGAATTAACATAGCGTAAAACAGCTACAGGGACCAGAAGTTAAAATACACCGCCTCTGGGAGAGACAAAAGAATGCTATTGGCTAGAAAGCAATTTGGTCAGGGCAGAATCTCATATCTGTTCTAGGACAAATTCAAGTGAAATTTGAACTAAAAAAAAGTCAGGACACAGTTTTACCTTCAATTCAAATAACGTCTTTCCCAAACCATATTTTCTGAAGGTCTCAGGTCATATTCAGCATTCAGAACAGAACTGCATTTCCATGCCCAGAAGAACTGTAAAGCAGATCACTTCCTAGCAGAACTCCACACAGCACGGGCTATCAGAACAGGGCTTGCAGCTGTACAAATCTATTTTTCCAATGATGCTTTAGAAGTTCATAGGGTCAGATCATCCTCATAGGGTTAGGCAACATACAGCAGCTGAGGATCTGTGGTCTAAATGGTGTAAGACCTGCTCACTCCCACTGATCTTTAACAGCACATGAATACATAGATGTCTTTGTAATAGTACTATCTAGTCAAAGTTTAGCTAGTATAAAACATCCCTGCTTTCAGTTTGAGTGCTCACCTGTCTTGAACCTTAGTGGCTTCCAAAACTATATGGAAACATTAGAGCTTGCACCCCATACTCCTACAATGAGAAATGTGCTTTTTATTAAAATTACTATTTGTCTCAGTATGTGCCAGCTACTGACACTAATCCTACATAATCATAAAATCATTAAGGATGGAAAAGACCTATAGGATCATCAAGTCCAACCATTAACTTTCTCATGACTGTAGAAAGGCATCTAGAAATGATCACTGTCACCTTGACTAGCATAAAATGGATTTAATAACATGAGAAGTCCCCCAGGTAGATTAATCACAAACTGAGGATAAGATAGTAGTTACCAGTTGTCTGTCTTTGTCAAATATCTTTAGCATTCCACCTAAAGAGAAAGCACCTGCAATATGGGAATGGTTAGGGGCTTTTGCAAAGTTTTGACCTCATCGTGTTTCAGTTGGCCTAACACACAGGTATGGTTTCTTTGTAGATTAAAAAAGTATTGTAATCAACAAGGAAAAAAACATACTTGAAAGTAACAAGTACCTCAGATATTCATTACTAGCCATTAACCTGATTTTCTAATGAATACGACATTAGGCATTCATTAACGATCATTTGTGTTTATGTGGAACAGTGGCTGTATAATGAAGGTTGATAAATGAATAGAAATGAAATGAGGGAATTTTGGACACTTGTAAAGCAATTAACTTGTTTGGCATTAATTACATATTGAAAAGCTAAATCAAGTACATTTGGAAAGCCACTAGGACAGAGACACAGACCAAGGGTAGATATAAAGACTAGATATAAAAGAAAAGCTTTTTTTCTTTCTAAAAAAGAAATACAGCCAGAGGTATGGTATAATGACAAAGTCCATTTTTAGCAAAAGAAATAGGATAACAGCCTGCATGCTGTAATAATAAAAAAAAATTATGAAAGGCAAAACAATGAAGCCAATAAAATAACTCCTCACAGTTGACAATGAAGTGCAAACAGGTGGTGTACTAGAGGGTTAATGTTTTTGTTTCTTAAAGAAAGAGCCATACAAGTGCCCACACACTTGAATGTATGCTAATAAATGAAACCACCTAGCAAATTAGATGCTAGAAATGAGGGAATATGGAAGCTCACTTTACAGTTACCAGGACACATTCCCTCTAATGAGCTGGTAACCTGATCCTTCCAGGCAGTTTTGACAGCATCATTTCTGCTAAGTGTGGCCCCAACCTCAAAAACAGATGCTTTCCATACCCTTTGCCTGCACAGAAACATATTAACTACAAGGAAGGCAACACAGCCTCCGCAGACACCATCCACACATCTCTTCTGTGGAATCAAAGAGCAGGAGCAAAAGGAGGAAAGAGAAGACTGCAAAGCAAAAATAATGGGAAAATTTTTGCTTAGCTGTGATCTGCTAAAGTGGGTCTCTCCTCAGCAAAGGAGGAGGGAGCTCCCACAGCACACTGTATTCCTTTCCCCAGTCTCTTCCCACAGCCCATCCCACTGCTCTCAATGAGGCAGTGCCATTTCACCCTCCATGGCAGCATCCAGGACAGCCCACAAGTGCAGGAGCTGCTGCCCCATTCCTGGCTGCCCTGAGAGCTCACAGGGAGCTTCTGTTCCAGTGAGAAAGGACTGCCAACAGAGCAGGACTTCGGCTGCTAGAGAGTCCATTAGGTTTGACCCAAGAAACAAAGTGAGACACTGCAAACTGAGAACCACCTGTGCTATGGCAGCAGGTAAAAGCTGATGAAAGCTACCTCTCCATTGGGACATCACTCCTCCTGTCAGAGAGCTGGACCTTCTTCCCTGCCCAAACCAGTGACCTAGGTGCTGGCCACTCCCAGGCCATGCCACCAAGAAAAGGAAAGGTCTTTCCTCTGCCAGTTTCTAGTGGAGAAAAGCTGAAATGTTAAGCTTGTCTCCATCAAAGATTCATACAGTGACTCATTTAGACCAAGAGACTTGTCAGTGTTTTCTGTTTCAAAAAGATCCTGCAATCATTAAGTAGAAAACACAGCTACATTTCCAAGAGTTATTAACAGTCTTTCTCTCTAGTCAAATGTTCTGCCACTGGTTTTACTCAAAATGCCAATCCAATCACGTTTGAAAAAAGCATACAGAAAATTACTTACAGATGGATATTTCTCCAATGAAAAGAGCTTTACACACTTTACCTGGTAGGTGCTATCTAAATTCAATCAGTGTTCTGGATTTATAACCTATACCATAAAACCTGTTTGTTGTCTCCTGTGTTCCAAGCACATTTCCACAGCAGAACTAAGTCCCATGTTGCTTCAGTTAATCTTGCTTGGGCTCCCAGTCAAGCCTTGATGGATTCATGTTTGATACTGCACACTTCTTATCAAAGACATGGAATACCATAGACACACCAATTGTACAGGGAGAACACAATTTTATTTACCTTCGACCACGCTACACATCACCCTCCATAACCAGGAGTAGCCTCATTTAAAATGTGTTTTATACTTGCTCAGTGTGCTTTTCTGCCACTGCTGTGGTGCTCTGGGGCTAGATGAGAACTCCAGTGAATTTTCAGAAAGACCTAGCACCACTATAGGAAAGCACAAATCCTTAACTAACATATGCTAACTTTTCTCCTCGGAACAAAAGCAGCATCTCTGTTGTCCCCTCAGCAGAAAACACCAATCAAAGACGATTCTTTTCAAGAACAAATGTTAGCCAGGAACTTCAGTTCTGTTTAATTAAGTTCTTCCGAAAGAAACTGCATGCTGTGGCACTGAAAAGGTTATCAGAGGTCAGCTGCCTGCCATGACTTTGTGACCCCCAAAAGACAAAATAAAAGGTAGTGGTGTCCCTGCTGGTAAGATTGGCTTCCACATTTGTTTCCTTCCCTTTCTGCTTTAATTTAATAGCAATCAGCACAATATGGCTGCTTTTCTTCCAACAATAGGATGGGCAGAAGTTAGATTTACAGCACTGCAAGGGGGAAAGCAGGAGAGAGGGGAAGCACACGGTGGCTCTTGATCTACAATAGCAACATCACTTTGATACCCATAAATAACTTGCAAACCTACTTAAGATTCATTACTGTCAAGAGCTGACAGATGTGCACTTTTTTAAAATTTAGTATTACCTTATGGAGCCTCTCAAAGACACCACTGCTGAGTCAAACAACTGACTTTTAAAATGGGAAATAATTCAGGGTGTGGATCCATGTTGAATATATAATGTATTTGCAATATTTCTCTGAGCCATAATATAGGAAAACTATCATCACAGATCTACAAATCCACTTTTAAACCACCGACACAATAACTGAAAATACTGAGGAGGTTGAGGCAACACTATCAGCAACCTCTTCCAGGTGACTTTGGTCACAGAAAATGTGTGCTACAGTCCCTGTGATTATCAAAGTACACAGAGGAATAACAGGATCCTTTCAGGATTTCACCTGAAGTTTCCAAGGAAAAAGTCAGTATAATTCCAAATATTTCAGAACATCAATTATTATACTGCCACCCTTATCATATCTTTAAAGCACTCCAATATTAACAAGCTTGCCTCCTAAATTTAGTTATCCTTTTAGTGATGATAAGGTAAAATGGACTTGTTCAACCTTCAAATTTTATTTTATCACTTTAAAGTGCAAGAACTTGAGACATTAAAAGCTGTTCCTATTATTGTCTTAGAAAATGCAAGCTGAGTGGTGGGCTGTTTTCTTTTTTTAACACTATTTCCAATCTCTTCACTTGTAGTCCCTCATGACTGAATATTTCTCTGTTTCATTGCAGTCCAGTCAACTGCTTCCTGTTGAACATTTCTATCATAAACTACTTTTCAGGAGCTTCATTCAGATCCAGCATGGAATGGCACCCATGGCCTTGCTGACAGATTCCTCCACCATACCACACCACAGTCTGACCTTATCGAAGTCCGTGTCAAAACTCTCACTGATTTCAGTGGAGCCAGGACTGATCACAGCTCTTTGCTCAAAATCAACCTCTGTCTCTCTCTTTCTCCATTACCACCAGTCTGCTTTCTGAGGCATGAACAGCTCAACTCTGCTCCTAAAGCCAAGGCGGAGCTGGAGACGCTTGGAGCAGGGGCAGTCTCAGCCCAGGGAGGAAGCCTGAGAACACAGTCACCACAAACATCATGCAAGCTGCTAACCCCTGTTTGTTCTTAGCAGTCGAGCCATTCACCAAAATAAAGAGAGATGATTCTACCCCCTTGTTGGGTCACATTCATTTCGGGTTGAGGAGAGGTCAAGCGACAGGAGGATAATTTGCTGTAAAACTGCAGAATCTCCCACTGAAATCCATATCATTCAAGATACATTCGGAAGACAGTGTATTTGTACTTTGAACATTACCTTCATTTCTAACCTCAAGAAATACAGAAAATAACTTTTCTACTTTCTGAACGTATATAGTATTGAATCTCAGGTCATTACCACGCTAAGCAGCACAGAGCAGAAAGTTAGATATGTTACAGCAGGACCCTGGGGTTTTTTCCCTCAGTAAATCCCTTTAGCAGCTAAGTATTAATGCTTTTGTTTGCCAGGTGAATTGCTCTCAAATGCAGGCCAAATGCAGTTAGTCTTCCAAGAAGGATTATCTCTGTACTGTTCTGAGGTGCAAAATTATTATCAATAACGGTATCAATTCTGGCAGCAAGATGAGCTTTGCTCTTCAGAAACATACATTTTAAAGTCAATCACAGTTAAAACACCAGATCCAAGATTAAAGTTATCAGAGATAAAAAGACACAAACTACTGTTGGTGTTCTGTAGCAGCAATTAGTTCTTCCCTCTGCTTGAATTTTCTTCTCTGTTGAAACACTGCAGTCACAAGGCTTTAATCAATACACGAAGAAATTACTTTCTAAAGTAAAACAGTCTCAGGTCAACTAAAGATAATGAAAGTCACGCAAGCAGTTATTCATGTCTAAGTGCCAAGCTTCTGGTTTCACTTCCAGACAAATCCAAATGACAAGGATACAGTATTTGTTTTCCCTAGTAACATTCTGGGATACCGCAGCATATACTTTGACTGAGTACAGTCTCCCAAGTTTGTCCTCAGCTTGTTCCACGTAATTCAGTAAAATACACAGACGAGTGCCACATCTGGATTTGTTACCTAGGCAGCAAATAAACTTCATCTGAAACCTCACCACAAAATATGCAATTTGAAATTTTAACTGGTGTGGCGAGTGCCTCATTTATCAAACTCGCAAGGAGAAAAACAAAATACAAGTGAACAACAGCATCTCATTTAAAATGAAGTTGCACTGGGGATTTTCAACTTTAATACTTTAATTTTTCTAGCAGTTACTTTCAGAAATCAGTGGAATATTGAAGGGAGCACTAGTGCCTATAACACATCACCGTGACAGCAGACTCCTGACTCTATTCAGAGAACAAGGTAAAACCATCCTCACAACAGCAATTATATTAAATTAACAGCAGAACTTTGGGTTCTATCAACTGTATCAGGTGTTTTTAATAAAAATCACATTTTGAAAAAAAAAGCAAACAAGTACAGCTCACCAGTCAGTACAAAAAAAACTTAAGAAATCTTGATCAGTCCTTCACAACTCTATATAGTTCTGCGTAGAGTTTAGGTAAACACTTTTCATGTTTTCATGACACTGAATTTGAGCTACTATAAAGAAGTTTACAAACATCTTGGCCTTCATGAGACTTTGAGACTGTACATGTGTACCATCTTCTAACTCACACTCACTTTGTTTTAAATAGAATTCTTTAGTGTTACTTGGTTGAAAATACTTTTGTGAAAAAAGTGACCAACCTGCCATGTTGAGCCACTGGTCAGTTTAGGATTTTTCCTGTCCCTTTGAAAGTAAGGCATCTTTCTTCTCCCTGTAATAGGAAGCCATTTACACCTTGCATAGCAGATTACTTGGTCCAATTTCTATGCAGAAGGAAAACAGGTGTCTTTCATGGCACTTCAAAGGATTTCATAAGCGTGTCTCAACCTTCTGTGCTGTAGCTCAAGACATGATGTCTAGAATCTTCCGGGAGAGGCAGTCCAGTGGTACGGGGGGAAAAACATGCTTAGCCAATTATTATCCACTCAATCCCAGTGGCAGCCAACTGGTTTTTCACAGGTACTTTCAGCAAGGGTATGAGCTCATCATGTAAATTATAAACTAAAGGAGGAATGCACAGTCTTGGGATTTGACGAAAGCCAATAAATGTGATTACAGGCATAAAGGCTAGCTGTTCAAAGGATAAATAACAGTAAGAATAAACTAATATTTTGTAGGAGAATATATAATATTTTCCAGTATATGAAAGTTCGAGATACCATTACTGTTTGCAGCTAATAAAGAAACAGGAACACTTGGAAAATAGATGTGTACTAGCATTAGTAAGGGATGTTGGCAGAAAATCTTAATTTCTTACACCTCTCAGGCCTTCACACTATCTTTCCAAGGAGAGTAAAGCAATCAGATCTCATTGCTGAGACTATCTAGGATAAACTCAGTCCTCCCTGGAGCAGAATTCAAGAGATTATGGGGAAAAAAGGGAGGGTTAGATCTTATGATAAATAATAAATCAGTTCACATCATCTCAGATCATTTTGCCAAGTGGCAAATTTAACTGCCATGAGAGAGATGCAGTTATGGAACCATTAGCTTTGAGTCTGAATCTTCTAAGGATATGTGCACCCCCAGGTTAAACCCATGCATAAAATCAGGGTATATGTGGTAACCCTGGTAGTCACAGCTAGATTTACTGCAGAAAAGGATATTGATGAGGGCACCAAAATGATACTGATATAGCCTCAGAGACCAGTATTCCTTTCACACCAACAAGTACACCTTCACTTTGCTCTTTTTACCCCAGAGCTTTCTCTGAAGAGTCAAAGTCAAATCCAGAACCTTCCATAAGGGTTTGAGTGAGACAGACCAGTACCACAGAGGTCCCCAAATGCCAGTGCCACCTGTGGAAGGAGAAGGCAGAGAAACCAGTGTTCCCCTTTGAAGAGCTGGCAGGTTTGTGGTGCTGCCCTTTTCCAGGTAACTTGTGTGTGAGGGAGAGACCAGGACCTCAGACATCCAAATTCCTGGACTCCATTAGTCACCAGAACTATGCAAGTCCAGAAGCAATGCCACACCTATCACGTACATTGCCTGTCACCCGTGGCAACAGAGTTCACAAACTCATGACAATTTTTTCTGCTAAGTTTTACTCAACTGATAAGCTGTTTTTCCAAACTGTTGCTTTAGCATATTTGACCTTGGAAACCCTGCCCCAGCAGAACTCTTCCCCATCCACCAAGGGCAGAGAAAACTAAGTACATTACCTACAACAGCTGTTAAAATTCCAGTACACTGGAGCAATATATTTCAGAATAAATCCTTTGAAAAGGTACACGAATAGTACCAAAAGAAGTAAAAAGTGTCTCAATCTGTTATGAAAGGAAGATTATAATATTCCACAATGTATTTATTCCTTACAATTACAACATAGTGATAGTTCATGTTCAGCACTTAATAAACATATATTCAACTCTCTGAATATCAAACTTAGGAACATATATTTTGAAGTCCTGGAATACAAGACCACTTTACACTGCAGAATAAGAAATAAGGACTGATTTCAAAGCAGCACATCCCTATCAACCTCAGTAGGGCCATGCTTCTGTGAGAACCAGGTAGAAAACTTCAGTTTGAATATTAACACAAGTGAATCCTAGGGAGAGAGCAGCTCCTGAGCTGTTTCAACAATGCCATGCAATTTGGTGGCTGTGGTCTACACTGCAGGCTTCAAATCTCTTCTCCATCAAAGTGGAGCTTGAACTGCACTGCCTCAGTTCCCTTCTCGAGAAAGTCTCTTCTCCCTGAGGCAAGGTAAATTTTGTATGCTTCTTACTTACTGTAGTAAAAATGTAATCGTGTTTATGATATTAAAGAATTTGTAGTTAGAGTATTCTCTAATAGACAAATCTTGTAAATAGCATATACATCTACCTTCTTTTCCAACATGTTCATATTACAATTTTCACTCAAACATGGGATTTCTTTTGTCATCTTTTGTCAATGCTTTTTAATCACAAACAACTAAATTATGTCATTTCTCTGCTTACATTAAACAAAAATTCACTAAGTTTGTTCAGGATGACACACAGAAAAAAACAAAATACAAGCACCAATTGAGCAAGCTAGCATAGGAATTACAAGGGCCTATTTAAAACAATTTTTCTATACCTGCAATATTAATCACAGGGCATTGCAGGTGGGGTTTTCGGAAATGCTCTGTGTTGGACCAATTCCCAGTAGGCCAGCACAAAGTACTCTGTAAAACATGATCAGATGTTACTGAAGGTTATGGAAAGCATTGCCATCACTGGCTGATCCTTTCTCCTGACTATGAGGGAAGAAAGAATTGAACAGGTAAGTGCATCAAGATCAAGCCACATACTTTCGGCTTCATTTATTGATTTCAAAAATAAATCCTTGACTTTCTATGTGGCAGTAAAATAGTTGTTTCTTATGAAAAAATCATAAATTACAGCTGAAAAAAAATGTTGTGGTCAGTTCATGGTCAATGAGAAGAAATATGCTTCCCTTACTGCTTCTTACCACTCTCTCCCCATCTCTTTTACTGTGATAGTTTGGGATCAGTTTAACATAAGTTTTGCTATTGAGGATTCTTATCTTCTCACCCTAGACATAAACAATAGCAAAAATCTTGCATTTTCTCTTACCAAAATATTTTAGCTGGTTTTCTCTTTATTGTTGATCAGTCTTTTGGACACCAGGGCCTCCCTGATAAGCTGTAGCCACCTTCTTTGGCTTTTCTCAGAGTGACTGCAGGGGGAAGGACATCAGGAGCATGACCAGAGGACTCTATCCCAAAAAAGAGGGGCAAGAACTGTGTACTCTATGTAGAGACTCTGAAGCAATGGTTGTGCCTTGCTTTCCAGGTAGGACTACAGACCGGCTGTGAGAACAAGAAGTCTCATCACAGAAACATGTGTTTCACTGAAACCTAGAGCCACGAGACTTAGCAAGTCCCAGGTGAAATCTGTGCTAAAAAACCAAGAGCCTAAAGCTAAAACATGTCTTAAGCCTAAAGCTAGAATATACCTCACCATACCTGGTGAGAGCAATAGCTGAGTAGAAATCACATTCAGATTCTTAACTCTGTAGCCAACTGATTACAACAGAGGCCCAGTTTACAATGGCTGGACTGGATCATCTAAAAGGTCCTTTCAAACCTAAATGTTTCAATGTTTCTATGGCTGTTCTTATTAGAGGCACCCACTCTTCCTGAGTTGTTTTCAATGATTTTTTTTTTTGAACTTCTGAATTTCATCTCAATAAATGATAAAAATTTGATGGTTTTCATATCATCAGGTGTTTGTTCCCCTTTCTTGCTTTTCTTTACCAAATAGCTTTATAGAATAGCCATTCCTGGGCAGTGTTTGTGCAGCTTTTATTCACTGCCTGAAAGTGGAAAGGATGCTTTGGTCTTCTGGTTTTGCTCATAATTTCACATTTGGCAAAGTTTGTTCAAATCCCTTTAAAACCTCTAAGCTTATCTGCAAGTCAAAAAAGTACAGCTTCAGAAGGCAAAAGAAATAAATCTCTTTGAAATGCTAATGGAGTGGAACACTTTCTGCTATTTCAAGAAATAATGTATCCTTTCGGAAAATTTGTAAGGGGTTTGCTCTGATTAAGATATTTTAATTTATGACATGCAATTATAGTTCAGTGAAAACAATATTGCCCTGTCACAGCCTTGTTCCTTGTCCTGTGAAAACAGAAACGCCATTATGAGAGAGAAACTGCTGCTTTTAGGAACACACAGTGTTTCACTAGCTTTGTCGAAGATGAACAAAGCACTGAGCTCTGTGTAGATACCTAAAAGGTACAGTTTTCTTTTACAGTGACACTTCAGTTACTTTGCTTTAAGCATTTTTCAAGGGGGAAAAAAGCATCTAGCATATGTCTGTCAAGAGCCTTGAGGAACTGGAATAAAAATACAGGCAGAAAGTACAACGCTTGGTATAGTACCAGCCATCACACATGTGATTAAAAGCCTACCTAGAGCATCAGGTTAGATCCGGTGATGGGGAAAAGACACTATGCCCAAATATTGCTCATTGCACTATGATATGGATGTGGGAACACGAAAGAAAAAAAGTTCAAAAGAAAAATAAAACAATGCTGCTAAAATAGGCCTGATTATGTGGGTCACTAAGTACTGTGTATTTCCCCTGTAGCATTTCATAGTCGTTACTGTTGCCAGGGGAAGCTTGATCCTCTCATTATGTATGTTTGTCTTTCACATCAGAGCTACTCTCTTTCTTTCCATGCCCAGGCACTGTAACAGAAATAAAAATAAGGAATGAACCCCCATTATTACCCAAATACCTACAAAGCAGAGGGAGTGACCCCGGTGGGTCGGCGGGTCAGCCCCCTCATCATTGATGCACTTGCTCCAGCAGACCCCTGCCTTTTGTCACGGGGTCAAAGCCAAGACCTCTGCTGAGTGTCCTCAGTGAAGAATTAACAAGTGTGACAATTTGCAGTCCCTCCTCCCCCAGCCCCCGGTCCTGCCTGTGTGAATGCTGTAAATAGAGACATCTGGATGGAGGCCTTTCACTGCAGTAATTGAAAATGAACATGGATCAAGTTCTGGCCTGTTGTATTCATAAATCTTCAGGCTTAATTACATTAAAGGGAAATCTAGGGCCCAGCTCTATGGAAACAGCAGATCCTATCAGGCTCTCAGATCATGAATCTTTAAGGTAAGTGTTTTTCGTCTCTTCAGGACAGTCGGATGAGAAATTTTGATTGGGTCTTTCCAGCGTCAGAAATCCGTCAAAGATCTGTAATTGTTCTTTGTGTTTTACTTTTCCTTCGTATATGGTGTGTTTCCACTGGCAGAGGACTTGGATGTGTGAGGCATCAGGCTGCCATCATACCAGGCAGTCAGGCAATTGATCTTGGAGGGCCACGCACACCCTCCATGTGGAAACTCAGGAGAGGGAAAATTTGTTGCTGGCTCACTGTCACAGTTTTCACTTAAACAGAGGTCCTGGTCCTGCTTCCCAATGAAGAGCTGGGGCACGATAAGCAAGTGGGTTCTGCAGTTCTGCTTGCTCATTTCAAAAAGGAAAAGGATTTTGGATTCAGTGAAAATCCTCTTCACATCTGTCTTTTAAAAACTTAATGTACTTGAAGGAACAAACTGATATTCCAAAAAATCAATAAACAAACAAACTAGTGGCAGAAGGGCAAAATGTTTGGATTTTGAATAAGGCTGCTAGTTGTCAAGAGCTGGTTGTTTCACAAAAACATCAATGCTTCCAGCAGCATTTCTGTCTCTGAAATGTGCTCTCATCACTTACAAACTTCACAGTGAGCTTCTACAGGATGAAGATTTTCAAAGCAGCAGAAGCTTTGATTAAAAGAACACCCAAAACAGAATAAAGAGTCAAGATGTTTTTGTAGGAAGGAAGGGTTTTCCAAAATGCTACCCAGAAAAAGTGCTGGTGTAGACAGACCTCTTTAATTAAATTCTACAGGAACTAATTTGATAGCATATAAGTTGACTGCTGTCTCCACAACCACCAGACAATGCCACTGATCCACAATATGGCCGTGTAAAACTGAACACTCCTCTCCATTGCAAGACTGTTGGGATAATATGGCACAATAAATAAAGAAATCATGCATCTTTGCCTTTATAAGCATTCTGAACAGTGCTATGTGGTTTATTTGTGAGCATTGCAAAGAAAACAAAATTAACATCCACTAGAAAAAAATATTTCAACCAGCTCAAAAACAGCACAAATGCTGAAGTTTTTTTACAAAAAGAAAGGAAAAAAAACCCAACAGAACCATGTGACTTCCCGAGTGCTACTTTGCTTTCATCAAATTTCAGCCTGAATGAACTTCAATATCATAATTACAAATTTTCAGCTAATAATAGTTGGGAGAGTTCCATGCAGAAACTAAAATTCAATCCCCAGTCCCCATGGATGCAGTTTCCCCCTAACCATACCAGTTTCTCCCCCCCCACTCCTCAGAGATCAGGGAACCTGTGCAGAAATAAGTGGCAGCAGCTAGCAAGGGTGGCCTCCAAAATAACACCTCCTGCCTCTCAGCTTAGGGATGTATTGCAAGAAATGCAAATTCCTAAAAAATATCTCCCGAATTGGCAACAAGAGTAACCCATCCTCTTTAACAAATCTTGATTTTCTTCCAGGACTTGTACAAACTGCTGTGGCAGAAAACCATCAATAATGTTTGGTCTGCAGGAGAAGGGTGGGGTTACTCACAGCCTTTAAAGATCCAGTGCCCCAGTAACAAGTGGTTTCACTGACAGCATTTTCCCATCATATTGACAGAAAGGGCTGGGTAATGACTCAAGGATTATTTATGTGAAACCCAGAGCTAGCAGCACGGTAAGTTATGGAAAGAGGACAAGTTCACAAGGCAGGGGCCGTGTGTCTGAATGACAAGGATCCATCACGCTTTCTGTCAGCAGGGTTTAGGGGCTGCAGCGGAGATCAAGAACTACAGGCTTCCACCTGAGCTCATCCACGCATTTCCCAACAAGTCAGAAGGGCTGCCAAATAATTCATGTTGCAGTGAGACCAGTCCTCCTCTCTGCAAGGTTTTCTCATCTGACAGGTTTATTCAAGCACCTTTTGTCACTCTACAGCCATTCTGCTCCCGATTCCACATTTCACTTTTATCTTAATTGTAGGTTTAATTGTTGAACCATTTAGGTGTAATCTATTTTATAGAGGTCTTTCTGTCATATATTTGAATGGAACTCCACATCCTAGACCCTCCTTCTGTTGCTTTTACTATCATGGAATAAGGACCACTCTCGCAGTAGAATTAACAAAGGTGGCGGAACCCAGCCCTGGGAGATTTAACCATCCACCTTGTTAACAGCATTTGGGAGATGCCAGAGTTGCTTTCAAATGTGATACATTTTTCCCAGTTCTGAAACTTCCAAGACATGATGGTGATCAGGGACAATTCCTAATACACCTGGGCTCATACCTGTTCCTGTGTCCCCTTTCTCACTGAGCAGGTCAGAATTCAACCCCTGTGACACAGGGAGACTCCTCTGATGTGAGGTCAGGCAAGGCTGGTGTGTGGTACTGAAATATACTGTGGCATGCTCTGCTCAGGCAAATGCTTTGAACGGAAAGTAAATCAGCAACTTCACATACCTCTTCTTTCTGGCAAGGAGCGTGCAAAACCAGAAAATCAATAATAAATAAAACAAATTAATCAACGTAACTAATCAATGTCTGCCTGCTTACTTCCAGAGCTACTTGGTTTCTATCAGGGTATTTTATTGACCTTGAATTATTAAACACACGATAAAAGCAGCCACTGTGCACGTGTACTGCAGCATTTTGTACTCTTTATGGCTGCCTGCACTGCTGCTGGCTCTGAGTTCATCAAAGAAGGGAAACTGCTGTGGCAATACACTTCTATGAATCAGAAGACATCCTTTCTGCACAATTTTATTTAAAGTCCTTGCGGCCTGGGTGCCTGACTCTTAGTGACGTCTTTGACAGTGTCAGTTTATGTCACCTGTGTCATCAAACACAAAGACAACCAAAGAATCACAGAATGAGTAAGGTTGGAAGGGACCTCAGTGAGCCATCTGGTCCAACCTCCCTGCTCAAGCAGGGACATTCTAAAGCACAGAACTTCATACAGACTGTTCTTCATTATTTCCAGTGAAATAATGCCTCAAAAATGTAAAATAGGGTGGATTCTCCAGAAATAACCAATGGTAATAATAAGTCCATTAAAAACAGTTAATTTTACAACAGACAACCTGTAAAGAAAACCCAATTGTAGCAGTAAAATTTGATAAAAGTTTTGTTGACTTTCATTCTTTACCAGTGCTAAATGTACAGCTGTTGATGAATCCCACCATGTAAAATTCAGGTGAAGAGCCATCAATAACGTGACGGATACTAATGGAAAGTATCTTGTACAGATGCAGCCAGCCAAGAGTCACACCAGGAAAGGAGAATATAACCTCTCTAGGGATCCCAGTTTCCCTACACTCTCAGACCTCCTGTACACTTCTTGACATTCCAGTTGCCATATATATCTATTCACTCCTTCTACCCTCAAGGAAAATTACTTTGCAAGAGGCAATTATTAGGGCTCCAAGGCCACAGCAGTAATTTCTTTGTTCAAATTTAAACCAGTGCTTCGCCCAAAGCAGTTTCTCCATACCATATTCATGCAGGCACCAAACCCTGCTAGCAAAAGTCTTCAGAGAGAATATGGAATTACAACCTAAACCCATGGGAAGGCCCAGTAAAGACCTCTGTGAATACTGGTGCATAAACCCATTCAGCACAGAAGAGTTATTGGGGCATTTTTCTTTCCCAAGGTAAGATATCTACCTGAGCTAGTTACTCCAGCAATACCTCAGGCCATAAACACCCTGCATTGACCTAGGAGTCACTGCTATTCCTGGGATGCTGGAGCCTGCCCCACAGGAGGGAGACATTGGGAAGACAGTATTGCAATAAGTACTGAGAGACAGGTGGAGGTGTCTCCATTTGAACAAAGGAAAATATAGAAGACTCCAAACACTGTAAAACTTCACAAAGTTTTCAGTATTCTGCCAGCTGTATGAGTTAGGAAGTGATTCCAGGCATCTCCATATTTGACAGTTTCTTATATATGTTTTCACTCTACAAACTTCACAGTCTGGCATACCAGGCATAAAAAAAATAAAGAGCCTTTATGTGGCAGCTGTGTTGTGCCTTTACCATCAAACAAATTGAATATATCCATTGCAAGCCCAGAAACCTTGGAAAACAAAGTTCAAGGCAGCAGCATATTAAATTTTTCTACGATTGCACTGCCTGAAAATAAATATATATATATATATATGTAGTCCAAAACCATTTGAAGTTGCAGTAAAACTATGGCCAAAACACAGAATCCTCTTCTGCTGCATGGAGGCCTTGCAGTTTCTCTGCATATGCTGAAAAAATCCAGTGACAGCTGGCAAGGTCATTGCAAATGAGGGAAAAAGAGAGTCTTGTCTCCATTACCAAATGGCAGCAACTAATCACTGTCACATCATGATGTGGTTCAGGACTGTCCACAGGTTTATTGTGGCCATTAACCTATTCAAATATTCTACTTGAGGAGAAAAAAAAGTCTGGGGCCCAGTCTGAATCCTTAGATCTTCTGCAGTAATTTTAACAAAGCTACCGTAAAACATCACCACATCAGATCACATTCATACAATACAAATACAGTGAGGCAAAACAGAGCTTGAATATACGTTATATTACTGTCTACAACCCTCATACATGAATTTATTTTTTTTTAATCCTGAGAGCAGTGCAAAACAGCTTTTGCAGCTTGTGCTGAAAGACGAACCCTCTGGTATTTACTTCGCAGTCAGGGGATCTCACCAGGCAGTGCGTGAGGCTCTGCAAACTCACACTCCTCTCTGCCCCACAGCAATCTGCTCATGCCACCACACTTTCAGGGTGATAGTAATTTATGGCCACCTCCCTATAGTGCAAATCATTACCCCAAAGCAGAGAAAGGGTAAAACAGACTGCAGGAAGGAAGGACAGGAATTGCCCTTTTCCTTCCATTTTGGAGTTAAGGCACTTTGTCTTGTATTTACATTATCTTAACAATAGGGGGTTGATTCCCACACTGATTTTCTAATGGGCTGTCAACACTGTTGAGAACTATACATAAGCAGTGAATAGTTTCTCTATCCAATACAGTTTAAGTGAGTCTTGTGAAATCAAAAATATGTTAAATTAAAGTTACACAGGTTTTTTTTTGGTTTGGGTTTGGTTTGGTTTTTTCTTCTCAAGGAAACAAACTGCATGAACGTAAGACAAAACAATATTCCACTAGCCATATGCCTACACTGCATGAGGCTGACATCTTCACACATCAAGTGCAGCCACTACTGTACCAAGAATAAAACCATATCTAAGAACCAGACAGATAGCAGGACAACTCATGAGTGAACATCATCCAAAACTTTAGACACAGAAAAGTTCCTAACACTGTTTAATCAACAGCCTGTGTTGTTCAGACACAGTGGGAAGTCTCTGCATCTTTGCAGTCCATCAGAAAACTCAGTTTATCCTCAAGGATAACTCAGGAAAGGAAGGTTATTATGAAAGACTGATTTTTCAGAAATTGTGGCTTAAAATTGCCTTGGGCAGGGCCCTCTGACTGACCTTTGGAGATGGCATCAGGTTTGCATGATAACACAGCTGTAATAAGTGCAGATGCACCCCCCAGCTGAGCCAACCACTGAGCTCAGGTACTCGGAGGGAGCCAGGAGGGGAATCAACACATGGTACCCTCTTGGGTGGGTTTATTCAGCCTCCCGAGCAGTCTCTCCTACCATACCAGCCCTACCTAAACTACCTGATGAACATCCAGGTGATATATGTTCACACATTCTTCACAGGGACTTTCAGCTCTTGAAGAGGCACTGAGACCATTTACCCAAGGAACCTTAGTGCCTTAGTTTGCCCTCCCAACATCTACACAGCTGAAGCAATGCTCCTGACTCTGGATCTCAGATCTTGATCTCACCTGTCTAAAACTGGCTTTGTGATGCACCTCACACTCGAAATTAGAGAAAAAAAATACTACTTTAGATGCCTGTCTAGTGTATGATCGCTTTAAAATCTCAGTGCCATTGTAAATTTTTATGGTATCTAATTCTGTAAAGGTGTAGTCTCAGATGAGCTTCCTAGGTCATTCTTTAGCATTCACTGTTAAAATAATGATCTTTTGCAATAACCAAAGCAGGTATCCCAGGGACAAATACAGGCCCTTGTGTTCTTCTTAAGTTGACATCTTAGAACTGAGTTTTCAGCATAGAAGAAATTTCCAGGAAAATATCCATGCAGATCTGAGTAATATTCACTTTCTTCTAAAATGGCCAAATTAAAGAAATAGATGCAAATAATTTATCAGTGTATGAACCCAAACTCTCCCACATGATATGCAGTATGTTGCAGACACTTAACACATCTGCCACTCTGTAGCTGCATTTTGTTTAGCGCTCTGGAAGTACAAATGCTTCCCCACTAGTGGAACCACGTAGTTTCCAAAAGCTGTCTTCCATTGAGAGGACAATTGTTTTCTATAGAGATGAGAAACAAATACCCATGACCCACGTCACCTTGCCCCAGCAGGCTTTTGCTGCGGCTTCCTCTGTGCAAATACAACAAAGTCTGGCAGCAGTCAATCCTGCCGGCCCACACTGAGCCACCACAGAGTGCGTAGCTATTTACCCTTCCTATTAATCTGTCAGTGTTCTAGTCAAACACGTAAAACAATATGGTGTGTGCATATCTTGACTTGTCATTGCTAAGTTACTGAGGAGCAACATGAATGAGTGGAAAACCACGCAACAAACTATAACATTAGATTTTTAAAGTATGGAATATTGGAGTTCTCAATTGTCAGCACGAAGGGAGCAGCCATGGTGTTCGTAGCATGATGACAATAATGCAAAAGCCAGAAACTATAGCCAGTCTGCCTCTTTCAGCTTACAATAAACGGGTCCTGTTTGTTTTGCTTAGACGCAGATTTAATCCCAGCTCTTTCATAGGCTCCCTGCTCTGTGCAGTCAGAAAACAATTAGGAAACTTGGGGTCCTGTCTCTCAGTTTACTTCACACAAGAAGGGTGTGCCGCAGTGCAGCAACCAACGACTGCAGTCACCAGGGATGTGGAAGGGTTATATTTTGAAACATTTGGAAGCTAAAATACTGTTTACTTACAAACCCTGTTAGAGAAACCCTGTTGAATCAAAAAGCTCCGTAGTGGATAATACCATAGCATCCACTCCAGCCGTCGTCACTCAGATATACGCAGGTAATTGGTAATAATTCTTGCCCAGGAGAGCACCTTTAAGAACAAACCAGTACATCCCATGAGGCTGCTGAGCCAAACACCCTGCTTACCCTTCTCAAAATAATAATCTTATTTGATGATGCTTGAAGGCCCTATTGGAACTGAAAATTCACACTGCCTGCTATCTCTTTCATCCATTTCCTTGTCATGAACAAAAGGAAGAGTGTGCGTATGAGAAAGCAGAAATAGAGGATATAGGTCAAAGAGTATATTCTGAGTGTCAGGAAGACTTTATCTCAAAAAGAATAGTCTTTCCACAGTCAGCAAACTCCCCAGAGCCAAACACAACTGCAAAAAAGCATGACTACAGACATTATAAAATTAAATGACAAAGTACAAATAATAGTATTTAGCCATTTTCAAAACCCTTGTCACATTCTTTGCTTTATTGGCAGGAGTTCTACTTTGGCACTGCTGGAAGAGAAGATATGTTTTGCTTACATGCATAAGGACATACATAAATATACATGTCTGAAAGTATTTATATATATTCCAAATTATGCCAAGCAATTCATAGTGAACAAAGGCACATTATAGACTCACTGCTGCAACTGCTTCCATAGTTTCATACTTTAGTCCCATCCACTTCAGTAATTCTATTTATATATGAAAGTATTCAGATGGATAATCCTGAAAGGTTTTGGCCTCATGGCCACTCTTGATTGGTATTAGCAGAACTATACAAAGCTGTAAAGAATTCCTGGATAAGGCTGCAGATTAGTGATTTACAAAGTGATAAATTGCAAGAATTAATCATGTTGTAATTGTCCTAGCCAATACCCATTTGAATATGAGGTTCATTGTCTGATCAACCTCAAGTTGACCAAAATAGGCCATAGTATACATCTCTTTGGGCTTCTGAAAGATGAATAGTCCAGAGATGTCCAAAAAACTGTCTGGAATAGATCCAAAGGCAAAGAAAATATCTTAATCTCAGTCATGGTCAAGCAACAACTAACGAAGCATACAGAAAGCAGATCTGCCCCACACAACCAAGCTATCAGTCTCAAGTTCTTACAGGAAAAATATCACCCTTCCAGTAAATCAGTGCTGGCCACATTGAACTTATTTAACCTCATTATCACAAAGTACAGGTAAGCACATCAGCATTTCAAAAGGAATTAGAGAACCACAGTTTTGCCAGTGACATAATTAAGGTGCTAAAATCCCTGACTGCACTTAGCACTGTAATGTCTTTAAACTTGCAAGGAAATGCTACTTATTCCCAACCCTGTTCTGACAAAGCCCACAGAGACTGGGAACAGCAATAGCTCACCTGTCTCATCTGCTGCTGTGTGCTAAGGTCTGTGAGTGATGGTGTTATCACCAGCACACCAAGACAGAATCAAGTTTTCACAAAATATCCCAAAGCTTGTCCTAAACAAAAAATTTTGGTTATGTTTTAGCCAAAGATAACAGACTGCTGTTTAACTCAGGGTAATTAATGCAGGTTCAGATTCTGAGATAAGCATATCTAACTTGCACCAGGACAGGAACACATGCATGTACATTTGATTTAAAATTCCTGGATGGGATACACTTACTGTTCTTATAAGACTTGCCCAAAGGGGTAAAAACTCACAGAATCAGAGAAGTATGTCCCTGTACAGCAATTTCAGTGAAGTTTTAAGTGAGCCAAAGCCCATCAAGGTCAACAGATTCATTGTCCTTTGATTCAACTCTAGGAGTTAAGGTCTATCTAAGGAGTAAAAAAAATATTTCTTTCAGTCATCTTATTACAAAAGATAACTACTAGAAAAGTAAGAGCTTTTCAGCAAGAAGCAATGTTTTGAACTACAGTACTTTAAACTGTAGGTTTAACAATACATGCCAGACCCCTACAAGACTAAATTACACCTTTAGAGTTTTCATACTTAATTCTTCTTGTGCAAGTATCTTCAGGGTTCTTAGACATACCTGAAAGGCTTCAAACTATCCTTAAAAAAAAAAAAAAAAAAACAAAAAAACTGTTCCTTTTTTAATAAAGCATATTCAAATTGTTAGAGAATAGAGAAGATTATTTCATTTCTTAAGATAGATTATATTGTTCAATTAATCTTTTACCATGAGTGGCTTGCAATCCGTTCCAATTTGCAGGGAAGTTGTAAAAAGGAGCTGCAGATCTCAGGTGTGTGATCTTGAACTGCCAAGCACTCGTTTACTTCCGTGGATCCCTCAGAAAAGTAACTCTATATCAAGTAATACCTAAAGCTGGTATTTGTGTACCGGTTAAAAAAGTCATGCTTCAGTCCAGAGACTCCGAAATGAAACAAGATGTGATAGTTCAAGGCGCTGAGGAATGTCGTAGGAGAGATGGGTGACCATGCTCTCACTTCCTTGCCTTTGATTAATGCCCTAGACAAGATATCAGATCACTTTCCAAATGAAACATGCAGGAATCTTCTCAGGTTCAAATATACTGTATTTCAATCAATCAACAAATTGCATGCACGGCTGTATTGATAATTGAAAAGAGGTAGGAAGAGGTAGGATGAAGTTTAGGGGCAAAAGAGGAGTCTTTTTCTTTTTTTTTAAACAAAGTTTTTAGCAACAGAACTAATCAAGACAGAGACTGATTTTTTTTTTTAATATAATTTACCAAAGTAATCCAGATTTTGGTAAAGTTAAGACTGGAGAGTAAAATGAAAAATCTACCAAGGGAAATGTGGAGTCTTAAGGAATTGAATCCAAAAGAAAAAACTGAGAATAGAAAAGGGAAATGGTGAAGGATATAGAGAATCATAATTATATCAATTTTTTTTTCAAATTGCAAGAGAGTCTGTGTCATACAAAATTTTAATTTTATGAAATAATGAACCACTTTAGCTGTTCTGGAGGGAGAAGAAATTTCTCTCTGGACAGAGCTCTCCAGAATGCTAATGAGGATCCTCATTACAGGTTTCGAAAGAAAATAACTACCTATTTTGAAATAGATGGGGGTGTTTACCCCAAGAAGTATTGGGGACCTGGCTCAAAATATAGCTACCGGAATGAGGAATCTTGGGGTGCAGAGATGTCTGCTTCATCAACCTGAAGTCAGTGAAGCTAAGGAGCCTTTTTATATTCATATAAATCATATTTTGTTACTTTATTCCAACGGAAGAGGAAGATAAATGGTTTTTAACAACCTAATCATATTTAACTAGTGTTTAGTACCAAGTCTGGACTGTAATACTGAGCCCCTTTGGACCGGATGGTACATGTAAGGATGTCCCTTGGACTTCAGCTCAGGCCCTTACTTCACAGACTGTGGGGATTTGGTGGCCATTTCGGAGACACACTTTAGAAGGAATAATAAGAGTCTTAGTTCCTGCAACACTGTCGAACAGCGGTACTGATACCCTACCAGGTTACTAGGCTGATCTTTCCATTTCTCTCTTCATCTCATTTCTGTTTCCCAAGCTCAGCATCCTCTAAATTCTGGCATTTGTATTCAGTAATATTTCTGGGGCTTTTCTAAACTCCACAGTCTCAGATGAGTTAAAAAGCCCACCATTGTAAACAATCGTGACATGCAGTGTAACTTGAACACAATATCTTGCCTCCCTATTTATATATATTTTTTTGTTTGTGTCCTTTATAGCTCCCTCTTTGAAAACTACAGGTGTTTGTGGGCATAATGCCCCCGATGCTGTAGAAAGGAGTTTATTGTGAGGAGCCTTTTCTTTGCCACTTGTCCTGAACCTGTTCGCAAAGTGCTACATGCGTTCTACCGATCACCATAAAAATCAAGGAACAAGAAGTCCTCTGTAAGCCTGCCCAGCAGCACCACTATGACATCGGTTGTGACAGCTTTGTGACCCTGCGTTGTTTTCCATTCATTCACAAGCTTCTTTCTTTGCTTTTTTTTTTGCCTTTTTTTTTTTCATTCCCTCAGGAAAAAAAAAAGAAAAGAAAAAAGAGAGGGGTGAAGCCTTTATAGGCATTTTTATCTACTGTAAAAAAAATGTGCGTGTGTGCTGCCATAATAGATTTAAAACAAACAAACAAACCCACTACGTGATAGCTAGTTTAGAGAACACTGTGGAGTTACAGTAGTTATAGTTTCAAAAACCACCTGCAAATAAGTGCAGATACCATAGCAAACTGCCCTTAGGATTTCTTTTTTCTTACATGCCCCTTTCTTTTCTCCTTTTTTTTTTTTTTTAAAGTTCCCTCTTGCCATTCTAAGCCCGCACTCAGTAATGAATTTATGTGACAGCTATGAAGCAGTATTAAAATTGTGAATAGTGGCTAACAGTGCTCAAGCCCTCGGCGTTAGCATCTTCACACAGCGGTGAATGCAGGGCTGAGGCTGGTGAAAGGGAGGGAGAGAGGGGGGCAGGCAGGCAGAGGGCCTGGGTTTTTTCTCTTATTTATCTGTACACTGGCGTCTGAGGGGGGACACACGATGGCAAGAGCAAGATGCAAGCTCCGGGGCTTCTTCTGGTTAGAGGCACCAGCTTTTGCTTCCATTTAAACACGTTTGAGCAGACTGAGAGAGTTATGGCCACAGACAGGTACAGGAGAGGGCAGACATCCGACAGGGCAAATGGGAACAAATTACTTATCTCAACCTACTTTCTACACTCCTGAACACAAAGAAGGTTAAGGGGGCAAAAGGAAGAGGAAGGTGAGGCAGTGAAGGATGCTGTGCCTCAGTGAGTCGGGCTGGGGAAGGGGGCAGAGAGAACTCGCAGTCTCCTCACCCCCATGCCGAATGGGAAAGAGCGCAGGACGGAGAGGGGTGCAAAGCAGGACGGGGCTAGAGGGTCCTGGGGAGTTGGTCAGGTAGCTGCATCTAGAGAAGGGAAAAGGTGAGCTCCCTTCGATCCTGCCTGCTTGCAGAAGGATTTCAGCAGGGGAGGAAGCAGAGCTGGAGCTGGGTGGGCAGAGCGAAGGCTCAGTCTCCTCTCTCCCCAGAAGGGCTGGCAGGCTGTGATGACGGGGCAGGGGGCGCGCCGGGGGAGGGGGGGGGAGATGTTATTAGCGGAGAAACCTCAAGACCGAAGTTGAAGCTGAAGAAGATAAAAGGAGCAATATGATCAATATGGTTTCATTGTTGAGCCCCGCTTACCTCGGCGGGAGACCATCTGCTCCCTGTCAATGCATCACCTGCTTGTCTGGGCTGTTGGCCGGGCAACGCGGGCGGGGGGATTAAGGGGGCAGGGAGAGTCGGGGGGCCCAGCCAGGGGCTGTCCCCCTGCCGCCGGGGCAGGGGCTGGGGGAGGCTCGCCCGGGCTAGGTGGGAAGCCGAGCGGGCTCGTCGGGGCTCGGCTATTTCCAGGGGAGGACATAAAACAAATGCAGTGTTTCTAGCCAGAGGGGCGGTTTCAGGAAGGCCCTTCCTGCCCCTGGAAGTCAGCATTTTGCTGCACGCGCTGGATTTAGGGATGCATGAATGAGCCTGCCACAATGGGCACCAAGGGAAGAAAGGGCAGCCGAGGGGTCCCCACAAAGCCAGGCGCACCACCACCGCAGCCACAGAAGGGAAACAAGGCACAATGCTCTCAAAGCCTCCCCACCCCGAAAAAAAATTTGCCGTGAAAGAAGATATTGAAATAGTGCTAATATTTCGCTAAGTCATTTTAATGCCACCACAAAATCAAGACATTTCTATAGGCTGAATGTGAGGAGGAAAAAACAGAACAAACAAACAGAAAAACCCAAAACAAAAAACAATAAACAAACAAAACACCGAACCCCCCCTAAGATGTTGTACAGCACTGAGTGCAAACAAGGTGTTGAGTCTGTGCATGCAACCCAAAATATTTGATTTTTTGGTAATTTTGAATATGTTTGGTATTAAATAGCATCCACTTAACAAGCAGATAAATTACAGCTCCCTGGAACCCAGACTGGGCTATACTAAAGCACTTAACCAGTCCCTCAGAAACTGTAAAAGGAAACAAAATGCTGTGGGTGTGGAGTACCCTTGGTTTTGGCACATGCATAAGGATGGGGCTACCTCCTGCTCCTGCCTGCACCCAGGTGCACCCCTGCACCAACCACAGGAGCATCTCTGCTCCTGCTGCATGAGCACACTGTTCTTTGCAATATACAATTGCACTGGTTGGGGGGAGGTTAGATATCCCTACATGGGGTTTCATTTACGTATATATGCATCTGTTTGTACCTACACACTCCCACACACATCCTCCTCTCGAGAAACCTTGCATCTACTTTATCCCGCATCACTGTTGCCAAAGCAGTGCCGGCTCTCTGTGTTTTACAGCTGCATTACAGCCGGCACCAACGCTCACAGTGATCGTGTCGGGGCATTTGGTTTCAAACCTCACCTGCGAACAGATTCTCTCCAAAGCAGGCTGCGGTTCTTCACCCGTGGGAATCACTGAAGATCCATATGGAGTTACACTTCTAAGTCAACAACACCAATATTTTGGGACAACATCACACTGCCTAATAAACAGATTGACAAAATCCTTGGCAAATCTTGATGGTCTGCTGAGTTTCTCATTAGCAAGTTTTTAAACTTTTCTAACCCCAAATAGGAGGTCCAGGCAAGGATGAGGGGTTTATAAACGGGAGTGCATGAGAAGCCAAGCTAAACTCTCACCTCTGCAGAGTTTTCTTCTCTACACATCAGTCATCTGGTAGCAGATTCCTCATATGAAAACCTAGAAGCAACTTCCATTAAAAACAACTGTATTTAGATATTTTTGTGCACTGCAAAGCTGTAACCAAGCAGACATAAGCAACTATTGCTATTTAGAAATACTCCTCTTACACAGAGCAAGCCATTTTTCCACTGACTTTCTGAATACAAGCAGTAAATTATTTTAAATGTCACAACTAATAGCCCTCACTCTTTGCCTGAATCAATAGGAAGAAACCAGACTCTTAAAGATGGCTATTTTTTCCTCAGAATATTATTATTTTACCTACCATATAGTTAAGAGCAACACACACAGAAGGAATATGGAATATTTGAATTCTGGATTTACCTTGCATTTTAAATCCTATATTTCTAAGCCAACAAAATGTTACTGCATCGAGTGTAAAGTAAGTGTGGAAGAAATGGGAAGAATCACTTCAAGAAAAACGAAAATCAATAGATGGATAACTAATACTGAGAAACAAAGGTAGAGCACGCATCGCATGATGTTATATAAAGCACAACTTTTGAAATCTCCTTAGCCAAACTATTGAGGAAATTGTTAGTATGTCCAGTGCTAGCTTGTTTTCCTGTTTTTTCCAGAAAGAATATTTCAATTAATTCATTGCCTACAGTTCAAGATGCAACACATCAGGACAAAAAAACCTAAAGAAACATACTGGTTTAAACAAATAGAGGGCTTCTGTTATTTCCTCACTCACTAATGCACAGACTCACAAAAGCATTTAAAAGACTCCATCCACCAGGATGTGATATCCTGAACGTCTTTTCCAGTCTGAACCTTGGAAGTCAGACATCAAGAGCTACCCTGCACAAGGGGAGCAAAGCGAACATTTCTGTGCACTTGAGAAAATAGGCCATTCAGGTCAGTGAACATCACTACAGATTATGTCATTAGCTAGAGCTTCTCACACTTTTTTACTGCACAGGCTGTGCTGATACAGCGCATTTGAACTCACTCAAGACATCTAACTTGGCAAACCATGGCACCTTGAGGAAAACCGGCATTGTAAGGAAAGAACACGACATATTAGATAAAATAAACAAAGATTCACTGTTTCAACCATAAGTGATCACAGAATTCCCAAATCAAAGCTGGAAGACACCTTTTGAGATCACCTGGTCAAAACTCCTGCTTCAGCAGGGCCCAAGGAAGCAAGTTGCTCAGAAATCTCTCCAGATATGGCTTCACAGACAAAAACTCCACAGCCTCTCCTGGGTAACTCCCCCACAACAACAAAAGGTTACTGTCTTGTGTTCAGATGGAATTCCATGTGTTTCAGTTTGTACACATTGCCTCTTGTTCTGTTACCAGAATCAGCAGGACATCCTGCTGATAGCACCAGCTATCAAACTAGAATTATCCCATATTTCCTTCTGGAAATGTAGAGACTTGGTCATCTTTATCAGGACTTTTACTGTTTGTACTAAATTAGAATTCAGGGCCCCATCTAACACTAGTTCCCCCTTCAGGAATTATATTATTATATATATTTTTATAATACTTTTTATTATTTTATTATATTATATTATACTGTCAGAAAATCTCTGAACAGAACAACTTCCAGTCCAAACAGATTTATATTACCTAAGCCAGCACACCCTATAAAAATAAAAAACAACAAATATTGAAATGGGAAACAGAAGCAGATACAGGTAACACCGGTAAGATTTCTTAGTTGCTCTGGCCAGCTGTGTGCAGGCTGTGATTCATATGAATGATTTTAATGACCATTTGCTCTCAACTAGAATTTTTAAAAAAGAAAAGACGGGGGCAGATCTGAAAAAGCAGCAACAATAGATAAGGTGTGTCTGGGGACAGACAAATCATTTGTCACAACCAGCATCATGGAATAAAATGGAGGTGAGATAAAGTGTTTTTGAAAGTGGCCTACATATATGAAATATGGATGTTGCAGAAGACAAAATAAAAATAAGAAGCAAAAGCAGGATATTAAAACAAGGAGAAATTTGGAGAAGAGACTCCAAGATGATAGTGATATTCTCTATGCAATGCAAGTGAAACACCTAGACAGCTATAGCGGATGGGGCAGGCATTCAGGAAGTGAGAGAAGTTAAATTGATCTGCAGGTCTTCTCTTTTTGCAAAATTACCTATGATTGGTAAGCAGAAAGCAGAGCAACTTCACATTCCCAGATAACTTTAATCGAATCCCCCAGTGCTGCGGCTCAGGCTGGAGCCACAAGAATGCAAAAATGAGATGATGTGGAACTCTTTCACAGATGAAAATCTGTCAGCACAGGTAAATAAAAATTTTTGTTCTGAGTTTAGTCGTGAGGAAAAAATTACTTTGGAAGATACTGAGGCAGATAATTAGGTGGTAATGAATGCAGAACTGCACTTGGAATTCCACTCCAGCACACTGGGGGTGAGCACAGGCAGGATGCGGAGCGGGGTCTCTGCCGCTCCTACCATGCATCACTGAGGCCATACACAGCATGGCCTCAACTTGATTACTGCTGCTCTCCAAGAGGTTGTCAAAATATGTAAACTGTCAGCAGGAGACACACTTTTAATAAAAATGCCTATTCTCCAGTGATATTTTCCAGTTATGAAAACGGCATCCTTTCATATAACATGTGCATGTGAGCAAGAGAGCATGTAAAACACTGCAGCAGCATTCCCAGAGAGCAGCATTTTCATTACAAGGAGGCAAACTGGATGTTTAGGTAGACTAACGTGATTTATTGTGAACTGGCAATTACACTGTATTTGCCACGTGGGTAAGCTGAAGTTTGATACTGTCAGTCAGTCCCTTGATTTTTTCAATTCACGTGTCTTAACTCATCGTTTTGGGTGAGAACGTGTAAGTCCAATTTTCAATATTGCTTGTTTGCGTGTGTGCATCCACACGTGCGCGTGAGAGTGGATGAGGACTGCATCAGGTTTGAGATGCATTAAAACACCTTTAACACTCATTATGTCCCAGAACTCTGTTGATTCACTCAAAAATGTCTTCTGTTTTTCTCTATGAGAAGAGAAGTAAATGGAGCCCAGCTGGTCCACAATGCCTGTGAAAATAATCTCCGGAGTTGTAGGAATAGAGTTGATATAAGTATGTCTTGCACGTCCTATGTCCCATTTCAAAACTCGCAAAAGCATTTTTAAGAAATACAAATTTCAGTAACTTCTCTGAGATTTAGGACTCTGCATTTCTCAGCTGCTTTAAAAATTGTGGTCACTGTGGGAGAGAGAGGAATAAGAACTAAAGAGATGTTACAGATGCAATGGATGTGAGAAGAGAATGAGGGCCATCTCCTTCTAAGCAAAGATCAAGTACCATCTGTCCTTGCAAAGAAGGAATATAAATGCAAGTGAGTGCATAGATGAAATTGCAATTAGAGGTCTAAATGTTGTCACCAGTTCTGAAGGGCAGGATGGACATGGCTGTAGAGGAATCTAGGAGCTCTTTTTCTCAGTCCCTTGAACTGCAGCACTTCAGTTCAAGAGCCTGGCATGAAGACTGAGGGCAGTAGTGACTAATGTGTACAGTCATTTCATCGTGGTGCAGGGGAAAACCAAGATAGCAAACACACACTGATCTTGACCAATTAAAAGCTTTTTCTCCCTTTATAATAAATCTTGTTAAAACCATCTCCTAGACAGCTAAATGCGTAAGAATTATCTCTTTTTTCCATATTCTCTTGCCTCCCATGGTCACAGACCCAATAGCAGTGCCAATGCTTCCATAACCAACCTTCTTTTTCTTTTCTTTTCTTTTTTTCTCTAATAAATTATCTTATTTGGAAACAGGCTCTCCCTGCATTGATCAATACTAGTGGGGAAAATAACAGTTGCCTTTTCAAGAATGACCAAGTAAAAAGGGAAAATATGACTCCACACAGTGGAGTCTTTCACACATAGAAATTTTCACTCTATCTTTCACAAAGAGAAATTAATTGATATACTTGCAGGATTTATTTTTTTATTACAGTTTCTCTAAGATTTCATTTCAGATAGAGTCTTTGTCACTTACATATTTTGTTTTCCTACCACTTTACTTTTCCATTGTGCATCATTCTGCTCTGAAGTTTCCCCCAGCTATCCCTTGTCTGGTCGTTGCATGAACTATCAAAAGCCCATTTACTTTTTCTTTGCTATAAGAGAGACTTAAAATCCTGTAGAAAAATAAACTGACAGCCAGGGAATCCTTTATGTAAAAAGGAAGGGTTCCTCTAAAATAGCACCGCCAAAAACAATTAAAAAAAAAAAAAAAGGAATGGCCATATTTTTTCCATGCTTTATCTTTTGTTCTTACAACCAAAAATAAACTTTCACAACCTCTATTGCCAAAGAGTGCGAGGACCACATCTTTGCACCTCTGAATCAAAGATCAAAACAAACCTGGAGATAGGTAGCCCTACGCTAGTACTTGTCTTCATTAATAGTTGGTTTGTATTTAAATTTATCATTTTCTAAGGACTGTGGGCTGGTTTTGCCTTTTTCCTGCCCATGAAAGTGCCTTGAGCAACTTTCTGTCAGGGTAACCTATGACTAATAACTCATCACAAGCAAACTAAGATAAGTATTGTGCTTAACTATTCAGATGATGGAAATGTTTGAAAACATGGCAAAGAAAAAAAAAAGAAATCACATTATGTTGTCATGAGCAGGAATGTCAAATGCAGAAACAGCTTTTCTGCCAGGCAGGCACCCATAGCAATGGTTTCTTCTACTTTGCTCAGCCAGCTGCCAGCAGGAAAAAAAAACTCAAGCTATTTTTCAGTGCTTTCCTTCATGAAGAAATATGAATGCTAATCAGGAGGCTGATAGACAAATCAATAAACAATGTGTATAAGAGCCCTAATTAGCATACATAACCCAGTAATTCTCTCTTTATAAGAGACACTGCTTATCTCTTTGGTTTGGGAATCATGCAGCAAGGAGACTCGATAGGTATTTTCAATCTTCGTTCAATCAGAGGGACTCTGATTTAACCTCTACCTTTTCTAATGGCTTTAGGTTTATCAGCCATAGTCCTGCCTCTGCCAATACACTGATTTTGTGCCAAAGTCTTCCTGCTTACCAATGAGCAGTGTGGTACACGCTGGGACAGCATCCACAGGAGTGGTGGCAGTGGGCATCCACACTGGCCTCACCTCTCCTGGCTGCAGGGTTCTGCTTCTCACAAGCTGACCCCACCTGCCCCAACTTTGTACCCCTCCATCCTTGTCCTGCTTTTTAGTTCCTGTAGCAACTGTGCAGGTTTTATCCCCTTTGGACTCTGACACTGAGATCTCTCTTTCTGTCTCAGCCTTTCTTTTTTCTCTTGATATCCTGACTGCAGATCCAACAAAACCATGTTTCAGGGAAGTGTTGATCCTTTAATATAAACTTCATCCCATAAAGCATAATTCTGTGGTTTGGCAAAGTCTAGTTGTGCTTTTTGGCATTATTTCTGAATTGCTCACAAAGTGAGATGTTCAGCTCCGAGCTGCAGTCTTGACCTAACCCTTAGAAAATTAGGTGCCTCCCACGATGATGAAAGATACAACCTCAGCTCACTCAAAAATGCTTCATCTTTCATTTTGGTTTCTGATGCAGACTTAGTGCGACATTCCTCAGCACAGTTTCACACCTAGCATGCCCTGGCAGATTTAACTGTAACTACTACAGCATACCAGAATATGAAGCTAACTACTGCCTGCAGAAATAATGAGACTTTTTTGCAGTCCTCTTTTACAAGCACATGCTGCTTGCAAGCACAAAACAGTGCCCCATTTAAGGCTTCCCAAACTTTGGAGAATTTCATCGCTGGCAGAACATTTGTTATTTTCTTAATCACTTTTATTTCTGGCACACTATGGTGCTTGGGGATATCACTCTTCTTGAAGGAGCTCTGTTTTAGTCAGTCTGCCTCCCAATGTTAAGGTACACAATCTTTGTTACCTTTTTTTTCCCCAAAAAAAAATCTGCATCCTCAAAGAACTCCAAAATACCAGAACATCCACATGTTCCCCTCTTACCATAGCAGGTACTCTGAGTTAGAGGCTATCCTTCCCTACACAGAGAGGGGAGCATCTCTAGGAAACTTCGTTATCAACATGAAGTTCAAGTCCAGTGATTGACAGTGAGGCTGCCTCTACCCTGCAGGCAGTGGTTGCAGGTCACCACGGAGTTTGTTGCCAGCTTGCTAATTCAGGCACTAAAACCACCCAGGCTTCAGCAACACAAAACACAATGCAAGCTCCAAAGTTCATAAAGAATCTGGATAAATGGTCATTTCTTCAGTCATGCTGAGAACACACTGCTAAGGCTACATGGCTGTGATAACCATTGCAGCTGCCTGAGAGGCAGCTCCACTGTGTGTCCAGAGGAGCACTCACACTGTTTCACCACAGTGTAGCCTACTAAACATCATCACATAAGGCTTCTAGTTCACCTATTTATAAAATCGCTATTTCCAGTCTTTCAGAAAAAAAAAACCCAAACCCAAAAAACAAACAACAAACCAAACAAACAAAAAACCCCCCAACAAAACAACAACCAAAGCTAAAAGTGTTCTTAGAAGTTTTTCCTAAAATTCTTTTTTCATTTTTCAATGTGATTCTGTTCTTCTGTTGCAAACTCAAGTGTCATTCCTCAATTAAAAGCTGCATAATAACACATATGCTGCAGAACATTGCTGAAGGTGATTCGGTTTCAGTGTTTCTTAACTCCTACACATCTTTTTCACAATGATAATGTTCTAAACGTAATTTAATGTATCATTTTAAAACTGTTTGCACAAATTAGGAACAGAAATATAAGTCCCAGAGGCAGAGGCACAATTATCTGAGGAACCATATCTTTGACACAGTATTACGTACAATTTCTCCAATTAAATTTTATGAGAAAGAGATGGCACAAGGAAGATAACTTCCTTTCATTACTATCTCACATCAGTCTGAAAGTCTCCACAAAGCTTTTTTCCACCGGGACCATGCCATGAGTCAAAGGTCACAAAATATAACCTCAAGCCAATATAGAATGGTAGCATCATTCGTGTTGGGAAAGACCTTAAAGATCATCAAGTCAAGCCATAAATGGATGTCATGGTTTGTTTTTTTTGGAATTTTACCTTTCCCCTCGCCTTTGTGAGCGTGGGGGGGAAGGGTTAGGGTTTTG
>JAWMRA010000041.1:62291855-62409560 GCA_035584735.1 Pseudotriccus pelzelni
TACTTGTGTTGTTTAATAATTTATATCAATACATTTATACTTTTTAATAAAGGGCTGTTATTCCTTTCCTGGACATAGTTCAGTCTTACCTGTGTCTCATTTAAACTGAGACAATGGAGCACTGCCAAGTCCACCACTAAACTGTGTCCCAAAGCACCACGTCTACCTGTCTTTTAAGTACCTCTAGGGATGGTGACTCCATCACTTTCCTGGGCAGCTTGTTGCTATGCTTGACAAGCCTTTCTATGAAGAAGTTTTTCCTGGTATCCAACTTAAATCTTTCCTGGTGCAAATTGAGACTCTTTCCCCCTGTCGTATCACTTGTTACTTGGGAAAGTTCCTCTTTCTCCATGTCCTTCTTTTGTTCTCTCCAGTCCTTCCACCTTCCCCAGACAGTCTCTTGCCCTGTCTCTTCACCTCTCTGTGTCTCTAGGGCTGAGGACAGGTATCAGACTGGCCTGACCCAGCATCATAGCCCCTCTAGAAGAGACTTTCCAGAAATGTCACCCAACAGGAGTTGAGAAGGCAGCGAGTACATTAAAGAGACAACTTCTGGTCTAGAAGATCTTGGCCCCATTTTGCTCCTATTTAAGTTATTCAGGGTTAAAACAGACAACATCAGCGACTACACATCAAGCACCATCATGTTAGATTAACAGAAACAATTCCATGATATGGAAAGATACTTACCTACCCCCATTTGGCTTTTAAAGAGGACTCTTCTCTGTCAACTTTGTGTCAGTCTTCATGTTCCAACATATTTCTGACATGCTACCATGCCATACTGGGCTATTCACATTAGCCAGTGCCACATACATCTAAGTGTTCTCCATTCCCTGTTGCTGGTTCACCTAGTTTCATCAGCCCAGGTTAAGAATACAAACATTATATATATAATTCACATTCCTGTCTAAATTCATGCCATATTAGACTTTACAGTAAGGGCCATATTCTACACCCAGCAGGCTCTGCCTAGTCCTAGTGTCCATGGGGTGGTACACAAGTGAAGACACATCTTTCCCTTAACTACATTAAAACTCAAAAAATCAGCTAAGCTCAGCCAGCCTTATTTGGTGTTCACCTAGCAAGCAATAAATTACTCCCTTTTCTAAAAAGTCACACAAGAGTACGCATACTCAGATGGGGTTTAGTAACAGTGCAGTGATCTGGTAAGTTAGGTACATATGAATAAAAAGACAGCACTTTTTAAATCATTTTTCAGTGCACTGGGTACAATTTACCAAAACTACAACCTAGGCATTTGCAGATGATAAGATTCGTACTTCATTTATAAAATTCATCTTTTCACGTACATCAATGACTGAAACACTGCAGATAGAAATATGTCTAAGACTGATTTGCTAATGGTCTAGAACTATGGGGTTTTTTCTTTATTGTTTCAATCTCTAATTCTAAATTCTGCAGGAAATGAGCATACAGATGGTTCTGTATACCTTTTTTTTTAAAAAAAAAAAAAGAAGATATTTCAAGTTATTTAGTTCTAGTCAACTTCTCTGGATGATGGTATGGAAAACAAACATGTTTCATCTAAACAATGGACTACCACATTTATATCTAATCCTGCTCTTGTCTGTGCTGACATAAATCAGGACAATAACTAAAGCCAATAGGATGACATGGGGTCAAACCAGTTTGAAATCTGAATGAAGACCACACACTTTTCATCCTTTAGAAACACTCATACCATTTTTCTGTTGCTTCTCTTAACTAGGTTTTGCTTTCTGTTTTTACATACCAAGCATAAGACCAGCACACACACAGTCATGGATTTAAACTGAAATGAAACAAAAGTAAATTCAATTACATGCGTCTCTCTGAGATTGTCAGACAAGCTATAAACTTTCTGATGTGTTTCCTTTAAAGATACACAGGATTATTTTAAAAAGCAGTTTTGATGTACTTCTGAAATTGAAAATTGCTATTATAAAACTCTTGATCTGGTTATTTTTCGCTGCCTGGTGAGCCTAGAAATCTTTCTCAGCTTGACCAAAGTGTTGAGGGAACAGATCCTTCAGTCTCTGACAGCAAAACAGGATATTCATTGACTCAACAGAAGGGACACCATCCAAAAGCTCACAGTATTGTGTGAATCGATGGTAATTTGGACCTGGGGTGGGTAAAAATGGAAAAGGATGATTCCAGAAGTAGTTTCTCATCCAGAAAAGCAACAGAATCACAAGATAGGGAAAGCAGCTCTTCATCTTGCACTCATTGACATCTAAGAAGCACTAATTAATATTGTATTTTGGGGTCCAAGGCAGTGTATTCACACTACATAATTAAATGTATTTCATGTTTTAATATATACATTTTGCTGGAGTGATGTTTTCTTCCTTTTTTTTTTTTTAATGAATACTTTGCACTTTGATATTTAAATTCAGTGAAAATTGCTAAAAGAAAACATTCAGTTTTGGGACAATGTGTTTCTCTATATCATTCAAACTGCCACAAAAAACTTTATTAAGGGGTTTATTTCCTTGTTATGTTTTCTCAGTTTTTCCTAATTAACTGTATGCTTTGTTTCAAATAATCTTCCTTTTTGTTTTAAATACCAGAGCTCATATCTTAGTCTGTTTGTGGCACACAGACTCCTTCTGCATTCTCAGATGGGAGTTTGTCATGCCCTTCAACTGCTCATAGTTCCTTTTAAACAGTAGCTTTGTCCTCTTCAGTTTGAGATAAAAATCGTTAAAATCAAAGGCTACTAGTTAGAAGAGCCTACATTTGAAGTGCCTTGAAGTCTTTGGTTTTCCTTTCATTTCTGTGGGCCTCGGATCAGCCTGTACAGTCCTTTTTGTTCATTTATAAGCACAAAGAGGAGATTCTCTTTCATTTATCAGAACCGTAGCCACTCAGATAAAAAAGACATTTTTTTATAAGGGATGTTATGGAGTTATTTAATGATCTTATAAGTGGAAAGCTCACTATTTGTCTCCTTTTAGACTCCTACTAAGGATCTAGCAGGACTAGTCTACGCACAGAGACGGGGCTGGTCTGGCTGGTAAGCTGAGCCCATGCCTGCAGAAGGCTCAGACTCACTGGAGCATGTTGGCAGAGCGAAGCCAAGCACGAGCCTGAGGTGGCTTGCCAAAGCCAGTGGGGTAAATCAGGAGCCGGGCTTGGCCCCACGCGTCTGTGCTGGAATCTGAGCTGTCACCACCACATGGAGCCGGGATTGACTTATTAAGAGTTTGACGAGAGGCGCTTGGTATTCCACGAGGAAGGCGGCCTTTGCGTGTGTGTTGGGAATGAAGGAGTTATGGCGTTTCTATGGGTCCTGCGAGCCTTTTATTTCATTCAGCTCTCTGCTGCTGCACAGCATGAACTGACTGAGCCCCAGAAGAGGTTAACGAGCACAACAGCCATCATTTGTGAGGAGTGGGAATGAGCCATGTGCTGCACCAGCTTCTTTTCAAGGCTTCTGATTTTTTTTTGTCTTCACACTGGCACAAGGGCAAGCACCCAGCATAGCTTGTCTTGAGGAGCTTGGCAGCATTCTCCTCTCCTGGCAAACCTGACGAAGCCAAATAAAGTAATCTGTGCATTGTCTATTCCTTCGCTTGGGTGACTTTTAAGTTTAGGAAAAAAGGAGCAGGGGGGGAGATAAGACTTTTGGATTTGAGGCCTTGTTACTACTCATACTATGAGCATCTTGTGTGGGACAAACTAACTGAAATTGTCTATTGAAATTCCAATTATTAAGTAGAAATTATTTTTTGAGACAGCTACCTCTCCACCATCCTCCCTCCTTCTTTTCCAAAGCCATCATTGCATATATTTATTCTATTCAGCCCTCACATTAGCAGACGTGAATGAGGGAATCTGACTGAGCCTGTCAAGGCAAAGAAAGCCATGAAAGAAAAGAGAGAAGAAACATTACACAACTATAATGGCAGCCACAATGGAAATATGCTGGCGTGAAAGCAATTAATGCAATCGGTGCTCTAAGTTCACGGCTTACTCTAAAACCAAGCAGCCCCTGGAAGTAATGTAGGGGACAAACCCTAAGCCACTGAGGAAAGCACAAGTAAAAAGGCTTTGCTGCGCATACAAAGCTGCTCCAGGAAAGCGCTTTAGCAAGGGACTTGTCTGCCATAAGCTGCTGCAGAGGCTGCTATGTGGTGGAGCCCCACTTGGGGACCAGAACGTGGGCAGGATAATGTACCTCGAGGCTGTGCCTTGTTAATGTGTCTGGACCCTTGAGGTGACCTGAGCAGCCTTCCTGTCCTCTGCCACCTGAGGATCCAAACTCTTCCCAGCGGCACAAAAAGCCAAAATCCTGAAAAGGTTTGCAAATCAATAGCCACGGGGAGCAAAAGGAGAAGTTCCGTTGAAATGTTTTCTTTTTATAGTCTCAAGTGCGTCAAAGCAGAAAACCAAAAATCTCATCTAGAAAACGTTGAAATATGCAGTTTCAAGAATTTGTCCTTTCCTGAAAACAGTCTTTTCTGTAACGAAGTATCATCCCACAGGAAAGAAGAAAAACATCTTTTGGCAGTATCTAACTAGCTCTGTTACAAGTATACCCATCTACAGCTGACCTCTGGTGTCCCTCATAGCACTTATGAATTTCTCAGGACTAGTGGTAAAGTACAGTGTTTGCATAGCAGAAGTGCTGGTTTTCCAGAGCTCATCGCCACTAGTGACACATGGTAGCAGAAGCAGTCATTAGACCCAAAAAATGAAGTATTACAGAGCATGCAACACCTTACTATCTTACATGGAAGCGGGTCTGAAACAGAATTAAAATCCGTAAGCTAATTTGGATATTTTTGCCTTCCAGGATTAACACAAACAAGACAAAGGAAGACAAGGGAGGGAGTGGAAGTTTTCCTCTCTGGGGTGTTATGATGTAGGAAGAGATAAGAAGAGAAACCTTCTGCTGGTCTCAGTGGTCAGGCACATGACCATCTAAGTCACTCCCCATCTTGTGGACCTGGAGGGCAGAGATCAGGCTTGCCAGGGAAGGAGTTGTTAAGGCTCCCACTGAGAACTCCCAAAGATTTCTCCCACACATCTCCTCCATTTCCAGGAGCACCCTGAGAGGACAATGATTTTTACCCTTTGAGACAACTTGATTTAATGCTTTCTTCACAAATTTAGGGGCTTTCTTCAACTTCTTCCACAGTAACAGTAGAAGTTTGACTCAATTGTCACTAGATCTACAATCTGGTAGGAACATGTGTATAACTGTTCAAGAGGACATCCAATGAATGTATCCAGTTCCTGCTCTCTTTGCTCACATAAGGATTTACTTTTAAAAGAATTCAATCTGAATTACAGGTTGGATAAATTAAAAATAATTTTTTTATTGTTCCATTTTCTATTACAAAAGGACTCTTTATTTTCTAAAATTATATTTGTATATATTATACAGTAGATTTCTAGCTGTCTGCCCACATTGTACCATCTCATTCACATCTTGTTTTCTTTTAATGCAGCCATAAAACAATGGTACCTAAATTTTAGTTCTATTATAACTTATCTCCTTGTATAAATAGAAATAATCCCTCAAAACATAAAGGAGATTCATCAGCACATTTTTCCTTTCTTTCTTTTTAGAATTACTTCTTTCCTTTGTAGCTATAAATGAGGCTTCTTTTCTTTCTTTTTGTGAAGTCTAGGGGAGCTATCCGTCACTGCTGTAGGTCACAAACCTGTTACACACTATGGTGATAAATCACTGTCAGGAGGCACCTACTGTAGAGTTAAACAGGGCTCTGCCCCACATTATTGAAACAACACATTCAAGTGGACCTGCAGTGTCTCACTTCACCTGAAAATCCTCAAATGCACACAGTTATTTTCCAAAAGAATCCCCAGAAATTGTTTTCTGCCTTTTATTTTCCAGGGGAGATGCATGTTTCCACTGAATTCTGTAGAAGCCTGGGTGCTCCAGGGCAGTCACTCTCAGAGCATGGAGCTGGGAGATCGTGGGGGATTTGGCTACTTTGCTATTCCAAGTCTGCCCAAAGACACAGTTAATGAACCAGAGGGAAAGGAAGAGAAGAAGCAGGAGGCAGTAGATGACACAAAATCTGGCCATCAAGAAAAGGGGCTGAACAAGACTTTCACTGTTATAGAAAATAAATGAGTTTAGAGTCAGTGCAAGTGTACAGCACTATCAACAAACTCAGACTGTTAGGAGAAGGTTTGATGAATGCCAAAAAATAAATCAGGTATCAAGTATCATACACCAACTTTCAAATCAGACTCTGAGCCTCAGACTATGGAATTAGTTTATACCTCAAATTTTAATTTCAAAAGGACAAAACTATATATACATTATCCAGTTACCTTCTTGCTCCACTTCATATACAGTCCCTAAGGCAGTTCTTGAGATATCCAAAAGACCATATTTTCTCTGTTCCTTTTTTGTTCAAAATAGAGTAGACAACATAAACAAGATGTTATAAGCCCACTATGCTAATTAGATTATTATTTGAATGCACAACTTCTTACCATTTGACAAAAAAAAAAGCAGGGAAAATGAGGAGAGCAGCAGCAAGCGGCGGTGTTTGCCAGCTCGCTATTATGACAGGGTGTAAATAGAGGTTAGGCTCATGCCTCCGTCTGCGAGGGGGTCACATCAAACCGCTTTCACCCTACAGGCAAGGTGAAAACAAGACCACACAGACAAAGAGGAATTGAGCTTCAGCTGGCATGACTGGAACCAATGCCAGTCAAAGAGTTCATTGAACAGTTCAATCATTTATCTTGACAGGATATGATTCTTTTCAGGCTCCTTCTAGCACTCAAGCACAGCCAGCTCCTTAAAAACTGACACAGGATTTAATAGCTCTAATGATCCAAATGAATATTTAGTCTAGAAAATTAACTTTTGATAACAGTGGCCAATATACCCTCTTATGGCATACTGTGTTTATCAAATGTTACGGTAATTCATCACCAGGGAAAACAGAATGTTAGCTTTTATAGACAGACTCCAGTACTTGTTTTAAATGGAAGTTTAGAGAGGGATTTACAGTGGTCCATACCACACAGGTTGCCAGAGGATGAATTTGACATCCTTGAAGCCAACACACATACCTCTGTCACTCAAGGGGAGGCAACAGTGCTGGTGGACCTCCCATTCAGCAGGGTATAAACCATGTTTTGTGCATTCGTCCGGCTTAGTCTGAGCTCCAAACCTAAAACTGTCAGAGAATTTTCACATTCTCATGAATTACACTATTGACATGTTCTGATACCTCCAACACAGGAAAACCAGGACTTAAATAAGGAAGATTTAGCCAAAACTGATATTAGACAGTAGCATGTCCCAGTTTTCTCATAGCTTTGGTCTGACTGAGTAATTTCCATGTTTCACAATAGTTTTGCTTAAAGATGGGCTATACTGGGATAAAAGCACGTAAATTTGTAACAGGATTTCTTCCCCAATTCATCCCATGCTTCATCAAAACACCGTGCTGCTGTTTTGTTTTACTGTTGATTTTCAGAGGAATGAATCCAACACTAATCACTACAATAGCCCTACCTATAACATCTCTAGGCCAAATGGCTGGAGCCAACAACATATTCTCCCTTTTTAAATCACTTTTCTTACAACTAGATGGATCTTTTTCTTAGATGTTCTTGAATGGATTTTGGAAATGCCTTCTTAGGTCACAAATCAGTTTTTCTCTCCTTGTTCTGAAAACATTTCAGATATAATCAGGGGCAAGTTCTCCATGTTGCTGCCACGAAACCACCTTTTGGGCTGTAACAAATGCAGTATCCAATCTACCTCATAAATTCAACTTTGGCATCATAAGCATCTCTCTGGTAACAACCCAAAATCAAGTGATTTAAGTGAAACATCCATCCTGTTCAGTCATAATTCAAGCACACACACAAGCCAAAATGTACAAAAAGGCTAAAGCCTCAGAGGGCGACTTGGGCAGAAGTTACAGACCAGTCCCTACAATCCACCCTAAGCACAACTTAGACCCACTCATAACTGCTCATATAACTGTAGCAGCTGCTTTTGAAAGATACCTAAGAATCTCTCTTCACTGCTTGGTGACTCCAGCTCACTCCAGTAGGTTGTTATCTGGACTAACTGCCTCAACTATAAAAGAAAATTTATTGTTTTTCTCTTCTGAAATTCTCTAGCTACGTTTTCCTCCTACGTCACTACCTTTTTTATAGAGGCACTAGCTAGCATTTTTGCCATTAGTTACCTCTTGGCCTTGTGTAATTAAACAAACAGCCTCATTAATCTCTTATACAAGCCCAGATTTTTCAAGAGCTTCATTTTCACACTATGACATTGACACTGATTCATTGTGGCAATTAATTTCTAATATCAATAAAAGGTAAACCTGTGTTATTGCCTATCTGTTCACACTAGAACTCATAATTGCCAGTGCTTATAGTAGAAACAGGCAAAATATTTGACTGATAATTTTAGACCAATAGCATGAATATGAACATTTTCATGAAAAATCTTAATTATGCTTTATATTCCTAAAAGAAAGTTATGCTTTATATTCCTAAAAGAAAAAAAAATAAGTATTTCATTAAAAACATTCTGTTCCCTGTAAATTTTCCATGGAGTTTAGATAAAGAAATGTTTTCCACCAGACAATTACAGAGACACCATTTTATGAGAGCAGGTTTTTTAGCCTACCCTGTCCCAGAGCTGGTGATACGTTTTGCAGCTAAGAGACAACAGAAAAATAACCAAACGGAGATCAAATCCCCCATTTTCTGAATGACTGCTCTAACAGCTAGGCTGTTTAAGAGAAGACAAGTGGCAAGTGGTACCAGCAACACCCCAAAACATGCAAATAAAAATATATATGGCATCCATGAACGATATATATCCTGAATTTCATGCAGATCACACTGCCCACGCTGCCTTGCACCACAGGTGGGGATGAGCTCTTGTGTTCTTCGGTAGCAGGCAAGGACTACAATATCATTATCAAAGATTAATGACATGACACATACTCGAAAACAGGCCTGGCAGGCATTTATGAGGAGCAGAGAGATCTGTTCCCCTCTCCATCAGGTTACCCAGTAATTGCACCAATTAATTGCACCCAGTTCATAAAAGGACACTTCACCCCGTCTCAGACTTTGCTCCTGCCAGAATGACAGTGTTTGCTGGCACCCACAACCCAAGAGAGCAAGGGGCTCCCCTGGCCGTAGGACAAAACACGGGTGCAGGCAGGAACAGAGACGCCCAGGCATGCTTGGTGCTTCTGGACCTCTCTAGTTCACGAAGAGAGCAGGGTGAAGAGACATCCAAATATTTTGTGGGCCAAATCATCCATGTCTTCAGCTGCACTCAGATTAATTCTTAGCTGATAGGACCATACATACTAAGCATTAAGAACAAACATCAAACCCCTTCCTAAATCAACAATAATTGGAATGAGAGAGATTTCTGAATACTTTTGTAAAGGGGTCAGTGTGACCAAGAGTCTAAGAGACAAAACATCTCAGTGTATGTATCATATGGAAGACAATTACAGAAAAGCCATCTGTAGCACTTGCTGACAAATAGTAATTTAGGAAATAGAAAATAAAATTCAGCCTACCTGGTATCATAAACTGTAGTTTCACCAGGGAATTTTCATGGTGTTATAAAGTCTGAGAGACAAGCTCAAGTGGTTTAAATAATTGAAAGAAGAAAGTACAACTTCCACAGCATCATGTCTCAAGGCACACTTCCTTGTATCTAATATATAGGGCAGCCTTACTCCAAATACATTTGAGATTTTCTATTTCATGTTCTGCAGATGATGTTTGCAGCTCTGTGCAGGTATCTAATTTCCAACTAAAGCAAATACATCAGGGGCAGCATGAGGTTATAGCAACCAGCCAGTCAGAAAACAAGTTATTCAAAAACTGTTCAAAATAATCCTGTAATTCTATCTATTGTGCAACCTTTGCTTTCAAAAGATAGAGCAATACACTGCTCGCCAGAGAGAGTTTTCATGAAACCAACATAATATAGTTTAGAAACCCTCACCCAATTTTAAGCGAAAATAATAAATATTTCACTTTACAGTGTCACTTCCATACTATCCTGCATGAGTCCCAAATGACCAAACACTTTTCATTTCTCTGCCTCAAACAGTAAAAGGAAGTGCAAGTATACATCTGCACCACCACCTTGCTTTTGGATAAAGAAATGATAGATGAAATACGAAGTTTTTATGACAAGTTGATGACACAGCTGAGCATCTTGGTCAGGAAACTGAGATAATAGATTTTCTTATGCAGTGCTTGTAAGAATAGGAATATATGATTAAAGATTTGTGATTTCTTTAAGACAGAGAGTCTGCTCTTCCAAGGAGTGTAGATCCCCAATTCCATCAGAGCAATAGCAATCTATATGACCCAGCCATTCAGGCTGCAGAGCGTAATAGCCTTTTACATAAGCCTCTGAAAGGAACCAAGTGGTATGGAACAAAGTTCCTCAAGTGGATTATCAACTAGCTGAAATAGTAAATAAAGGAAAGGAACAGATTGCTAATTTTTCACATTACAGAGAAAGCATCAGCGAGGAAATGAGATGCATGACTATGATGAAAATGGCATTAATAATGAGGGAACAAAACATATCATGTTACAAAAATATTTGGAGAGGTTTATTGTAAGGCTAATTGAGTGAAGGGATGCAAGAGCATTTCACAGCAAGTTGGAGGAGAAGAAGTAAATGAAATCCTGCGTTCATCTACACACATATGGAAAAACCAACCATGACCCAAGGAAGGCCTTTATATCAGTATTCACACTCCATAAAAAAAATCTGGGACCCTTGTGCCTCCCTCTTTGTAACATCAGCTCCACGATTAAGAGTAGACAGAAAATCATATACAATGCTAAGAATTTTAAGGTGAATTGAGAATGAAAGGGAAAAAATACTGTTATATAACAATGGAAATCTGAGGCAAAAACATCCTGAATGTTGTAGGCAGTTTGTTTCATCCCATTTCCAAAGCAACAGAGGTGAAATAGAAGAGGTTTTAGCCCAGAGAAGGGCAAAATTCAGGTCAGAGGTCCAGGAAGACTCCCATTTGAAGAGAAACTGCATCAACTATAACCCTTGTACCTGGAAAAAAAAAATAATGGGGGCAGAGGATGGAGGAATGTGATACAATTCCACAAAGTCACAAACGGAGTACTGGTTATTTCTCACATGCCAGCATGCAGGGACACACAATCACAGTATCTGACAAAAGGTTTGAAATAAAAGAGATGAGGTTTTTCACATAGCATGAAACTACATTGTGGAAGTCACTGCCACAAGATGCAATGGATGCAAAAGAATTAATATAAACCAGACAAAAATAACTTCTTAGAGATATAATCATGAAAAGTACTTTAAAAACATTATTCTGCATTTGTCCTGTTTCTCATTCTCTTTTGCTAGACCTCCAGTACTGACCACTCTTGGAAAGAGGACATCAGTCTAAACAAGCCTTTGATTTTACATGGTGTGTTGCTATGCTCTTGCATTTTCTCATATATTAAGGGTTAAATTCAGAATAATGTGTTCGCTCAGGAGTTTTGCCAAGAACACAAATTTGGGCATTTTGCCTCTTAAGCACTGTGACAGGAATTAGTTAAATCCAACTTTGTAACGGGCACAGGGCTTAAAACCTTCGCCGCTGTCCCCAGTGCTGCCATCCTTGGGTGCAAGACTTGCTGTCAGCACATCTCTTTTCCCCCTAGTCTTTGGTCTTGAGGTATAATACTAACTGAAGAATTCACTCTCATTCTTCTATCAGATCTGCTTTTATTACTCATCAGCAAATATGGAAACCTTGTTCAATATTAGCATTCAAGTTTTAACATGATCAATTCATCAATAGGAAGGCTGCATTTCATTGATTTTGAATTAACAATAATACACCCAAGTGCAGCCTCTAGCTGCTCCACTATTCTAATTTTGTGGAAACTGTATCTAAAACACCTCAAATGTTGAGAATATATAAAGGCAAATCATGGACAGGGAATGTGAAAATTTAAGGTTGATAGTGTGCATTGCTATGTGGTAAGACTTTCTGGAAAGAGTCAGCTTTTACAGCCAGACTCAGATGCTATTTACTCACCCAAATAATTATTAGGACACTTTCAAAGGAGTTCAGCACTGAGTCTGTTGAAATCTTTTGAAAACCTGGTCATAATAGTCACAATAGGAACTGAGTTCTTTTGAAAAGCTAGTCAACAGCTGAGAGTGCCAAGCCAGTAAGAGCTGGATCTTGGGCAAAAAACTTGCTTCATAACATCTCTTGAAATACTCAGCAGTAGTTGATTGAAACAGATGAGTATCTACTCTACCCTCTGATTGCAGCCTGCATCAGATGAAAAACATGTGATTTTTCCATTATATTGTTTTTTCCAACAGAAGCCTTGGTTCACAAAAACCTTTTCTGAGGGAAGATATTGATTTCAAGGAATCAGTTTGATTTTCCCCTCATAACATCGTTTCCATGCGCTGCAGTTCCCAAGACCTCCAAGTAGGCTGTGCTTCCTAAGTTGTGGATCAACAAGTGAGTGAGAAGGAAAACTATATCTTAAAAAATATGATTCTGTAGGTGTTTGTCTAATGCGGACTAGGAAATGAGATATCTGTGGTCATTCTAGGCCCTGCCCTTGTAGTCCCACTAACTCTGCAGCTCTTGACACTTTCAGGTTTCTAGTTCCTTGGAGTCCTTATGCCCATGGGGTGTGTTTTAGTTGTCTAGGACTGTTTTAGATGCCTCGTGGTATCCATGTGGCTGTCAGGTGCTATCCCAGGATGTCACAGCGCTCAGTAGTCCTGAACATCCAAAGGCATCTAAAGAGGCACAAGGTGCCTGTGTTTAGGCACCTGAATTACTCCTCAACAAAGTTTGAGACAAATTACTACATCTCTGAGGGGTCCAGTGTGCTAGACAGATGCTTATCCAGGAAGTAAGGTAAAAAAAAAGGTGAACATTTATGTTTTCCCTGCAGTACAATTTCTTCAACTCAACAAAACAAAGTTATTCAAAATATTTTCTACAAGAAATTTCCTTCTTACAGCTTCTAGATAAATTCTCCGTAGGAAGTCTGTGGAACAATTTTCTGCTTTGTTCCTCTCAACCACAAACTTCTAAAAGATGTGAAGACTTACCTACCTACAATCATGCAATAAGAAACTAAGAAGTTACATTAGCAGAAAAGACTAAAAGTTTTTTAAGCTCTTATTTACAAAGCAATAACTTATTTTGTCTTTTTTTAAGTAATTCTTTCAAAAATTCTCTTACTGTAGAATTACAATAGTAGAAAACTTGAGAATTTTCCATCTATTATCTCTATAGAGCCCATAATACCTCTATTCATTTTATCTTTTTCAGTCTTCTATCTACTCCACACAGATGTTCATCACTTCATAATTTTCTAATATTTGCCATTTTCATTCCCCAGATCCTTCCAAATCATCCTATATCCTTCACGGGATGGGATGACCAGAGCTAGTCACCAGATTCATAAGAAGAATGAAGAGAATCTTTGTCATTAAAATATTCAGGCCATATCTTTAATTATCTATTTGGACTTCTCCTAGGAAGCAGAGGTAGTATCTCCCAAGGAGATCAATAATGTAATTTCCAAATTCATATATGAAGTATTTATGTAATTTCACTTCTGCAGTTCAAAATTTAAAAACAAACAAACAAAGCTGATGCACAAAAAGAGGATGCTAAAGAGGGTGTAAATGCGAAACAGTCTGTCTTTACATTGTTATAATGTTGCTCATGTTAAATGATATTAAAATACATTCTGTAATCACAGAGACAGATAGTGCTGGATAAGAGTCTTGGAAGACTATCTGGCAGGGCCAGGAAAAGAAACATATGCAAACATGAGTGATGGTACCTGGGCTAAAGAAGTTCCTGCTTAGATTTTCACATCAACAACATCAGCAACCTTGTTTCTGTTCCTCATAACCTGAGTGGATTTGAAGTAACTGCATTAAAGCTTCATTTACAAGTTTGGTGGGGTTTTCTCTTTTCTTTTTTTTTTATATATTTTAGTTTATTATATTTCCATAAATTAAAAAAAAAATTCCATTTTTAAAATTTAAAACCTCAAATTTTTAAAACTCAAAAATTTAAAAAGCACTCAAAGACTAGAAAGTTTCTAATTTATACCCCTACATACTGTATTTTTTTCTTCTGTTCAGGTGAATCCTTCATGATATTGTCTAACTGCTAAAATTAATAATAATAGCCTTGGGGAGGTCATTTAATTCTGGACTCTTCATACTTCTAAATACTTTACTTCTCCATCAAAACTCTCAAAACTGTAGCTCTTTTGTTTTACATTAGACATATGCAAAACTTATCCGTGTTTGTAGATGAGGACTTTGCACAGTCCCTCACAAGTGCCTCCTGTACATAGCCGTGCTACATATAGTGAGCCTTTGAAGAGGTTTTTCTGCATGTGTGCTTGACCTAATCACATTGCCAGTTGCACTGACTTTGTTTATTTAGACTTTCCAGTATGTTTAACGCAAAGTATAGTCTTTTTACCATACCTTTTGGATAATTGGAAAGAATCCTTGTATGTTTACTTCATCACCATAAAAACCAGTAAACTTTCTTACAAAGGTTAGTCTTCAACACACAAGGCACGAAGTAGAAACCTTTAAATGGAACTTCAGCAGATAGTCCCATGTATTTGAAATCCTTCAGAATTTTGTTTATAATGTTTATACAACTCTGTGGGAGTCAGGGGAAAGAGAATAGTTCCCTGGTTGCTCATTTTTTGAGATGCAGCATACATTTCTGCAGGTATCTGACTATACCCTCTCCTCTCTACCTCATGTACTACTGGGTCATGTACATGTGCCTCATGTCTATGCACTCTTTGCACCTAGACAACTCAACTGTTTCCAAACTTCTCCATCATATAAAAACCATGCACCATTTTAATATTGCCTTAATCACATTTTTATGAATTTATTTTATAGATTTCATGCTTATTTTCTATATATCTATGTTATATGTTTATTTTATTTTTTATATTTATTTTATACCTTTTAATATTTATTCTATATATTTTATGCATTCAAATGATTGGGTTTATATCTTTTTACATTTAAAATATATTTTATATATTTACATGCTAACATGCTTGTTTATGCGTTTATTTCTATATTTTATATTTTAATTTTCTATACGTTTACTACATAGTATATATTTTAATCTACGTTTTTTAGGACTTTTAGGAAACCACCTCAGTCAGTCATGTCAACGCGTTCCCACTCACACCCCGGCTTGTGCGGATTACCCACGCAGGGAAGCTGCCTCCCACAATGCTCTCGCAGCGGGTCGTGGGGGCTCAAAGAGACACTTCCAGGTGGTGCTGCCTGCGGGTCTGGGGGGGCTGAAGCCGTGGCTTGGGCTCTGCTGCCCTCCGGTGGTCCCGCGGGGAGGGTCCGGGGCGGACCCCCGCCCGCCTCCCCCTCCCAGCCCGCTGCAGAACTGCCCCAGGGGTTCCGGCACGGGGGGACTCGGAACCAGAAGATCTTTATGGTTCTGTGAACTGAAGTGAAGAAGCCTGGAGGATATTGATGGGGAAAGTGTGTTTTATTCTTCAGCATTAGCTTGCGCAGGCATCACTTTTGGAGGCACCGACACAGAGCCCATTGTGACAGCCAGACAAACTACAGAAGAGCAGAAAGAAAATGCAACCAAGGCAGAAGGGAGAGTGCCTTGTCTGTATGTTTAAGCAATGGAGCCAAAAATGCATCCTGAACTTCCTTCTCCCAAGTCCAGCTCTATTTCCTAGGGCAGTGCTTGCACTTGGCTGTTCCCAGCAATCTCAGATGTCCCCATGGGCAATTACTTGCCCTTGGATCGTGGCTTAGGGATTTCCATTCTGCATTCCCACACTGCGCTACCCAACTTGTACAGCACGTAACAGAGCCCTGTAACTTGATGTAAACCACAGCAAGTCTGCATGTCATAAGAAGGAAGACAATGAAAAAATAACATCGTGTTGTTCTATTTGTCAAAACTATGCCGTATTGTTTTCTGCACAGTTTCCTTTCTCAATCATGTCTTGAGATGGCTTTTCCTAGACAAGATAATTGGCCAAAATCAATCCACTATAGCCAAAAGCACACACATTTAGATAGTGATATAAAGGCTGCATTTAAAAGGAAGGAAAAGAAAACTGAGCAAGGGTTGATTGCTCCATATCATTATCTGCAATTCAGTTCTCCTAGTAGTAAATTATTAACCATATTAATCTATCTTTGTTTAAGTCTGAATAGTCAAAACAAAAGTATTACTATGAAAGGATACAAACTCCATGTAGGCCAAAATTACAGCAAGCTCTCTGCATTGTCTAGAGTAAGGAAGGAAGTCAGCAGGTAATAATACCACAGAGCCTCTGCTCCTTCCCTTGACTCCACAAAACCCCTTAGCTTATGGTGCCTGGATTTTCCAAACATCCCCAGTCCTACCATGGCCTACTGCTAAGATCTGAAAAGTGTGTATGCTGCTCTGTCCTGCTTCTCTACCACAGGGTTAGAAAAATCAATGTAACATTTACAGCACCAGAAACCTACGACCTACATCCCTCTGCCCATCCCAAATCCTGGAATCTCAGGCTTTTCCTGGTGTTTTTGCTTTACATACTGCAACCTTAGCAGAACTGCAGAAGTACAAGACATATACAAACAACCCCAGTCTCCTTCCTGGATGTTTATAAACTGTGAAATAGGTTTGCCTAAGAACTGCCATCAAGATCCATTTGAGCTAACTTCTCATCTTGTGGAAGCCCATTATTTGTTCCTAGCTTCCAATATCTTTTGATCACATCTTAAAGCTGAAGCTCCTTACTCACTGACATTACACAGATGTTAAGTCAAACTACAAGTTTGTTTTGGTGTATTTATCCAGCAGCTCATAATTGTGGTTAATTTTATTTCAAAACTCTGCAAGGAATACATGCTATATTTATACTCCATTGAACATGAGATGTAATGATCTGAAGTGTGTTATGTCACCACAAAGACACACAGTTTTTAAAAAAATCAAGATTTAGCGCTAGGGCCATACTTCCTCCATTTTCACACCATTAGCTGCAGCAACATGGGACCAGAGCCTATGAGTGGTCTATCCAGAACTACAGTGAAGCAGATGCAGAGTAGAGACAAGGACAAAAAGATAGGTTTGATATTCCTGTGTGCTCACTACACTTCCAGGTCCTGGTTAGTAAGTCCTTTCCTCCACCTCCGTGGCATTGCTACCCAGGAGCCCTGTAGCTTCATCCCCTTGTACATCTGTCTCACAGCTGTACATGGGGAACACTTCCAACAAATGAGGGACTTATTTATACATCCTGTATCCTATTGGACCTACAAGACATGGGGCCTTACCTATTGCTTGAGGATGACTTTCATTTTTTTTAAGCAGCTTGCAATTACAACATGAAAGGGTAGCAGAGGTACCTCTGAGCAGCCCCTGATAATGTGGTCTTTCTCTTTAGAGCATGATTCTGGTTAGAAGCTCAGCCTTACAGCTCCCCCACCCAACACTCCCCTTAAAATTTGTAGTAAATAACATTGTCCAAGTTAGTGCCACGTACACTACTCTCCTCATGTCTCCTTAGCAAAGCCCTCTCTGCCACGGCTTCGGCTAGAATGCCTTTTGTTTACAATTTCACCAGCTGAAAGACTCTTTTGAGAACACAAAAAAAAAAAAAAAAAAAGAGGAGAAAAAAAAAGGAAGGGAAAGAAAGAAAGCTGAAGAGGCCACTATGAGGATCTAATCTATGGCTAAGACCACCCCTTGACTGGCAGTCTGCATTGCCATCAGCTGTATGCATCATGAACACATTGGAGTTTAGATCAGCTGTCTGTGCCTTCTCCCTCATTAACATTGATAAAAGCAATGGCCTCTGCCGGGTGCACAGCATTCCTCAGCATACCAGCTGCAGCTCCATCTTAATGCATCCTGTGGGCTTGGAGAATTAATTAGTTCTGATAGTCACCATGTTTCAAAATGATGGCTGTCATAACCCCACAGATAAAATTACACACCCCTGGCATTTTCCACATTGCCCATTCAGGCTCTCCGTAGGCCGCCGTTGGCTTCCTCAGATGTATGGCACTGGAAAGATTTAACTTGCCAAACCTTTTTTTTTTTAATTTCTTTGTTACGTTCCAATTAAGTCTGTGTTAATCAAAGGCAGTATTTCCCAAATATTCCCCCCCCTCCTTTCTCCAAGCTTCCTCCTAGGCAACTTGATGGTTCCTCCCACCTACAATTAGCATTCAGACGTTTCTCTTGGCAGAGCCAAAGCCTCCCTCCCCCTAGGAAGCTTTCTTCTTATGAACACATTTTATCTTTCCCTACCCGGCTGCAAGGTGCTTTAGCCAGTTTCCAAACAAAGAGCAAAGTGACTTCCCTCAGACATGTGGAGCCTCAAACACCCCTGTGACAGTTTTCCTGCTGTGACTGGCTCTAAAACAGAAGCCACATAGAGTAAATAAAAAACAGTAATTCATTTATTTTCTACTGCTTACTTCCAAATTAGTAAGGGAGAATATTAAATTTAGCTCAACACTGCCCTCACCCCTGACACTCGCTAAGATCTCACTAACCAGGCTGTACCCCTGGGAGAGGAGCTAAGTTGCAAGTAGGGTGGGACATTCCAGGAAAGCAGTACCAGCTTTTATCACACTTAGCTCACGAATGTTCAGACTGCAGTGAGTGCTTTGTTTCAAAATAGTCTTATTTCTTTTTTATTTCTTCCTCTGAGATGGTGCCTTGGCCATATGGTTGGGAAATCGCTGAGCTTTGTATGAGTCTCTGAGAGTTCATCACATGCTGTTCAGCCATCTCTGATTGAGAGACCTTTAAATTCTGAAAGTTAAGGGGATCAATATGCAACACAAGTTGTGCAGTCAATAATCGATTAAAAACTTTATAAATGCAAGAAACTGTGTGGTCATCAAAACTGTGTAAAGGAAGGCAAATGCTGCAACCATCATTTCTGTCTCTCCACTCATGTTTTTTTTAATTTTAAACTGACCTCATGAGCCAGTGCCTGGCTGTGAGAAAGAGCAACTGCCTTATTATAACACTGAAATAAGTTGTAGCACAAACACTGTCTCCAAAAACATCTACATAAATGAAGCATCATGTTTTCTCTGGTTGGCTGACATTTTCAGCACAGAAATAGGAGTAACTTGAAAAGAGGCAGTAGGTGGAAGAAGAAAGTAAAAGGGCAACCAGTTCAATCTACTTAAAGTAGGAGCTGCCAGTCCAGGAATGCAATAGCAGAGCAAAGGTAAGTTGTGACACACACAAGAATATGCCACAGCACGTGCAGGAGATGTGTGCTGCTGATTGCAGAATTACAGCACACACACTGACACTTCCTAAATTTTTTCACCAGGCTGCTTGCACCCTGAAAGTTTCCAGAGGTACAAGGGTGACCAGCAGCTGGGACACAGAGTATCCAGTTGGTTGGAATATCCCCAGGGACAGTTGGCTGGGCTCCTCCATGTCAAATTGATCCCAGCTTTCACGTATGATCCCAGCTTTCCATGACCACAGCCACTGTCACTCCCACATTGCTTGCTCTCATTTCCCTCAACTCTATCAATATTATTTAAAAAAAAAAAAAAGAAAATTTCCAATTTGTATTTTGATATTTGTCATCTACGGCTTCCAAAATTTTCCTCTTCTTGCAGTAACCAAAGATATCCAAGACTTCTCCACCATTCCAGCTGGACACAGAACAAGATATAGCACAAAGCTAAAATAAGATATCCTGCTAAAGCCAGGAAAAAGTAAGAATAGGGAATGCAAGAGCACGAAGGTCTCAGCAAGCTATACGCGCAGCAAGATAATGAGAATGGGATAGCTTGCCACCACAACCCTGGAGGAGGACAGCCCCAGAAATACACGGGCTGCAAAGCCAGAAGAGGATGCAAACACATCCAGAGAAGGAGCTGGATGATGGCCAAGACAAAAGTTGGCACAGTTGTGTCAAGATGCAGGTCAGCACACTGACGACATCCCCACTAGGGATCTCGGGGGACTCCTCAGCATTCTGTGGCTCAGGCACAAGGGGATGAAGGACTCAGGTTCCAGCCTGCTGAGACCACCACTGTCATGTTTCCAAAAGCAAAGGGCAAAACCTGGCAGTCAGGGCTTCCTGCTCATGCCAACAGCATGCCAGCACACAACACCATCACGGCTGCTGGTACCTCAGGCCAGGACAGCTTCCTCCCAAGCAAGGTGGTGTGCCAGCTCCCTAGCTGGGGAGGTAGGTACACTGCCACACTGCACAGTCTGCTTCCATCACTGAGGTGCCTCCTTCCCACTCCCCGAGCCCCAGGGGAGCACTGTCCTGTGTGCCAGGGGACCTATTAGCCTGTATTTCTGCCCAAAGTAGGGCAGGAGCCAGACACACAGAGTTATAATTAGAGCCTGGCATGGTCTGTATTTAACCTCCATGAACAAGGAAAGTGCCCATCATCAAAAGGAGGAAAGGGTGTCTGGTCCCCCTGGAGCAAGGAAAGCAGTCATCGTGGCAGTTAGTGGGAGACCGTGCTCTGACAAGAAGGGAAAGGAAGGAAAGGGAAAAAGAGTTTACTTCACACAAATGCCTATATGGGAGGAGAGAGCAGATAACAAGAGAGCTGATGTTGTTGCTCTTTATCTCGATCTACAGAACAGGAAAGGGACGTGCTTGATTTACAGCTCCTTTCATCGCTGCGCCGTCTAGAGCGGCAACACAGGCAAGAAATCCATCTGACCTCAAACTGCTGAAGAAGCTGTCAGCTCCTGCCATCACCCACACAGGGACCAGGCAAATGTGTTTTGCCAAGGTAGCACAGACCCTTCCCAGTCAGCCACTCCGCCCATGCTCCAGCAAGACACAACTGCAGAAGAGAGAGGATAAATTTCCCTCCCAAACATCCCATAGAGAATGGGATGCGGCCAGGAGCTATCACCACACGGAAGAGAAGATCCTCCAGGATTCTGCTTTTGGAGAATAACCTGAGCCATTCCTTCCGCCACACCAGATTGTACATTGTATGCAAGGCCAAAGTAGCATAAAAGGCCTTGACCTCATAAAAGAAAAACAGCCCTTCTCAGGGACATACACATTGTCAGCATGTACATCACAACCCTTGGCTGCTATCATGTCTGCATAAACAAGAAATTATTTACTTTCCTCATCGTATAGCAGAAAGGAACGGGATCTGATGAGTGCACAGGAAACACCTTGCCCTGCCATCTCATACCAGCAATTTTTGTTCTGTTAGAGCATATAATAAAAGTAGATTAATTTGTACCTTATACTATGTGTTTATCACACTTCCTTCTTTAGGAAAACAACACAAAGTTAAAGATAAGATGTTACAAAGCACAACTTTGTATTAAGGCACTCTTATGGAGTGTCTTCAAATAACTAAAAAAAAGTTGTGAGGTCAGGGGCACCAAGAAAAGGTGTCAACCTGGAGGCATCCAAATTTTCAGGTATTTAAGATACAAGAGAGTCTGCCCTTACAAGACTGACCAGAGCAAGAGCAAAGAGTAGCACTAGGAAAGAGCTGAAGAGCTCTGAGAAGAAAGAACAGTCTTGCTTTTGGCAAATCAAAATGTCTGCATGCTCATCCCTCCAAACCATATCCAAGTAACATAGCTGAGTTAACTTGCCTCTGCTTAGCTCCAGAAAATTAGTCAAAATGATTTAACAAAAACCGCAAAGCAGGGGGGGTGGGGGGGAAATGCCTCTTTTTATCCAGCTAGCTGAAGCTGGAAGATGTTTATTTGGTCTCCTGAGATAAAAGTCACTAGGTATTTCTCCCAAAATCACATCCAGGGGACCCACCCTTAAATTAGGCTGATTGCATGGCTGATAATACAACTTCCACAGATCCATTGCTCTCCTTTAGATCAGTTAAATAAATTAGTGATAACAAGTACAGTAGTTACTCCAGTCCCCTACCAATGCCCACCTAAAAGAAAAAATCATCTGCTGTCAATAACAGTTCAGTGTCCTTCATTTTGTACTGTCAACAGTTTCAGAGAGAGGAATAACTGATCAGAGCCCTGTCAGGATATCCTGTCATTCAGTTAGGAAGGCTTTATTCAGCTTTCCAGTGAAAACTTTCAGCTAATACCCTGCATTTTGAAATCTCTCCTGCCTGGGCAAGCTCTGCATGCCATATCCTACACACATTTACCTCGGGGAACACAAGAGTCCTGTTAAACTATTTACCTAAGAATGCTGAAGAAGAAGCACCTCTGAAGAACGATCATTTTATGTCTGAATTTGAGTTTTCATGTTTGGAGGATTCTGAAAGAAAAAAAAATCTGATTTTTCACAATGGGAAAAAATCCAAGTTTTTTATTCTTTTTTGCTTTTTTGGTTGCAATGAAACTGTGTTCGTCATCACAAGTCCAAGATGAGGTAAGAAAGAGCTTTTTATTTAAGTAATGGATTATCATATGTCTGTATTACTCTGTGTTAGAAAGAGAGCAGCTATCAGATACTGTATCCCATGGAAGAAAAACCCCCTTTAACAAGCACTGATGTATATGACACTGAATTATAAACCGCAAGCTCTGTAATTCAGTCCTATGAAACAACAGAAATGCATCTGTTTACTCCCCATGAGAATTTGGCTCAAATGAAATGTTACGAGTACACAAAAAGTCTCTGAAAAATGGCAAATGTGGCAAAAGGCTGTAGCTGATGCATTTATCAGAAATCCTAAGAAGTTTCTTCTGATAATTCAGAAGATGAAAGCAGAAATTTTTCTATAGTGAAAATTACCCACTCTACTAACTACAAGAAGGAAAAGTTGTTTCAGACAGGTAAGAGGAAAAACCTAAGAAATTGAGTTATTGAAAGTAATTGTACAAAGTTATAAACTTAAGATCTGTAGTCTTTTGGGGAAGTGGTATGATTGTCATGTACAGATCCCATGGATCCGTGAAATTTCACAACATGTTTCCATCACCCTTGTAGAGAGGCAGGAAGCACTGGGTCACGAGTCTAAACCAGGAGTTCAACAGTGATTCACTCCTCTAAACTGTCTCACGTCACAACATGAGGCTTTAACTTACTGCATTCTGAAGAAAAAACACTTGTAGAAAAGGAAAGGAAATAAAAGGGCAAAGAGAATTTGGGAGAAGGGGGTAAGGGAAGGAGGAAAGGCACCTCAGGTGTTTTGTTGGTGGTGGTTGTTAGGTTGGGTTTTTTAAACTGAAAGACATTTTGAAATGTACAAGAAGTACTGGGAAAAGTGTTAAATTTATTCTATCTCAAAAAAAAAAAAAAAAAAGAAAAAAGCCACTACAAATTCCACTTTCTTTGATTTTCCCTAAAAGAAAAAGGGAAAATGAGGAAATGGGAGAAAGCTGAAATAACACCACCATTCCTAAATAGTTATAGAACTGGTGGTAGGGAAAGGGTGAAAGTCCTTTTTATTTATATTTTAACTTTTCAAAAATCTCTTTGAATTTTCTTGTTCCAAAAATGAAATTTTGTGGGGTTCCTTCTTTTTGATGGCAAATTCTGCAATAAGACTATTTCAACCACTAATGCCAACAGCTTTTCCACTTCTGGACCTGAATATCCTACAGGCCTAGGAGATTATTCAGCCTCAGGCTTACACAATACAAGTGCAAGGAGCAGGGCTTCACCAGCATACTTAGTAAAAGACCGGGGAAAATCAACCAGTGCTCCATATTTTATGATTCTTCAACATTATCAGTAATGATACTACTCAGTGGAAATGCTCATAGGATTTCACGTGCATGGGCTGTGCATTTGTGCTGCTTGGGTCCTACTCCTGTGCCTGAGTGCTCTGGTGCTCTCCTTCGGGGTGAGCTGTTAAGGCAGCTGCACTGGTGCCGAGCACCAGGATTATGGAAAGCTTGAAACATTCAAGCTCCCTCATGTTTTTGCCTCGTCATGTGGTTTTGGAAGGAAAGCAAAGTGCAGAGATGCTCTGGTTTGAGCCTGATACCCAAGGAGCCAGGTCTTGTCCAGTGCTTCACCAGTGCTGGGTTCTGCTGCAAGGGCAGGGAGGCTGCTCAGCCCTACCAGCATGACACTGCTCCCCACTGCTTTACCAAGCATCTGGTCAAGCTGTGTCCACATTATACCCACATCTGGAAAAAGGTCACATTCTTACTTGAGAGATACCTGAAATGCATCTACACAGCAAGCGGTTTCAGTACTCAAACACCTGAGAATTACCCAATATTAGATTTAAACAGTGCATTTATAGACTAAATTTTGACAACTAAAGGGATGTTGAAATATTATAACTCGATGATGACAATCAGGTAGAGTTCCTCAGAGGTTATGAAACTAAACCTCCTTATCATGTCTGTGATACATTCTCACGAACTTTGCTACTGAAATGTTCATCTCTCAAGAGTAGAAACCATAGGGGTGAGGGCTTCATCCAGGACTACCAGGCAATGGGACACATAGGAAGCCCAAGGTGCCAGTGTACCCACTTAGAGCAATTGTGAGCTTCTGCAAAGAGGCATCAGCATCCCATACGTGCCCAGAAGGTCCAGTACTATCTGGACTGCTGGTTTTTAAAAACCATACTCTGCATTAGGTCATTTCTCATCACTTGTGAATTATGAACTTACTTCTACAAATACCAGGAAGAAAGAAGATGAAGTTGACATTAGATGTAGCTCAAAGACTTGCTGCTTTAAAATAGGTTGACTGTTTAAAAGGTGGGAAACAGACACTATATCAGGTATATAGACATTTTCACATCTATGATTTCTACAACCCCAAAATATAATGCCACTGCTGTGACAGTACTCTAAGTCTTTTCTCCTTTTGTCACTTTCTTGAGTCATTTGTCAGATTTGTATTCTTGAAACTTGGACTCCCACAGCAAGGGCCACAAGCCTTCAGCATTTAAGTTATAGCACTATAGCCAGGTTTCCCAAGCTGGGCTGGTTCCTTCGGTGGCTTTCTACAGGTAAAAACAAGAGAAGGCTGCTCTTCTCAGTATACTCTGGTGGGGTCAGGCCCATAACTTCCACCAGATTTGAAAAAAAACATCCTAAGCCCTTTAGTCAAATACAGTGGTGCTGATAATACCAAATCCACTTTTGAGAGGAACGTTGTTCCACAGGCTTGTGCTGTGCTCTCTGTGTTCTCAGAGCCATGCGAAACCTACTCCACACCTTGTTTATTTTTGCTATTGGATAGAGAAGGCACCTGTTGGTAACTTTGGAACTAACACTCCCTAGGCTGGTGTTGTGTCATTAACCTGGCTTTTAAGTCTGATGAATTTAGTATTTGTTGATAAAGCACTGTCAGGAAAAATATTACACTTAGAAGGGTTTATCCTACAGTGGTTGGGCATATTTTGTGCAGATGAGGCTACTGCAAAGCCCTGATATGTGGTCTATGACACAGTTTAGCTCCAAGACAGGAGCTCCTGCTGAACAGGAAAGAGCTCGTGGCTGTGAGTGAGAGCAAACAGAGTTAAATTTTTCAGAAATGTCACTGGGGGCAGTTTTTCCTTCTTTTCAATTATTCTTCTCCTATTACAGATGAAGAAGCAATGTGATCAAAAGCTGCTCATTAGAATTAAAACTGAATGTGTACCTTGCTCTTTGAACCTCGACACCCAGTGCCCTGCTGGTTACACCAAAATTACCAACGGGACGGGGATACCAGACTGCAGGTATTTCCTCTGTCAGAGCTTTTCTACATTAATATTTTTCTTCATGAATTAGAAAATGTTAATTCATATCACAAATGCTCTAGTCTATGCAACTTCACTACAGAACTTTTGCTATTGGCTTCATCAACTCAAGAACTCGAGCTTCATTCAGAGTACTTGATGTTTAAACCTAATCAGCAAATGTTATAACAGGAAAATAAACATTCCTATTGATGGTTATCAGATATTCTTTTGAGTGATATCATACATCGCTTCCTTGTTTTTTCTTCATACTTGATATGAATGACATAATAAAGTATTAAAAATATATGTAGTATCAAATTACACTTATGTATTATTCTTATCATATGTTATCACATAAATAATAGATTTTTAAAGCTGCTAATTTGGGGAGGTGAGGGGGTGAAGGTCAGGGAAAAAAATCTCAGAGCAAATTTGAAATCTTACCTTTCAGATTTAAAAAAAAAAAAAGAAAAGCAATATTTTAGAGAAAATGCAACTATTTTGAGTTTACTTAGCATTTAAACAACTTTGATATTAAATAATTTTTAAATTACTATTTCAAATAAAAACTTACAGAAAAGTGATGTATTTGTGTTGGGGTAGGGGGGACAAATATACTATTCAAAAGAAACAGAATGCAAGGATCTTTTTAGACTCTTACATTCAGTGTATGTTTCTATGGAGAAAAAAAGGCAGATTGATGCAACTAAGCTTAAAGTGCTCTTGTCTGACACTGAGAGGAGCAGAGGAAGTTAAGAATTTTATTTTTCCCCATGGGAGTCTTTTAAGTCCTTTAAAGTATCTCCAGCTTCTTTTCCTCAGGTATTATCTGGAAATTAAAACTCACACACTTTCTTTTCCGGGATGTCGGCATCATTGTATGAAGGAATTTGAACAACCTGAGTGCTGCCAGGGACACTGGGGCCCAGACTGCATGGGTAAGTTGGTTTGGTTTTTTGTTTGTTGGCTTGGGTTTTTTTAATTGAACAGAAATAAACCAGGGACTTTTGTTCTTTTCAGAACCTATTGCTATGAGAAGTTTGCTCCTCAGAACTTGTTTTAGAAGTAGAAACAAACAGCAGTTTTCAGCTAAAATTTAGATGACTTAAAGAAAAACAGATATTAACAGCTTCATTTAAAAAGAAAAAATATAGAAAACTAAAAAAACCTCAGGAAATCTCTGTGGTTTTGAGATTTTCAAAACAAATCATTTCAGTCAATGTCTGCACAATTATTTCATCTGGGAGGATCCCCACAACAGATTTTAAACGTTCAGATCTTCAAACCGCAAGTTTAAATGTTTCATTTTAGGTCAAAACCGCCCTCACCTGTGTCTGAAATATTTCCAAATCTCTTTAATTCTCTACTTTCTGATTCAGGGAGGGTCTTTTCTTTCAGCTCAACTTTAAATGGTTTCCTAAACTGCCAGCAAATCTGAAGGCCATTACTGAAGCAGGGGTAATAAGGAGTGCCCCCCTCCCGCTACCCCTTCCTCAGGAAAAGCCTTTCAGCACCTCCAGAAGTGCATCAAATATCTGTCTACCAAGATAGACATCAAGACTCACAAAGGAAGTTTCCCTGCCCAGCCAGAGTGTTTTCTATTTTAGTTAACGGTGTCAAGGTCTGTTTCAATGTCTGTGAAGTCCTTTTGTCCACAAAATAGATTAAAAAAATATAATTTTAGCCCGAGCTATTATTTAAGCAGTTATTTATCTACTAAAGCAAAACAGTCCAACTCCAACTTTTAGTTACTGCAGTAGAAAACACAAGCAAGTATCTGAGTGCATAGTATGTGGTCATGTGTTCTTCTGAACATAACCACTTGTGGTTGGTGGTTTACCATCCCACTGCCAAATGCAGCCTTGGTGCTCATCATTCCATATTCAGGGTGCCCTGGGAAGCCACACAAGGGGCATCAGTATTTCTGGAGAGGAGCAGAATTCACTGCCCCTGAGCCTGTAACGCTGTGTGAAAGAGGATGAAGAGGCAAGGAAGCCTTCTCTTCCTTTGGACAAACTTCCTGACCCCAAAAAGCAAGAAATCAAGGTCTCACCATTGTTTCTGCTGTCATTTGGAGGAAGAAAATAGCTCTCTATGTTATCACAATCTCTCTAGTAGAATACGGCACGACTTGAAATGTTTGGAGGAAAGACGACCCTTCCTGAGGTCAGTGAAAAATCCCTGACTAGGGGTTTACTTCACATTTAGCATCTGATGGCAAGGACAAAACTAGGTCTTAAATAGCACTCTGACTTCCTGGAGTGATAGCATATGCTGAAACACACAGTGTGAATGAAAGATCTCTTGTTCCTTCCCTCCCACCAAGCCACTCACCAACCCCTCTGTAAAGAGTCATAAAGTCAAAAGGGGAAAGTAGCAAGTGAGGAAAGGTCCAGGGGGAAAGATCAGAGCCTTTTAACACTGCCAGTATCACCCAAGCACAGACACCACAGCTGGTGGATCTCAATGTCCCATGAGTGTAACTGATGGACTGCAGCAGGAGCTACTCCCTACCCCAGCACTGGTTCCTTCTCTGGGCAAATATTTGCATGGCTCCAAAGACAAGCCTGGGTACCAACTGAAAGGTGTTTGGCATGACCAACTGAGTAGAGAGCACTGTAAGGCTAAAGGGGGGGAAATTGTGAGAAGTTAAAAAAAAAAAAAGGAAATAAACGAGGAAAAATGATAAACTCAATTCTGTGCAATTAAATGGTCCAAAACACATCCTTACAAGTTCTACCCACTGCTTCAGCCTCACGGGGAGTCAGGTGAAGTGAAGGATTTTAAGAGGCTGCATTTGGTGGCACTTGGGAGGTGCTGAATTTAACTGCATGAGGCAAAAAAAAAGGTTGATGGGTTTAAGCTCTTTTGGCCCAGATATGGAAATTCGGCCTCTATACTCTGACAGCTGTAAAGGATAAGCAAGAGCATCTTTTTCTCACTGCTTTTCAAAAAACATCCCCAATAAAAGCAAAGGTCTCACTTCTCCCCAGGGTGGCAGAAGGTGACTGTGCCCAGCAGTGCCTCCCATGGCCCCCCTGGTTGCAAGAAGCACCTTATCTGCCTGCCCAAACTTGTACAATGATATGGTAAATTTGCTCAACTTCTGATAAATCTGTCCCTTAGTGATGGTATCAAAACAAGAGACAAGGTGCAGTGAAGACAAGGGGAAGTGTAATGAATGCCAACTACAAAAAAACTCTATTGTTTCAGCAATTTTAAAGTAATATCTTCTAGAAGTTATACCATAAACTGAGTTTTGTCTATCTTCGCACATTCCATAAAAGCATCAATGCAGGTAACATTTTCCCACTCTGTGCAAATACTAAACAGTTGGCACAAGTCTTAAAGATGAGATTTAGCTTTCATATGGTAGCCAGAAAACAAGATTCACTAAAAGCAATTTTAAAGATTAAAGAATATATATACATATATTTATTACTTTACCTCAATTCTGGTTATTTCACCTAAATCCTTAATACATGTTATTTCAGCATGTACGAGACAAGCTACATTAAAGTTTTTGTGTTTAAATTTATTGGCTTTTCACAAGAAGCTTACCCGGATACAACAGACCTCACAGACTACACTAAGGAATAAATTAAGAATTATTAACAAATTGGTACAAAGCCAAAGCTTTCAGTGAAATTAGATGTATACATAGCCACATCCACTTATTTGCTCATCACTCTGTCCAAAACAAATTAATTTTTATTAAAATTTCCACATTACTTAAACACTCTAAATCAGGATTAAGTTAGGCAGTGGGAGCATAAATCTGGTGCTGCCCACCTCCACTCACACAGAACAAACTCTGAGACTCTTTATAAGCAATAAATCTATGAGTAAAGTACAGCAGAGTACCTGTGAAGCCAGTAGGAGTTTGATACATTTAGACACCACCGACATCTGAATTATGGTACCTAATGGGAATTCTAATTACAGGAAGGAAGGGCTTATGGAAAAGAGTTAATAAATCATTTCCAAGGAGGGGTTGGACAACCATGAAAAATAAGGGTATCCCTACAGGAGAAAAAAATGTGACAATGATTTGGCTAAAAAATGCTATAATATACACTTCGTATAGGCAATCTTTTAGTAAAAATTTGAATATTGAAACATTTCAGACAAAAAAATAAACTATTTTTGTTTGGAAATAGGGTCATTTTTTCTTATCCGATCCTGCTGGCTGGGGTTTTTGCTCAGACTGTCCTACCTGGTATGGCACTGCTTGTAATCATGGTTTTAGCACCAGAGGATCTGAAGAACGTAACACATCTTTGGCACAGAAGTTTTGTCAGTGATTCCAGCCCACTGGGACTTGCTTTTGAGATATCCAAATTCCAAATTCCAAGATCATTTGAATCAATTATCACAGTCCTATAAAAGTAGTGGGGAATAGGAAAAACTTTCCATGTAAATCAAATGCAATAGGGGGAGAGGGGGGGAAGTCTTATTAAACTCTAACTTAACATCAAATGTAAATCTGAGAGCAAATTTTCAATCCATCAGAGTTGTATTAACATACAGGAGGTGTCAGGCAAACTCCACTTGTATCAGAAAAGCTAACAGCTTAGAGTGTCTGCAGACAGAGGTGGATTTTCAGGGACAAAGTCACATGGTACTTCAGAATAAGAAAACTATTTTTTTGTTCAATCCTTTGACTACAGTCACTAGCTTAAGTTCACAGACAGGAAAGAGTGATGGTCTCTGCTGAAGCTGAGATTCTGGTGAAGAGATTTGGGCAGGTGCAAAAGAGCAGCTGTCACACAAAGTCCCTGTCTGGCCCTGAACTCTGCAGCTTCTGAGGCTTCCAAACTGTGCAAGGGGAGCAAAAGGGTCAGAGCAAGCTGACTGATGGCTTAAACACTGTCATTTCTAGCTTGTCCAGGAGGAGCTGCATCACCGTGCAACAGGAGAGGAGAGTGCTCACAGGGTATAACTGGAAATGGAACATGCACTTGTCAGGTACATCCTTTCTTTTAAATGAAAAAATACATTACAGTAAAGTATTCCAGAAACAGCAGAGAAGATCAGCTTGGAGCTCATCTTTTGCTTGAATTGCAATAATCTTCACACTCTCATTTCTTAAGCATGTTCAGGTGAAATCATTAAAAACTTTTTTAATCTTGCCTTCCTATAACAGGTGTTTTGAGTTCCTCTATTTTTTTAGAGTGGGTTGTTATTTATTACTTTTTTTCCTAATTAGAAAGTCCTTACACATGTGACTAAATTCTCAATAAAATATTCCTTTGGTGAGAGTGCAACATGCAGTGTTTAACTTCAGGCAAAAAGATTTTTTTTTTAAGAAAACAATTCAAATTAATCTTTTCTACCTCCCCCTCTACTGGTTGATCTTTTCTTTACATCAAAAATGCTTCCTCTGGGGACACATAAAGAAGAGACAGAGAGAGAAGTAGTAAGAAAATGCAGCCTAAAAATTGTAAGACTGATTAGGGCATTAGGATTGATTACTGCACTTTGTTAACTTGATTGTCAGAACATCTGATTTGAACTGAAGATCTACAAATTATTTTTAAAATGGCTGAGGGGGGAAGATTATTCAAAAGACAATGTCTAGATTGTGGTAGTTATTTTTTTATTTGCTGATTGAACTTTCATGTTATTTTCTTTTGGAAGCAAAAGATGCTGTTTTCAAGAGGCTAAGTGTGTATCTATCTGTACAGAAGAGATGAGAAACTTCTGTTGGAATATAGATGAGAATATACAATAAATATATATGAAATAGATAAGAAATTTCTATTGTGTAATTCACAGAAAGGGTTTGGTGGGACAGCCTGTGAAAAATGTGCTGAAGATAATTTATTTGGTCCTGACTGCACATCAGGTAAGTTTGAGCTTGCTTTATTTGATTACATAAGGGAAGGTGAGTGAAAGCTGTATTCAGACACTAAGAAATCACAGTGAAATGCATAGAGGACCAAAAGGCCTCTCAGTGTAGTTCTACAAAAATGTCTGCATCTTGTCTTGAATACCTTAGTTTTAGCCAACAGACAAATAAAACCTAGGATTAGAATCACCCATGTGTTCCCCCAGGTACAGCTCCCTGTTAGCCAGTTATCACGTCATACACTTTTCAGCCTAAGTTCTGGATTTGCATTTGTTTCATCTAAACACAGGAGGTTGTTATGGTGTTTAAAATATTGGATGGGAATACATCAAATTCATAATATGTCATGGCTTACAGTGTTTTGGTACATTTTCAAGCATATCTACAAACTGAATCATCTGGATGAAGGCATGCAATACTCATGTGGTATTTAAATCAGTATATCTGGTTCAAAAAAAGGGCATTTTTAATCAGGCCAAGATCTTTCTAGCCTGATATACCATATTGGAGGCCAATACTTTATATCTAGGAAAAGAGTAGTAGCACCCAGAGACTGTCTCTGAATCGAACTTGCTTTTGCTCTTCACTCTAATCTGTGCCAAGGAGCTCCACCATTCTGTCAAAAGTATAAAAAAGGGTGGGTTTGGTTTAGTTTGGGTTTTTGGCTGGTTGGTGATTTCTTTGATTAACCATACTTCTTTCAGGAGAGGTGGAACATTGAGGTAGGGATCAAAACTGTGCATATTCTTTACAACATATATATATCACAATTGTATATATTTATATAACATTTTCCAGTCTTGCCTGTTTCTTAATGATCTCTAGTATTTTATTTACCTTCCTGACCCTTGCTGAAAATTAAACTGGCAAACCAGGAAACTGCCTGGAAAAAAAATAAATTAAAACTGTCTCATTCTTAAATGGTAATAGTTGTTTGTTTATCTCTAAGTGCAACTCCCTTTCTCCCCTCAAGATCTACATCATATTACTTCAAAAGAGTTACAAATGGTCTCAATTTAAATAATCTGTGTTCGCCTTTCTACACTAATCCTACAGCACTGCTGACTCAAAGGCCCTTTTTCCACCAACTGTCCACTGGATGACAGTATTGATACACAGAAACGTAACCAAGCTAATGTTATCATGAAAATAGGGTACATGAATGAATTCAGTATCATAAATGTAATTATTTTCCAAGAAGCTACTAGAGGATTCAACTGCATATTAATTTAAGTGACATTATACACTTCAACTTTCAGATATTTGAGCTCCTCCAAGTTTTCTACAATAAATAAAATATAAACAGTGTTTCATTTGTGGCAAACTGCTTTTCAATAATACCTTAGACACTCCTGGTTTTTATATTATGAGTACAAACATAGGTAATAAGTTAATAATTAATTAGTGCAGGTGATTTGCATAAATGCAGGATATATTTTTAAAGGGAAAAAGATATGCTAAATCACTGCAGCTTAACCATGAAGTCACCAGTACAACTCTGTACATCTTATAGACTTTTCCAAGTGTAATTGTACATGGCCTTTTTAAAAAGCATCATTACCACAATTCAAACAATTATAACTAGAAAGTTTTGAGTATACTTAAGGCTTCGAAAAACAGTTATGGCAGGGTTTCGTAGTTGCCTGGACTCTGAATGCAGAATCTCGTGTGCTTATTGTCACAGGGTTTATAACCAGAATATAAACAGAAATGACAGAGTATAGGAAAAGGAAAGATGACTGAGACCTACACTGTGATTAATTATATTTTTAACTAAATAAATTCTCTTTAGGGATGGGAAAAAAAAGTCACAAAACTCATCTCTTCTTGAGGTGTTTGAGAGACGCTAATAGAATTGAAGCAAAATCAAACAATTTGTTGACAGTTATAAAAGTTGTCTATATTACATGTTATATCCCATTTTGGCTCCAGACCATATGTCAGATTTTACAAGTTTTATGGCATTAGCAACTAATCAATTTGATCTTTTTAGTGTGTGTCCTGTGAAGATTTTCAGATCCCAGGCAATTAAGAGCCTTCAAAAATTAATATTTTTGAAATTTTTTGTGTGTATTTACTGATATGTGCAACTGCAAACACTGATCTTCTCATTAATGGAAGCCTAGAAATTCAGACACTCAGGTCAAAGCTTGGTTTGGCCAAAGTTATTGGCCAGTGCAGTGTTTGCTATGAGTAAGCACCAACGATGCCTTTCTGAACACCATTATTATTCAGTAAAGCAAATCCATTTCTCCATCTAGTTTGTGCCTGTGTTCATGGAGTATGCAACAGTGGAATTACGGGGGATGGAAGATGCACTTGCTTCTCTGGATACAAAGGGCTCAGCTGTGATCAGCGTAAGTACATTGTTTCCTATGCAAGATACATTCAGCATCTCTGATACAGTTAGAATTGGTAAGAACAAATGTGAAATCAGTTTCGGGTTAGACACACAAGAGCAACCAAACATTCACCAAACCTCAAGCCCTGTGTGTGTGTGCTTCCATAATCATCATCACCACTTCAGTCATCAGAAAAAAAAACTATGACAGCAGTGGGATCGATGGTGCCTGAATCAGGCACACTTTGAAATGGTTTGCTGCAGAATGCAATGCCTCCTGATGCAGTGCCCAGGCACAGTTTAACCTATCACCCTCTGTCCCTCAGCAATAGCTGAATGTGAAGCCTTGCAGTGCCCTGCAAACTCCAAATGTACTGCCTCAGGTGAGGATGGAGGACGACTGGAATGCACGTGCCTGCCCAACTATCATGGGGACAGTAGACGATGTGAACGTGAGTAATTTTCATGTCTACCCAGTTCTTTGAATACAACATCATTAGTACTGTAGTTCAGACATATGGAATGTGCTTTTGAGCCAAATCTCACCCTCTAATTTTCATGGGTTCATGAAAACTGCTAACAAGTTTCAGTCCAGACTAAAGGTAGGAAACTCCCCTGAAACACAGGGTGCATACCAGGTAATCAGTGCTTACAAATCCACTCCTGTCATATTCCTGTGCTTGCTAAAGTTCAGCCTCATAGCTTGCTTCCATAAAAATCAACAACAGGGACAAAGGACTTACATTTACTGAACATCCATCATGTAGAAGCTCAGCTCCATCACTAAGCATAAACTCTACAGACAAGTAAGGCTCATTTTAGCTTTCCTATTTTTCATGAAACAAAGCTAACAGAATCTCAGCTAGAGGTAAAATCTAGGGGTCTTTATAGACTCCTCAACTTGCCATTGAATGCCAAAATTTACTGCATTACAAGAGTCTAGATTTTCCTTCCTCTACTTACATTACATCTTACAGCTCTTCCTTCTAGACCGATTGCAATGAAGAAGATTGCTTCATCTGATTCTGGAAGCACTATTTAGTAAATGTTGGCTTAGATCAGGCCACAAATGCAATTCTTCTTATTCTCTCTGGGAATACTTGCATTCAGTCCTCTTGGTCCTAACTGCAATGTCATCCTCTCTGCATAGGCTCAAACACCATCCAAGAGCAAGATATCAGGAGGTCATTCCTCAGGAAATGTGAGGTTCTTCTAGTAGGCAGCACAGACAAGTAAGACACAAAGAAAATGCAGAAACCCAGCAGAGAAGCAGGAAGTTAGTATCTCTCCCTCTCTTGGGGTCTGTATTGATGCAGCCTGCGTGGATGCTGATCCTCTGTCCCAGTGCCTTTAGATAAGTGGTTCAAGACCACTTTATATTTGACTGGCCGGGGAGCAGAGATCAAACAGCTTCTCCAGAGCATGCAAGTATTTAATTGAGGTGGCTGCCTCAGGCTCAGCTTGGAGGTGGCATTGATTATGCTTGATTTTGAGCATGTCAATATGTTTGTGTGAGTGATGTCACACTGCAACAGAAGAGAAGGCTTAAAAAAATCAAGTTGAGCATTGTCAACTCTCTCAGTCCCAGCTGAGAGGTAAGAAAGGGAAGACAAGAGGGTAAAACAGTGAAAAGAAACACTTTTTAGGTGAGTCCACAGCCTGCCATCTTCTAGCTACAATGTGTGCTTAACCAGAACCTAAACTGGTCACAAATGTGCACAAAGATGCTCTCCAAGCACTGCTTCATTTTGAAAAAGAACAAGCAATGCCATTGCTTCAAAAAAATGGTTCATGGAAATTACTAATGGTCTTCTAGTGCAGTCCTGAAAAGAGAGCAGTGTTGAAGACTCGACCAAAGTACTTGTTGGCCAGTTTTCCTTAAAGCTGAACTGGTGACATTACGTTGTTTAATTGCCGGAAAGAAAACAGCGAAGGCCTATTGTACTGAGAAATATTTTCCAACTCATCTAACATGTGCTTAAAGCTTGTACAGACCTCATACCACCTACCTGACCTTCTCTAGTTAAAATCCACCAGCGAACAAGGAAATAGTTGTGATATTTTAATGAGCACGTTACAGGTTTTAATCTGTTTATAATTCAATTTGCCAAGTTAAGAGATCATTTCTGTTTAGAAGAAAACAGTTGGTTGCTATGTTAGCATAAACACATTCCTCCCTTCTGCCTTCATGCTGCCACCATACTTTGGACTTGGCTGTTATGAAAAGTTTAGTCTACCCAGGCTTTGTTTGGTATAGAGGTGCTCTGGTAAATCCTTGTCTTCACTTTGAGAACCGGGGGCAATAATTTGTTTACCTCACTTCTTTTTTTCACAAGCTATCAACCCATGCTTCAAAAGGGTCTGCGATCCCAATGCCGACTGTGTTTACCTGGGACCAAATCAGCACAAATGTACCTGTCGAGGAGGTTACAGAGGGGATGGTCAGATTTGCTTACCTGTAGACCCTTGCCAAGCAGCACACGGGAACTGCCCTGCACAGTCCACCGTTTGCATCTATGATGGTCCAGGAAAGGTCAGTGTTAAATGAGGGCCCCAGATAGTTCCCATGGTAACTGCCTAAGAAGAAATAATGCTTTGTCTCCAAAAAGAAGCCATGCAGTATGGAAACAGGTCTCAAGGAGATCCAACTCCACTCCTAGATTTGGCAGAAGCCAAATTGACCAGGAGTGAGTCCCTTTAGCTCCTTTTACAATGTATATGTATCATGTTTCCCCTCTGAAAATGGCAATGGCGTTGTTTTTTCTGAGAGTGTTTTGGCTCTGATTTGCCTCCCCAAAATGGAGGCATTGAAATGAATCTTCTGCCCATTAAATTTTGTCTCTCTGACCACAGAGGGCTTGTAGGACTAGTAGGTTGCTGATACAGGTACTGCAGATACATGCCTGAAGTTAGTTGATTTAGGAAAGAAGTAATCTGGATCTTTGAGGACAACCAACGAATGGCACTTTATATAGACTGCACATTATTCATGATGTTGAGAACTGGCTCAGATTTTGATGTCTAAAACTCACACCATCAAAAAAGCAAGACTTGAGAAGATCATGCCTGGTTTGCTTGGAAATCCTGAAGAGCCTAAAAGAGACTCAATCACCCAGAGTCATTTTGCAGTTCATGTCTCGATGACCTGCACATAGCTGACACCCACAGGCTGGTGTGTACAACAGCAATGGTACACCTCACTCATTAATGGTATGCTTGGGCACTCATTTTGGGAAGCAGAGGGCTGTGGGTGTGAACAGAGGTAAAGAAATTGACCTAGCCACACTGATTCTAAATATTCTCTGGTCAGAACAGTGAATCTACAGGGCTTTATCTGAAGAAAATTTATATGAGAGTCAGTAGTTTTCTGGAGTGGATAAAACCCAGAAAGGAGCTGTATAAATATGGGTAAGCTTTATATTTGCATCTGAACTCACCAGATGATTAAGGCTCACTGTCTTCAAATTCTAGTTCCAGCAAGTGTGCTGAAAACCACAATTTGTGCATGGCTAATTTTTTTCTCCCCTCTCACATCCTTCTGATTTAGTCCCACTGTGAATGCAAGGAACATTATACAAACTTTGTACCCGGGAAAGGATGCAGCATGATCGACATCTGTGAGACAAACAACACCTGCCATAAAAGAGCTAAATGCTTAACAGTTGCACCAGGACAGATTACGTGAGTGTTTTTGCTTATTAAAGTTTCACACAGTTTCTCCCTCCTCCCCCTGTAATGGGCCGCTAAAACAAATCCAGTGGATGAACACCTCCTGAAGTTATCGTTAATGGCTTCTTTATCAAGGGCAAATCACAAGATTTAATGGGGTTAGGGTCAGCCAATTAACACAGTGTTAGATTTCATCAGACCATGTGGTAATACCTATTAAGTTTTATTTTTATAACACTCAGAGGTCATTTCTACACTAGTAAATAAAAAGGACCAAAACCTCTTTTCTCTTCCTGAGGGCAAGCAGCATGGTCTGTCTTCCAGCTAAAGTCTCTTCCAAAACAGAGTAACTCCTCTTGGCAGCAGTCCCTGGCACATGCTATCCCTTCAACTGTGCCTGGGCACTTCCTGGGAAAATGCTGCTTGGTGTGGGCCAGAAACATGCCAGGCAGCATGCTAAAAATTAATCAGCATTAATTATCATGCAGTAGCGTTGGAGCCCTGCCTCTTTTTAATATACTAATACAGATGCAACTAGGGAATCTGCCCCCCATGTTGTGAAAGCAGCACCAAATTCAGAAGATTCCTCAAAACTTCGAGTCAAGCAGGTAGGAAACCACAAAACTTCTGGCAGAGTTTGTTTTCCTGTACAGAAGTAGGCTACACAAATGTTAGGAAGAAATTCAATTATTAACACTAGACTTAACAGAGCTCTCCCAAACCACAGAATTTGGCTTACAGGTTTCTATAGGCCAGTGATGTCAAGAACTGGCTATAAAGAGCTGATCCTGGAATGTTAGTTTTCTGGAGCTGAGAGTTTGAATGCAAAAGACTAGACAGGGCATTAACTGTAAGTTAGGAATAAATTATCATATAGATCTGTATACAGAAATCATTCACTCAAGAGAGTATTTTTATTGCCAGTTCTTGCGTCATCAAGGAGCTTTCTCTTGCAGTGTAATATCTACATCACTTTTATATAAGCTATTGTGCATTTCAAACACATTTATCTAGAATATCTCTCAGTTCAGTTCTAGACCATAGTATGCTATTCAGACTGCTTAGTATGTACTTACACTATATTTAGAGTGTTGAGTTGAAACTTTACAATAAAATTCCACATCACACAAATCAGGAGCTTTTTTTCCCCTAATTAATCACTGCTTCACTGTTGCAACATAATTTTCAAAAGCTGAAGAAGTTTTGAGAATTTTAGAATGGGAAAATGAAAAATTTGTGAGTGGGGATTGAAAAAAATAATCCAAATGCTTTGCACATTATTCATTCAATGACACTTAATGGTAAAAACAAGTACAGAAGAAAGGAGTGAGATTCAAATCAAAATAAAGCTATCTATTTTGCAAAAAAATTGAAACTGTATCGAATAGTTTCCAGCTCAGGAAAATCCATTTGTGAAAGAGGAACTTTAGAAAGAAAAACATTGATTGGTAAATGTGGGCACAATAAATTAATTCTGATAAGTGACAGACTGCATTTTGGCTGCATCCCAGATTTTAAATGTATTAGGGAGGGCTTTTTTTTGTTGTTGTTTTGTTTCTTCTTTTAAAACACAAAACTGTAACAGAGGCCACAAAATTGCATTGCCTCCTTTCCGTTGTTTTGCGGTTTGATTTTATTAAGGATACAGTTGTGCTATTAGGTTCTCCCACACAGACAGTTCTACTTACTCTGAAATCAAATGATTTGTACAGGAACAAGTCTCTCATACAGGCAAAGATGTAAAAAAGGCAAATGTTTAGTTTGTGAATATAACACAGCAACCTCCTGGAAAAATCACAACTGTTTCAAACTATGTAGGTATTTCTGCAGTTTGCTGTGCCCCTGGAAATGATAGGCAAAAAAAAATTACTCTGTTTAACCACCTCGTTTATAAAAATTTGACAAAAAAGAGAGCTTTATTTTGAAACCTTAATCTGATTCGTGCAATATTACAAGGGTAGTTCTTTTTTCTACTTAACTATTTCTCAGCTACTCTGAAGCCTCAGGTTTCTTCTTTTCTGTTCAGAAGTACTTGTCTACATCAATGCAACAATGGTTACCCCACTAGAATAAAGGGACAGCTCCCAAAGAACACATATTCCTCTATCCCACCCCTAAACCTTCTATCTGGGCTCCATAGTCATACTATCTCTGCCCAAGAGATGCCCATAAAAAGAAGAGAGCTCACCATCAGAATCGCATTCTAAAAATTAAAGATGCTTTTAGACTGCCCTTTTTACCCAGAATCAGAAAGAATCAAAGCTTGAGCCTCTTGGCCCAAAAGGGACTGTGGGGATTTTGAAATACTTTTGCTATCTCTAGAGGCACAGCTACAGCAGAGACCACATGTGGCAAACAGGAGAGGGTTCAGCATCGGGTTGATAGTGCTGTGGGGCAGACATGAGTGGCAGATGTGTGTTTCTAACAACCAGCACATGCAAATGATAGATATGATAAAGAACATTTTTTGCTCACATGAAGTTCCTTCTCTAATGATGCCATTAGAAAAAACATCCAGAGAGATGAATCATTATGGATAGGGCTTATATGAATACTGAGCACACTGAAGACTTAATTAGGAAGGTACAATTAAAAGCCAGTGTTTAACAACACATACCATATATCTCTGTTTAGCTTTCTAAATATAGTTAGGGGTTTTTTCCTGTGTGTGTGTTGACGTGTGCTTGCTTTAATTTTAGCACTGAGGATGAGTAAATGACTGAGGTGACAGCTCTAGCCAGTCTCCTAAGTGCAGGCAAGGAGGGGCTGATTTCCTGAAGACTACAACAGAAAGAACTCAGATTGGCAAAACCAGCAGGTGCCAATGGCCCCTCACAATCAGGAGGCTTGAAGAGTCCAGATATTTTAGGAAGTATTAACCACTCTTCTGGTGAACAGTCAGGCTGACACAAGGCCAAGGCACACCCAAGACCTAGCTGCTTTTCAAAATGCACAACCATTTGTACCCACCAGCACCTAATAGCAATCACGTGTCAATCACATTGACAACCAACAATTTTTTCCCCACCTCTCTCATGCAGCTGAGGTCTTTCATGGCCACAATATTCAATTTCCATAAGGAGTGTTCCCTTCCCTTATAAGACACAAAATGCAAGGCTGATGCTTGTGGTGGTTCTTTCATAAGTTTCCTTTATATTTTGCCTCGACTGCAACACACTACTTCAAATCTCGTGGACATTGAGCCCATCTTGAGGCATTGCCTGCCCATCTCTTGAGCACTGCAACCCAAATTTGTTTTAGACATCCATAGTACTGGGTCAGGCATTCTTCACTGGTATTTCTCACAGGTTGGAGTCCCCAGGGGACAGCCAGGGTGTTACATATGAGATGCTATTTCCAGTACAGAGACAGCAACAACACAAAGTATACGTCTAAAAAAGCATGGGATTCTGTACTTCAGCAGCTTCAGGGGAAAAAAAAAGATAATGTTAATAGTAAAGTATTATTTCCAAAAATGGTTGCATTTCTTAAAGGGCAGGATAACAAATCACAACTTTGCTTTGTTGAAAGGACTGACAACCTTGCCTGCTTTTTTTACAAGACCCATACAGCTATTGCAAGGACTGATGAGCTACCATTGCCTCCTTTAACTACCATTAATCCTGCAAAATCCCACAACATAAGAGAGGTCTTCACAAAACAGCCTCTCTGCTGACAAGGTAGCACCCTACGCATTTATTCTGTAACCCCTCCTCACGCACAAACAGGCAGGTTCAGTAGCTTTCTGGGCTCCAGCAACCACAACGTTTTGGGATCAGAGACTGCACTGTATCCAGAGATGCCAAATAGCCCCTGTTCAAAGGGGTCCTGCAAGACAGACACCACTCCTTCCTGCCCCAGCTGACAGGAGTATATCATGCCAGTCAAGAAGCTGTCAGGCTACCCTGTGCAGTGACATACTTCACAGCATGCAGAAGCAAAGATTTAACTAAAATTTGTTGGTGCTCCCTGAAAATGTCTTCAGAGAAGCAACAGGTGACACCTGACTCCAGTTTATTATGACACTACAAGGTATCAGCACACAGCTAAAGTCACAATCTCTTCATAGGTGTACATGCCAGGGGGGCTCCGTGGGGAATGGGTTTGTGTGCTACGGAAACATCATGGAGCGCCTCCAAGACCTGAATGCAGAAGTGGGAGGACGGTGGCAAGGCAAGCTGACATCCACCCTATCGCTTCTGGGTAAGTCCCCACAAGCAAGCGGAGGCAGCTCCTGCCCAGAGGGCAGAGCACCTCAGCCATAGCTAGGTGGTCTCCACATTCCAAACTGCCTGAAGAGGTGAGATGGAGCCCCTCTCAGGGCTCACAGCTTCCAGCTCTTCATAGTTACTGCAGTCACCTTGTGAAGCAAACAGCGTAACTGTCATCATCGTCTTCTGTTTCATGGACAAAAATTTCAGCTATGAACAAACACTACTAAAACTGAGCTGGATCTTTGAGTTAAACTTGTAAATATGGAGAAAAAAAATCTTCTGTTTAATATAATTTGCTCAGTCCTTTTCACAGAGCCCAGCAATTAAAATGAAGAGTATTAATTCCTGACCAGAAGGGAATAAGAATCCCCTGTAGCTGGCCAAGGACAAAACCTGGCAGTGACCTTCATATTCAGCACTGAAGACCAATATCCACTGCCTCAGCACTGAGAGCTCAGCTGCAGTTTCTTTGTGCATGCCTCCTTATGTGTTTGAAAAGCTCCCAATATGCTGAGTACCACCATTTGTTAACAATCCAGATTTTATGTTCTTTGGTTAAGTTTTAGACCTAAGTGTGCTGCATGATTTACTAGCCAGAAGCTACAAAGACACATTAAACACACAGGTTATCTTACATTACGTTCACTTTGCATTGGTGTCTTTCAAAAGCTAAGAATATGCAGATGTTTTGTAAGACAGCCTGTTAATTTTGAGATACAACACCTCTAGTGACTATAAATATTTTTTCAATTCTGATTTTATACCTCTAGAAAAAGAGCTGAATATTAGAAATGTTTAATGCTTCCAGCTGTAGAACCAGCGGTCTCACGCTGCTGTCTCAAACACAGAAAAAGCCTCTGGGCAGTAAATGAACTCTAATTAACTTTCAGTGCATGGATTTTGATTACCCGTTTTGTGTTTGCTGATATTTGAACTACCAGCAGGTTATCAGCAGTGTATCCCTCACCCTATGAAGGCTGAATTAATTTAAAGCAAAAGGCTGTCTTCCTGTAAGGACACATCTCCAAAGAAACTGCTGGTTTCACATTCATTGCCCTGACCTCCACGCCACAGAAGCATTCTGAATGTTCTGCCTCATCCTGTGTCAAATATGTAGCCAACACCTGGATTTCACATTCCATCTGTCTCTCATCTTTTAACAACTTGGACTTCAGAATCTTAAATTAACATTGGATAACCACAGATAGTATTCTTGCTTATTCTGCCCTTGCATACTTGGCATAGTCCCTTTGTCCAAAGAGCTTTTCAATAGGCATTTAAACTTTTTTATTTCTTCTTTACATAAGAAAATACCTACGAATGGCCGCTGAGCTCTCTGGGACCATTTACTGTGCTTGTACCAACAAACAAGGGGCTCAAAGGTACAAATGTAAGTAAGCAAGATAAAGGGATTTACATTAGGGGGAGTTTGGCTCCTTCGGGAATCTCTCATCTGTGTTGTAAGTGTTTTGATTGAAAAAATACAGAACTCTTTGCTCTAGTGCACTTCTGGACACATTTATATCTAGGGGCTGGAGATTGTAATGTTCCTACTTGAAAGAAAAACAAAATAATTTGATGAGTTAGGGTAGAACACTATCATGCTTCAAGTTTTGGACTGTCTCACATGTCTATGATCAGTGTCTTTTCACTTGGTTGAGAGAGGGGCTGAATTAAGATCTGAATTGCCAGCAGGGAGGCCTTCAGGCCACCTTTTACATAAGGGGGATAAAAAAATAATGGGTTTAGTGAGAAAAAAGGAGAGACTGATACGTAAGTAGTCAGCATCCATTCCCTTGCACTGATATCAGGACAATTCTGCAGACACTTACTGCTTATGCAGGGACATAAGGGTGTAATATGAGCTGAACTGAAATCAAGAGAAGTCTCCACTCAGATTCCATCACCTGACTTCAGAGGAAAACAATTTTAGAATGTAGCAGCTAGAGAGGACAAAAAAGTGTTCACTGTGACTTTTTTTTTTTTTGATGAAGCCCACACTGAAATATATATCTGTTCCTCTCTCTGCTTTTCTAGATAAAGGATCTTCTGAATAATAAACAGAAAGCTCAGTACTTCGTTAAACTCCATGTTATTGCCGGACAACTTAACACAAGTAGCTTGAATAATACTAGTGTAATATATACTTTGACTGGCAAGTCAGGAGAGATATCAAAGGGAGAAAAGGTAAGTGGGCTTTCAGCCTAGCACAGCAAGAGTACTGCTCTCTGCTCCCTTAACAAGGAGTAGGAAAGCTCTCTCTGCGGTGAGACATCAAGTGGAAGGTAACTGTTGGATTACGAAAAACCACAGCTGTGGCCATGCATTACAAGGAGTTCAAGTAAAACTGGAAACCTTGCTGGCATCAAAGATCCCACTAAAACCAGTAAAACCAAAAATTATCTTTAGACGTGTCTCACCGCTGAGTGACAGCAGACTGACTGCACTAAAACTGTTTGCTAAAATGAAGTCACCTTAAATCTGCAGGCATGACCAGTGAGGGGGGTGAGGGAGGGAGGGGAAGAGGAGCAATAAGAGAGCCTAGGTGAAAAAAGAGGTGGCATGGGGAGGGAGAAGCCCAGTGTTTCTGCTGGAAACTTGCTTACACTGTTCACAAGAAGCAAACACTGACTGCGCTGCAGATCCCACCTCCCACTGAGCATCAGCAGCCTTTGAATGATGCAGGAAATTGAAGTCCTCAGCATAAATAGAATGCACATGGCAATTAACCAAGAAAAACAAGTTCATCATTAGCCCAGCTTATCTGATGTCAGTAAACATCAGGCAGTCTGATGTCACAGTTTAAAAAAATTGTTCTCTACAGACAATATACTAGATTTTATAATCTAGAATTATTGTTCTTGGCCCATGAAATGTCTCCTAATGGCTTGGGTATATGTGGAGGCTGAAATCAAGTATTTCTCATGTTTTGCAGTAGATCAGTGGTATCTGAGAAGAGAAATCTATTTTTTGTCTTTGAGGAGTACACACTCCATTTGTAACAGGGAAATACCATTGTTGTCTGAGCCCTGTTTTTTCCTGCAGCCTTCAGTACAATGCAGAATCAGCAACAATTTATTGTTTTAAATATGCATATAATATAAGGAAATAGGTTGTAGCCCCTTGAAATTACAGGAGCTGACCTTTTCAGTACAATGACATTTTAAATCACTTCCTGGCAGATTTTTATTAGTAGCAGTCATCAGAGCCCTTTCAGGTACACTGCTTTCACCACAGGACCTGTCCCTGTTTCTCTTCTGAACCATGCCATTCTGGAACAAAAAGAACATGATCCTGATCCAAAGACAAAGGAATTTTCTCCATTTCCTTGATAAGCATTGGAAGCAGTCTTTAGCCTCCCCAGATTTAAATTGCTCAGGTGTTGGCAATGTAATGGGATCTTAGACTGCATTCAACATGTGTACTCACTCTGTTGTCATTTCATAATAAAGAATTCATTATCCACTGCCTGGCTTCTTTCAGGATAATCAATTAAGAATAAGAATCCAAGGAGGAAGAAGGAAAGGGAAACTTGTGCAGGGAAATATTATTGCTTCCAATGGAATTTTGCACATTATCGACAAAGCCATGGACAATGTGGAGTCAACATTTGAAAGCAGCAAGGAGGTGAGCAATAAGCTATACACATGCAATGTCAAACTTCCTCTTAAAATAGTTTCACATTGATTGAATGCAAAGGAGGATGACTGACAGCAGCTAAACAAGCTCTACTGAGCCATCGTGCGTCAGCTCAGAGAAGCAACATTGCAAGTGAAAGGTAAGACACAGTTTCCACAGCAAACAGACATATGCTCTTCTGCCAAGCTACTTCATGGAGGATTTGGCCTTACTGCATTTGAATGGTTCTTTGGAAAACTGGCAGTGAATTTCAGTGAATTTCGCTGAACAGCATACTAAAAGAAGGGACATCTGAACAGATCAGGCAAGACTTGTATTTCAAGTTGCAATTCCTCCCCCCAGAAGGCTAGTATTATAAAATCTGGTGATTTTGGATGGTTTGGGGTTTTTGGTGCCCTGCTTATCATACTTCCTTAAAAGTTCACTTCTTTATATGGTGGTTTTGCAAATATCTTATTCCCCCACCTTTTCACACTGGGAATGAAGAGATAATAACCCTTTCCCCATACACACTGTTTTTTCTGTGAATACACAGGACAATGACAAACTCTAACTATATTCCACCATAACACAAGTCAAGCCATTTCCAGGCACCACCAGCCACCCAAAGAAAAAGGAAACCGAAATGTATTAAATCTGTAACAACTGAAACTCACACAGTAACTCAAGAAATGTCTCATAAGAACTAGCATTTATTCCACGTTCCCAACTAAAACAAATCTTATTTCAGGAAACCATAATGTCAGTACTTCAACATAATGGAAGATACAGCCAATTTACATCTTTGATAGAGGTAAGGATACAGAAAAGCAATTACATAAAGCTATTTCAGATGTTATTCAATATTAATATGTAATTTCACTCTCATTTTTAAACCAAAACAGAAAACTGGCCTGGGAATGGATTTACAGCAGGACAACAGACCTTACACAGTCTTTGTTCCAAGTAATGAGGCTTTGAATAATATGAAAGCTGAGGCTCTGGATTACCTGCTTTCTGTAGAGGTATCATCTTTCTATGATACAAATCTTTCTCAGGCAGGAGATGCATACATATGTATGTACTCCAGTGTTCATCTAAACCAAGCTCCTATGACCAAGGTTTAAAGCCATCTCTAACAATTTAAAAGATCAAGACAGCTCCTAGAGAGGAAGGGGATTTGGGGTTTCCCGTCACATATAGCTACAATGATCCTCCACACTAGATCCCCAGTCCTCTGCTCTTGCCCAGACAGCCACATGGCAAAGCCCCAAACCCTCTCCTAAAAGATGTCACCCTTGGTGAGAACAGCCAAGGGGAGCAGATGCCACAAGGGCCCTACTGCATGGGAGGCACTGCTGGTGGGTTCCCAGGAGGTGGATATTGGTATCCTGTCCCCTGGACACCTCCTGCCTCTCCCAACACACGTGCAAGTCATGGAAGACCCATGTCAAAGAAATAGGTAGGAGTGAGGATATGGAATTGCTTGTGTGCATGCCCCAAGCTGAGCACCACCAATGACAAGGGGTTTCTGGTACACCTGTCAGTGGTGCTGTTCTCTCCACTATGGCCTCTCAACAGGTCAGGTGGTGTTTTTGTGACTCCATTTAGGCTAAAATGGCCTCTGTTCTGCATTGGCAGGGTTCATGGAAGCTGCTGGAGCTTGTCCGATACCACGTTGTCTCCAGGACTGAGGTGAGCCCAGCTGCTTTACTGACCCAGAGTGTAAGAGCAAGAACCTCTGTCAGGGGGTACTGTCAGGACTGCAGGCACGAGTAGCAGGAAAACTACTTACTGCCATCGAAATCAAGCTCTCTCTGAGCTTATTCTGATAAAGTTAGTCTTCTGTTTTTCAGAAAGAGCTAGTTTAGTCACACTCTAAGCAAGCCCCTTGTTTTTCCCAGGGGGAAGTTCATCCCCACCCCAGTCACTGCCACAGAGGAAGAAGGAAATTGTATTTTTACTGAAAGGTCCCACTGGCAGCATCTGAGGTGGAAGCCACTCTCAGCACAGACTGGGATCAGAGGGAACAGAGGCACCAGATCCTCTCATGCAAGTTATCTTCATAGGATACCAGCACCACCATTTCTGTGGATGCAAACAAGGCTATTTTTTGGGAGAAGTGTTAATTCTACTTAGACTGGTTGCTATAATTAGAAGAAAAATTAATATTCATTTAAGCACCAAGCTTTTCACATGCAGCAACCAGCGAGCTCAATCATAATTTAATGACACTAACTTTGTTATATAAGCAGGTTAGTCAATGCAAGGCTGCCCACATTGATAAGGGGTCATTTTCTCACCCTGAAGAAAGTCTTTCTTGTGAAATGTGTCTGGATTTGGAAAAAGTAATGTTATTACATTTCTTTCAATCAATTTATATTCATTTCAGCTCGAGGTTGCCAGCCTTGTCTCAATAGAGCACATCAGAAGCATGGCAAAGCAGTTCATTTACTTTAACAGGACCAGCACTGTAAGTCACAGCTTTCACCTGTGAATAACTCACTCTGATCGAGACAACTGTTCACATGCAGGGGAAATTACGAAAAGGGGGAAAGGGGGACATTAGCAGAGGAATTTCTTTCTACCATGTGGCAGAAATTTTCGACTTGCCATTCCCACCTGCTGTTATCATTAGTAATATAAAGGATGCAGAGGAAATTACTGGTACATAAGGACAGCCTGCAGAGTTTTTTTCCTTATGATTAGCCCCAGTCCAGGAATGATCCTCATTTATGCTCTGCATATTTTTTAAAAAATTTAAATTCTACTTAAAGTATTTAGAATCATCCTGTTATATGTTTCAGTTATTTTAAACACTTCTCAGTGTGCACAAAAATATTCTTTAATTCTCTTTACTATTATAGTTTCTGGTTCTGATGTACCTAGTGAGCACATTTTTAAAAGTGACAATTTATCAGTACTTTTGCAAAACCAAACTGATCTGCTATATTAGCTTCCTTCTGTCCCGTAGTAGAGATGTACCTATGAAACTTCTTGTGAAGGCAGAGCAGTTACAGGAATAAATGCAGAAAGAATACTTTTTTTTTTTCTCTCACGTAAATTTACATAGATCTTGAATTCTCTCTCACTTTCCCCTCTCCTCCTTTGCCAGAGATAGTACTAAAACATGCTCAAACCCACTAAAATCAGTGCTTGAATTCATCAGTGTCTTCTCATTTCGGCCTATCTATTAGTCTTCAGTTCCACAGGCTAACAGTGCATATTCACAGTAAAATTTTCAATACCTCTGCTGTGGATAAATATTCAAGAAATTCTACAATATATGTGTGCTTCTTGCATACACAAGTATAATAAAAATTACATAGCCAATTAAAAAAAATTAATAGAATGGAATTTAATTTTTTAAATTATCAAAAATTGAGAAGCTATGAACATTTTATTATTAATCATATTTCATTGTTTCATAGGGACAAGTCTTGGTTAGTGGAGAAAAAATGGAAGAAACAGATATTGTTGCAAGAAACGGTCGCATTTATACTCTTGAGGGCGTTCTTATCCCACCCACAATTGTTCCAATTCTACCACATCGGTGTGATGAGACAAGAAGTCAAATCACAAAGGTAAGAGAATCACAATGAACTGGAAGCTCTTAACTGTTCCACACAAGGCACTCTAGCTTCCTCTTCACTAGCTTCTCTGATATTATCCATTTAAAAGAAGTATTTTTGGAAATTAATGTATCAATGACATGCAGCCACCAGGCTTGCAGTACTGCTCAGATGCAAATTATTTGCAAACAGGGAACTCATATGAACATATTCTACACCATTTCAAAAAATCTAGTTATCGCAATAGCCCTTTGAAATATGTTGTCTCTCCAATCCAACTCTTTCCTCCAGTTCCTGAATTCCATTTGTGCATACAAGTACATGGAAGCAGTGTCAAGTTCTCAGAGAAACTAGTCCAGATCAAGATTTTCACTTCTACTAAATATGCAGGGAAAGAAGACAGCAAGTTAAAGTGTTAACATAATAATTAATTTTATATGTAAGTACTAGGAATGTGATTTTTTCAGAAGCCAAAATTTCTCCTAGCCCTGCTTTCTTTCAGAAAGAAAACTGTTTCATATCTAAAACGGTGGATTTTGACATGTTAAGTAACACAGTACAGGCCTTTATTTGGTAACAGTTAGATACTATTTCTGGTAAGAGAACAGAGCATCAGACCGAGCTCTTCGCTTACAGTGAGCGTGGCTCCAGTGAGCTCTTACTGGACCATGTTCAAGCACATATCTGGGCCAGTAACAGTTCCGGTACAAAAGGAAAATATTTACTGGCTTAACTTACAACAGTCCAGGACCATAGCCTTTGAAAGAGGTTCTCAGCAGAGCTGGACAGCATCAAAATGTAATGAAGAAAACACTGGCAGTAACAATCTATTACCTCTGGCAGTAACTACAAAGTGCTGCATGTGCAATACAATCATAAACCAGGCAGAGCTCTAAGCAGCAATCTCTGATACAAAAAGCAATCCCCACACAGAAAACTTCAGGAATCTGAATTCCTTACAAAAAAACTACTTAAAAATTAATTTCGGCATCAATCAATCCTAAAGTAACACTAAGAAAAAAATTATTTAAAGACAAAGTAGTCACAAAAAATATTCCCCCAACTCAAGTTAGGCACTCCTGTCAGCTTTGAAAGATTCTTTCATAGTTTAAGATACAACCACATATTCAAGGCTTTAAGTAGAACACTGCTGGCCAGGATAACACCAGAAGGGAGCTATAGCTTTGACAGTTCCTACTTTGCACAAAGCAGTTTCATCACTCTCAGAAAACAGGAGTAACACCACCTCAGAAATACTACTTGTATTTAAAGAGTTAAAAGGCACAAGCCTTGTAGGAACTGGTAGGTATACACACTTACAAGAACTTCACATCCCTAAAGGTGAAACCATTAAGCTAAGGCATCCATATCCATCTAACTATACCCAAACTCTAAAAGCTTCACCTGAGCCTAACTCAAGGACAGCAGTGCTTGTTCTTAATGTCACAAAGAGCACAGAAGGGACAACAGGTCTGCAGTACCTGCCTGATGTGTGGACTGGGGCCAATTTTGATGACCTCAGGCAGGAGGTGCTCTGAGCAATGAAGTAGTAGCTGACCCCAGCTCTCTGCTCCACCTCCTCCCAGAGGTCATGGCCCCTGTGGCAAATTCTACAGAGGAGAACATATCTCTGTGCTTCAATTACCTCAGTGCAAGGACACTATCTTAATATAGCACTGAAAATAGGCAGATGTGGCCTTGCATGGAAGTGCAGGCACTTTTCTCCGTCCTTCGCTGTGACGTGGCAGAAGAGAGAGGCAGGACACCCATCCTCAGGAAAAGGAGGGAGCAGGTACACATCAGCTGTTGAGGCCATTCCAGGTGGAGAGAGGAAGTAAGCAGGTGACATCAAGTGGCACTTAGCAGCAGGGAGAATAATACCAACAGGGGGAAACATTTTCCACAGCAATCAACCAGACTTTCAATTGCACTAGACTCTCAGACAATATTAGTTAATTTGTTATACTCAGTTGAGTAAAGAACACAAGTGCATTCATGTCCCTGTGTTCCTGTCGAGAAAGCTTCTCATTCTTTAAAAGGAGGGAGCAGAGGAAGGACAAATGGAGATTGAAAGGGGAAGGCTGAAATGAACAACCACTCCACAAAAGTCAGAGACAGCAGATACAGCCCTGGTGCTGCTCTTTGGATCCAGAATCATGCTTAAAAGTCATAGAACAGATATTCTTAAAGTTTACAGGGTGTATCATTTATAAGTACGCATCTCACAGTTGGTATAACGCCTTTTCAAATTACTGTCCTTATTGTTTCCCTCTAGGGTGTCTGTGCAGGCTGTTTATCACATTCACTGGCTCCCTGTCCACGGGATGCAAAGCCCATCGTAAGTGACATTTCCTGGAGGATTCACCAGCTGTACAAAACACATAGAGGAAAAGCATGCACTTATGTTGATTACTGCTCTCCCAATGTAGTGATCAAAAGAGCCAGATATGAATACAGGAGACTGAATAGAATGCAAATATAGATGGTACTTTAATCTCTTTTTGGCAATGACAGAATCATTAGGTAATTCCAGCATTATTTTGTTTGGTGTTTGCAAGACCCGCCATATACTTCACAGAAGCTCTGACTTGTTTCTCAGGTGAATTAAGTTCAGAAGAGAGAGGTGAGGAATGACAATCGCTATGATGATGCTCTGAGAATTAGCAAACTGGATATGTTTAAAATAGGCCTCACATCTGTTAAAAATTTCCTTTTGATTAACCTTCCTCCCTGAAGTAACAGTCTGCAGACACAGATTCAGGAAGGATTGAAAACCTTCCATCTGCTTTGCATCTAAGAAATTCAAATCTGGCTGCATGTTTCTCCACATGCAAAATTCAAGTCTAGCTACCACAGGAATTTTATTCCCCATGTTATAAAAAATTCACTGGTAGTAGTCCTATAAGTCAGTATCCAGTAACAATAAAAAGAAAGCTCATATTAGGAAAAAAATACATAATTTACTAAAATTTTTAAATAAAACACTTGCAGGGTGCTTTCTGTTCTCAGGTTAAATTATGTGGTGATATTAAGACTGTATCACAGGATGTTATATTGCTTAGAAATAACTAATGCTTGCATTTTGTGCATGTTCCAGCCTTTCTCAAAACGAAGATGTGTTATTGAACGCCCAACCTTTCAAAAAATCGGCTGTGCTAGAGACTGCAATATAACAATAAAGGTATAGAGTTAGGGTTCCTTAAGGAAGGGTTCCTTTTCCAAAATATTGCCTTATACGTTCTGAGCTTTCCTTTTGGAGTTGAGAAGTGTTTGGAGATGTCCGTGTAGCTTCCACTCAGTTCTATACAGCAGGCTGAGAGGAGCTACTGTAAATCTTAGAGCTAAATATCAGGCAAATTTCAGAGAAGTTTTTTAGCTGTCATATGTTATTGACAACAACACGCTCATACTCTGCAAGGGTTTTCAGATAGGGCTCCAAGTCCAGATATATTTGTTGCCCTATACAGCTTCACCCACGAAGAACAGAACAGCTGGGTCTCTCCTGGTCCCAGACACTCCTGTCCCAGGGCTTCACATCATATTGGATAACAATGAATGGGAAACACTGCTGAGAACTGTGCTTGACAAGTCTAGTTCTCACAGAATCCATTAGCCTCTTACAAGTACTTACACCTTTCTGGCTCCTGGGGCTTCTAAATAGGCTTCTGCATTTCATGAGTGCCACTTAGTAAAAAGCAGATAAGTCTACAAACTAAGCTTTGAAAGCCTTTTGCTAATTCTTATTTCCCTTGAATAACACACGTAAATGAGGGTTTTTTCTAATGCACTTTATGTGCTCTTGATAAATAAACAGACCAAGCAGCCAGTTCATGAATAAAATAAAAGATGCAGTTGAAAAAGCCATTTAGGGCTGTATGGTGGCTAAATCCCACACTGGTGCAGAGGGGAAGCAGGAAGATCAAAGCAACATGTCTGGCTGTCACAGCATCTCAAATGCAAAGGAGGCTGCCTGTCTCCCAGTTGCACTGCACTCCCACTGGCAAATATAAGAGTGCACACAATACGATCAGACACACACAGACGTGTTTGTGAGTGGGAACAGGACGGGAGTTTTCTAACGCTGATGTGTCTGATAAGAACAAGGGAATGATCTGATGGTCTGTGCATCCCTGCCAGCACCCTCCCTGGTTTTAACAAGGCCATCACAGGGATGGTTCTGGACCACACAACCCTTTTCGGAGCTAGTTATCCCTATGGGCCTTCGCCAGAGGGCCAAAGCACAATGCAGAGTTGATTTTTGTGCACTGCCTCTCCACTAAGGCACTGGAAAAGATGATATTTGCTTTATTTCACAGGAACCGAAGTGTTGCAAAGGCTTCTTTGGTCCTGACTGCAGTCCATGTCCAGGAGGTTTCTCCAAACCCTGCTCAGGAAACGGACAGGTAAGAAGAGCATCTGGCAGCACCCTGCACTCCAAGGTGGGGGAAGGACAGGCTGTATCCCAAAAGTCCCTGGAGCACTTCTGCAGAACTGCAATATTGGGTTCTATAAGTGCTGTCCCCTCCATTTTTGTCCATGAATTGCAGGTTCAGTTGTACAGAGGAGGGAAAATAAATTGGTCCCCTCTTAGGTGTCCCAATGGCAGATTTCTGAGGTTCCAACATACAGCACACAGGCAACGCTTCGTGGTCCATTCTAATTCTTTTGGTTTGCACAACGCAGAGTAATGACCCAGCTCACTATTCTCACCTTAAAATTGCAAAGGAAGGTAGAATACATAGTAGCAAAGGAAAAGCATAGGGAATGCTTTTGCTTTGAAACACCTTTGTAATCAAACTTGAGGTACTTCCTGAGAGTCTGTCAGTCATAATATGTACAGACATATAGTCTCTTCTCTGGGGTAAGGGTAAAGATTTGTTTTAATTTATATGTAGCAATCACCACTCTTCCATATCACAGTGCATGGATGGCCTCAATGGAAATGGGACTTGCATTTGTGCTGAGGCATTTCTAGGCTCGCACTGCCAGTTTTGCTCAGACCCTGGCAAATTCGGACCTCAGTGTGACAAAGGTAAGTACAGAAGCTCATCCTCAGTGTAAGAACTTGGGCTATTTCTTTTGTACACCAGGAACATTACGTAGATAGAAATTAACTGATTACTAAATAGTCCCTGTGGCAGATGAGCAAGATGTCTCTGGGGTACTTTCTTTTCTTATGGGACACACCATAAGCCCAAAGTCAGCGTAAATCTTCCCATTGATTTAACTGGGCCTTTTGCAGGAAGCATAGCTTACTTTATACTTATTTACTGTTCTTTTAATTTTTGTACCCTTCACATAAGTAATGGAAAAGAAAATCTTTGCTGTTCTATTCCCATCTGGCCTTGCCCACAACAGAACAGATTCTGCCTGCAATGACAAACATATGTAATCTAAGAACAACTAGATCTATAAACAGATTGTGTTCAGGGCCACTTAATAACCATCCTTACTGAATAATTTCTGATCTACTGAATAGTCTTCAGTTCTACAGTCATCTTTCATATACTGACAGATTTAATCCTGCTAAGTCAAACTGTAATACATTTGAGAGTCTATAGCATATACAATATCAAACACATGTATATTCCCCCTCTACAAAATAATTTTTAGCCTTTTTTGCTATGAGACAGCCTGCCGTTCATGAAGCACAGCTCACTCGAAGATTCAGAGGTAACTGGACAAAAGCTGAGACACAAATTCCATAAGAAAATTTCCTAAGCTCCAGTCCCACCAAAGTAATAAATGTTTGCTTAACTAGTCACCACTGGCACCGCTTCGGAATACACAGACTTTACCTGCTGTGTCCTTTGGGCACATTGCTGTGCCTCCCAGCAGCAATAATCAGCCCAGTCCCAGCAAACTGCTTGTAGGTCTGTGCTGCTGCTCTGTGTACCAGCCCAGCACTGTGCAGTCTGTAGGATTGTGAGTTCAGTATTTGAAGGCTTCCCACATCACTGAAAGTATGCCTGAAGTTATGCAATGAATAACTTCAAACTTAATAGCCTAGAACGTAGTATTTTGCTCCTACTTCGCTGAAGTACTTTGAAATTCATTGACAGATAAGTGCACTGTAAAGATTTAATGGGTTTTCAAAAATTACCCATAAAACACACCTGCAAAGACATGGATATGATTAATAGAGGGTAAGTCCCCCATCAAAGGGAGAATTAAAAAATACAGAAGTTTAGATTCTTGAAGAAATAGGAGGACTTGTTTCATAAGAAATGTTATGTGAGGATAAATACCTTTTACCACTATGGAATTGCACACTGTAATTTATCTCTGATAGAATGCCTCTGCATTTATGGGAAATGTGATAACCGAATAGACAGCGATGGGGTCTGTCTTCCTGGATCATGCAGAATTGGATACACAGGGAAACTCTGTGATAAGCAGATTGTTCCCTGTGAGCCCTCCCTAAATCTCTGCCATGCACATGCAGACTGTCAGCTTAGCGATGGCGCAGTGAGGTAAGTCACTAACTTGCATCAAAGTAATATTAATTATGCTGCAGCTCTTTCCAGTTTGCTTGATCAAAACAGTCCCTGGCAGCAGTACACAAACATCAGCCACTGCAATACTGCTATGCAGCAAATAAGCATAATCATGCACCACATTGACCTTGAGTTGCAAGATAGTAATTAAGAGATCTCAGTGCCCTGTCCTGTACCTTACACTTAACACTAAAACATAAATGCATACAGACCTGATCCTTCCTACCTTCCTATCAACATCGACATATGTTCTTAGGAAACCCTTATTTCTAGCCATCCCTTAGAGATTTAGAAGTTTGACCCTTGCTGAAAAACAATGGAATTCTCAAGCAGTTTGGCGATAGATATCTCACTCCTGTCAGCTCACACAAGTTTTGCATGCCACAGCCCTGCCGACTTCAGCACAGGTTCCCCAGTCCTGACAGAACTGGTCACAAACCTCTGTTACTTCTACAGCTGCCTTGCACTTGCCCAAGCTCACCTTCACATGCAGCAAGTTTGCCTCTTGACGCAGTGTATTCATAATGAGTCACTACAGAAAGTAGAACGGGGGATGCTGCTGAACTTGAGGGCTTAAATTATTCCCTGTGATACAGGTTAATCCTGGGGAGAGGACCCAGGGAAACTGTTGTCTTGCACACATTTCAGGGAGAGAGCTATTTTCTGTGTCACGTAAAAGAAAGAAGGTAGCCAGCTCATAATTAATTTAAAGCTATTAGCTCAGCTTTGCAACGATCACATCAGCTCAGAATTAATTTCACTTCCCATCTTGTACACAGAGAATGGATCCCGGATTTGACTCAATTAACTTAGTCAACATTTTGGAAAGAAACATAATGTACACACTTGAGCTACTTGCATCATGAATCCAAGGTTACCAATTTTAAGCTGCCTATAAATAACACATTACAGTGGAAAACAATCACTTTACTTTAGAGCTGTCCTATCACGTTTAACGCCTCCCTCCTCCTCTTGTCTCTGTAGCTGTGTTTGCAAACCTGGCTATGAGGGAGATGGCTTGAGCTGCAGCAAAGTTGATCCTTGTGCTGCTTTAAACCTTGGTGGCTGCAATATCAATGTAAGTACGTGCTTTCCTCACAGACCTTGACACCATGAAAAAGTAGGCAGAGGGGAAGGTGGGGCCAGAAATTTTTGCAGAAGAGTCACAATTTTCACTGGACTTGAAGGCTCTTTCCCCAGATAGCGGCATCACTGTGGCTTAGACAGGCCTTGCAGCTAAAGCCACATGCCACCTAATTGTCCTGAACTGATGCCTCTGCATCTGCCCCTAGGCTGAGTGCATTCAGACAGGGCCAGGAGAGCACACGTGTGTGTGCCAGGCAGGATGGACAGGCGATGGAAGGGACTGCTCAGCCGTCAACAACTGCCTGCTACCCACCATGGCAGGGTGCCACGAAAATGCCACCTGCATATACATTGGGCCGGGTCAGGTAGGTCTTCACATTCATTGCCATCTTAGATGCTAGTCCTCAGCTCTTTTGCGCTGCTTCCTTACCTGTTCTCTTCCCCAAATCCTCCCCTCCCTCCCAGCCGCAATGTTGTTTCCACAGGGTGCTCTGTACCCAAAGCACTCTCCTTCAGTTCCAATCCCAGTTCTCCCTCCTTCCTACATGGTGGTGCTATGGCAGCAAATACTTCTTTAGTAAATACATCAGTAGATGTCAGGTATAAAGGTCTTCTGGAGATATTAATCAGTGTCATTCCACTGAAGTCAATGCTAAGCTACACAGAAACACAGAGAAACTAATTCACCATGTCTAGAATATGCACACTATTTTAATCATTTTAATGAATTGCTGTGTTTTATTGAAATGACAGAATGACTGCAAGTGTAAGGATGGATTTCAGGGGAATGGAATTGAATGCACACCCATAAACTCATGCCTGGAACAAAATGGAAAATGCCATCATCTGGTGAGTAATTAATCATTCCCTGAACAAAGTGTTCAGATACATATCACACCTCGCCTCCTGCGCACACCATAGAATTTACTTGCCATTTCAAGCCTGCAATTTCTGTTTGAGAAAGCACTTTCCAAGCAGTGCTACAAGCACCAAAAACGCTGTGTGAGCCACGTCAGTATGGTACGCGAGCTGAGGACAGACTGCAAGGGCTGCTCTCAAATTAGCCTGCACAGCAGGATCATCTCGCGCCCCGTATAAATAAATGCTGCTTCTCTACCAGCAATTACAACTGGAATGCATCAGCCTGTTGGGATGTTTGCCCAAGTCACACATCTCTCCCCAGCCATCTATCAGCTGCATCAGTGGCTGTATGTGCTCTGCTGTGTCCTGTAGTGCCTGCAAGAGCCACAGCAGTGCCAGGTGGGGCACAGGGACAGAGCTAAAGTGAGGAGCACTGGGGAGCAGAGGACCAGTCTGCCATAGCTGGATGAAGGAATAGGGCCCAGTTTATGTAGGGAGGAAGTAAGATAAGGAGGGAGATTTTGAGTTCCTACAGACAGTGCTGGGTGGATAGGTGAGGAAGTTAGTGCCCTGGGCTGATGGAGTGTGTCCTATAGGAGAGCAAGGACATCCATGTTTGTATATAAATGGGTTCCAGTAAGAGGCTTTGCAGGTCATCCTTGGTCTGGAGTGGTCTCCTGAGTATCTGACAAATTCTCTCTCTTTCTGGTTCAAAGGCAACCTGTCAATTTGAGTCTTCTCATGGCTGGAAGTGTGTGTGTCCGAAGGGCTACGAAGGAGATGGTACAGTATGCTATGGAAATGCTGCAGATGTAAGTAGGATGGTCACTTCCTCTGAGCACAGGACCTACTGCACAGTTCTCACACTGGATCTTAACCAGAGAGATAGCAAGGCCTTTATAAACAGCTAGAAAAATATGATGCCCATCAGTGCTATCCACAAACAGTCTTCCCAGAGGAGACACTTGCCTGATACATAAGTGATCTGTTGTGTTTAAAAACATAGCTTGGAAAGTGGCCTAAGGAACGCGAGCATATTTCTTGCTTAAAGAAAAATTGAAAAATGCCAATCCCAGAGTTCAAACCTGCAGAAGTGCTAAGCACTCACCTCCCAGCTGGAAGCAGCAAGGAGTAAGCTCTTCTAAAATTCTGCCCTGAAGTCTTCTTCAGTGGAAATGATCAATTTATCATGTTGAAACACACCATACTGGTCCCCAGGCAGATGGAACTAAAGCAAGTAAATCGGTGAAATAAATATGCATTTAACAGCATAGGAAAAATGAAAGTGTCCTCTGTCTCAGCTACTGGCAATAATCTTACATGGCTTTCAGCAATATCTGCCACCCCTGCTCATATTATCATCTGTCTCTGTTCTAAGTACTGTGCCAGAATAAAGGCTCTCTACTTGCAGCATGATATGTAAGATGCTGTACAAACACTAAACAAAACAATATAAATTTAAATTAATTTTGCATGGAGTTAAGAAAAATTTAGGTTTCGAAGACCTGAAAATTAATGCTTAGCCTGGGGTCAGCACACAATAAACAGCAAGGTCAGGTACACTTAATACACCTAAGCAATCCCTGGCCTGATTTTCAAGAGTTAGTAACTCAGCATTCCCATTACCAGAAAGTATCAGAATTAGAAAAACACTGATGTCTGCCCTTTTCAGACACTGAAAACGTCATCCTCCATGTCATATCAGCCAGGCCAGACAGCTTGTTACATCACAGGCAAGAGTACTTTGGTACTGCTAGTTACAGCTTAGCTGCTCATTACTCTCTCTTTCTCTTTCTAATCAGGAGCTATCTACTCTGTCAGAAGCAGCTGCATTTAACCAATGGGTTAATGTAAGTACACTTCATGGCTAATTTTTTTAGTATGTTCCAGTTTGCAGAAACATAAGCCTTATAGCCTTTAGGAATAGGAACCACACAGCAGTATTGCCAGAGAGCAGAGGCTGCAGCTCTGGAGGGGCGTCAGGGTGCCTATCCCACCACTCACGGAGGAGTTGATCATCTGGTTCCCTATTTCTGCCTGAGAAACAAATTCTGAACCCAAGTTCAGGCAAGTAAGGGCGCTCTACAGAGCTGGTTATAAGCCCACTCTCTCAGGCAGGGGGTCACATAAGCCACAACAAGCTTTGTGTGTAAATACACTGTGGTGCAGATGACCAGCAGCAGAGACTGAACCTGCCCCCAAGTGGCTCCTTCCAGCTTCTCTCACGCAGTGGGCAATGCCTGACCCTCCCATGTGCCTATGCCAGGAAAATGCAGCTCTGGTTGGTCAGCGTGCTGCTGGCACAGCAAGCGAGGGGAAAAACTCTGTCTTGACTGAGGCGCATAGAACCACAGTGAATCATAGAATGGTCTGGGTTGAACGGGACCTTTAAAGGCCACCTAGTACCCCTCCCTGCCATGAGCAGGGACTTTTTCAGCTAGGTCAGGTTTGCTTAGAGCCCTGTCCAACCTGACCTTGAATGTTTCTGGGGACGGGGCATCTACCACCTCTCTGGGTAACCTCTCCCAGTGTTTCACCACCTTCACTGTAAAAAAAAAAAAAAAAAAACTCGAAACTTTTTTAATCTAAATCGACCTTCTTTCAGTTTAAAACCGTTATCCCTTATTCTTCTGTAAAAGGTCCTGCTGAAAAATCTGCCGTCTTTCTTATAAGCTCTCTTGAGTACTGAAAGGCTGCAGAAGTATCTTCCTGAAGTGTTCTCTTCTTCAGGCTGAACAACCTCACTGAAGGAAGAGATTAACTTGTATGGCACCAGATTAAGGAAGAAACACAAAATTAAATTTTACAAACCAAAATTCTGGATAGACAGATTGTCACAATCTACTTTCTACTTTCACATGTTACAATCTATTACTGGAGCAGCAGTAATATTAGAGGTCCTACCCCACTGTGATTGGCACTGTAGGAATAAAGATCAAAACCTGTTTCACCCACAAAGAGCTTAAAACCTAAATACAAGAAGTGCATAACAGATACAAGGTGGACAAAAACCAACAGTGATGTGTTAATGAAAATCATCAGAAGGAGAAGTCACAGCACATTAGTTGCTTTCATGCTTTTCAAAGTTAGATGGCTTAGGGATCATTAAAGCACACGACAGCAAACACACACTTCAGGGAGCTGCTTGAAAGAGAGGCCAATGTGGCTAATTCTAGTAACTTATCTGCCTGGCCCCGAGCTCAGCCTGCAGCATTGGAAACTCTGTAGAGAAACTTAGGAATTTAAAGAAATGGGCACAAGGACAAGTGCTGTTCACCTGCTAATGTGCTCTTTAGGTAATGAGGGGAAAAATCAGAGGGCAGATTCTGTATAATTTATTGAAACAGGGATGTGGAAATTTCTGCTACACTTCAGAGAAATGGTATCAAACTAAACAACGGTAACTACAAACATCAGCAAAATAGGGAGATAGATCCATCTGTGAGGTTTTTAGCTTCATAGTTGAGCCAGAATGTGATGTTTACCACTTTTTATAACCAAATATTTTTCTTGCTGGTCAGAAAGGATGAGATGAGGAAGTTTGTTGCTATTTCTATATTTAAATATTTGGAAGGTGGCTGGGATGATGGCTAGAGAAAGAGATGATCTTAACAGAGACAAAATTTCCAGCTATTTAAGGCAGCTGATTCCCCTCTTGATTTAAAACCCAATATGGGTAATGAAGGACTGTCCAAAACAAGCCAGCTTCCAGGTAGTATACCAGCTGCAAAAAGGTGCAGCTTAAACTCATATTGCTCCCTTAAGTTTTGCAGCATCAAAAATGGCAAGTTTTGAAGCCCATGAAAAGTTTGGAGAATCCCATCTACAGCAAGATCATGCCCAAATCTTTTGCTCTCCATTTTTCACTCCACAAAAAAAAAGAAAAAAAAAGAAAAAAAATCAACACAACCAGAAAAATCCTCTCCAGTGGAGGCTTTCTCCATCCTTAAGGCAGATACAAACATATGGAAGCTGAATCAATTCCTGCACGCTAAGGAGCTCACAAGCCCCACCTCAAATTAGAGCTGTCAGCAGCAAGCTCTACTGCAGTCCTAGTGGGCACAAACAACTCCTGGACACCTTGAAAAATCCCAGTCGTGTTAAATAGTCAACTTCAGAATGGGAACATTGTGTCATGGGAGTTTCTTATTTCATGGCCCATAGTCCTTCTATCTTTTAAATAGCATGGAGTGCTCTGTAAGAGCAAGTTTCTTGAAGTTATCAGTAACTACTAGTTATTTATCATCTTGTTTATTTTTCAACATTCAGGTGCATGATACATAATTCATGAGATGGACTAACTTTTCTGGGAGGCAAGTTATGCATCTCATAATAAAAAACAGCTCTGACCCAAACATTATTTCTGCCCTTTAAATGCTGGCAATCTATTCTGTAAAAAATAGACACTCATTGACTATTTTTGTACAGCTCTAAGCATTGTTGTTCAAGTCACTGCTCAGTTTTTCCTCTACAGGCTGGTCACAAAGCACGTCACACACTCCACCTTGCTAAGAAGTCACTAGCTGCTATTTATAGACTGTCCTGAGGATGAATTATTTTACCCTTTTTACTTTCATGCAGGAGGCCAAGATAAACTCAGTGTTATCCACCACCTCTAATCTAACTGTCCTCGTGCCTTCTCTGCAAGCAATTGAAAACATGGATGAAGATGAGAAAGCCTTTTGGATGTCAAAAAGTAACATTCCAACTCTACTGAAGTACGTTGTTGTTTTGGGGGGTTGTGGGTTTTTTAATTAATTTCTTTTTATGCCAAACAAGCCTTTGGTTTGAAGCCACTAGAGCAAGACAGGTTTTATGATTTTTACAGGAAGGGCATAGGATTCCCCTTCTTGTTACAGCACTATAAATCTCCGTAGCAAGTCCACTGGAAACAAAGTGTTATTTGTATTATACCAGAGATGTTTAAAGGGCAAGCTAAGATCAGAACACAGCTGAACTAGGTATAGTATGAACAGTTCCTACTTAAACCCATGGTTTTAGACACAACTAAGCATATTTATTATGGGGGGGGGAGGGTGTGGTAGGGGCAGGAAGCAAGGAGAAAAAAAAAAAAAGATAAAAAATGCCAAACCTTCAAATCCAGTTAATTAGTTAATTTCCTTTAGGTATCACGTACTGACAGGAGCTTACAGCTTTGCTGATTTCCAGAATTTGTCTTCCTCTGACATGCTGCCAACATCACTACAGAGCAAATTCCTACACTTGTCGAAAGAAAATGGGGTGAGAGGACCTGCAAACCATTTTGGTATCATACACCAAACCCTGACCATCACTGCCACTGACTTTCTTGTATTACAAAAACACAGAGATTTTATGAGCCTCTATTTAAAAAAAGACCATGTAATAAAATTAAGGGAACAGATTGATTATATTGGGCCCTCTGGGAGAAACATGAGCTTGATTTTCTCCACCACTTTACCTAGATGAAATTTGTCCACAATATTATTTATGCCTAATGTCCCAGTAGTTGCCCCAAACACTGGACTGTCTTGTAACCAAGCAAAAAGGCAGTTTCTGCCTGGAGCAGCCTGTGTGAACTAAATTAAGACAAAAAGCATCAAGGAAACCCAATAACATATTTTAAAGAACTGGAAAGGTAGGAGGAAAGAGTGATAACATATCCATCTCCACATATGCAACTCAATAGTCTTAAATCACACAAAGATATTTTTAATGGTAAATAACCACAACTGACGGCCCTTTCCCCTCAGCCTTTCTGTGAGGTAAAAACTCCGTGCTCTGAGGAGGATTTTCTGGAAATACGCAAGGCATATTTAAGTACTTCATCCCCGTTAAGGGAGGAGAAAGTTCCCCCTACCTCCATGTCCCAAGGGAAAAATCATGAACGGGGTCTTTTAAAGCTGCATAGAACCGAGAGGGTGTGAATCGGCACAGAGCTCAGCCTGCCCTGGGGTGGGGGGAGTGCATCTACCCCAGGTAACCACTGCAGTACAAGCAACCCCAGGGCTTAGGCCAGTCTCTACACAGGGAACAGCAGAGAGTCCCGAAACCCCCTTTCCTGTGCATGATTCCCTGAGGATAACCCAGCCCCTGGCATGGACTGGTGTGAACAGAGCCATGGTGGAGCCCTAGGAAAGCATTTGAGAAGGTGTGGAAACCCACAGTATGAACTTCTGGGAAAACACCACCACAGTGATGTGAATGAAAACCCTGTCTCCTCTCCTTCTCTCAGAACCTCACCCTGGAGGGCGCTCACATCGTGGCCGGTGACATCGCATCCACAAACGGGGTCATACACGTTATTGACAAGGTACAGGACCACACGAGGGAGGGTTTGTCCCTCTGCGCCATAGGCAGTGCAAAATTATTAACTGCCTTGGGAAAGGAAGTGTTTGCACAGAACTGCAGTTTGTCCTGCATCTGATCCACAGCAGGTACCCACACACTGATGTGGGATATCTGCTCCCTTTTCAGGTTCTGACCCCTCTCCGCAGCTCTGTCATGCCGAGGCTGCTGGCCCGCCTGGAGCAAATGCCCGATTATTCCATTTTCAGGGGCTACATCATTGTAAGCTTTCACATTTCTTTCACAATGTTTTAAGAACAGAAGTTCTCTGTTTTGATTGAATTTGGACTGATATCAGACTATCAGTGGTCATTCTGATTTGTTACTATGTGTTTCACAACAGCAATACAGCCTGGCAAATGAAATAGAAGCAGCAGACACGTACACAGTCTTTGCCCCAGATAACGATGCCATTGAAAATTACCTAAGGGATAAAAAGTCTGCTACTCTGGTACGTATTACTCACAAGGTTTGCCTTAACAGCTCAGTATTTCATCACAATTTCAAGTGGATGGATTGAGAGGACACAAAAATAGGAAGTGAGATTTTTCGAGTTTAGTTTTGTCTTTAACACCAGAGTTGGTGATGAGGCACAGATCTACCTATATTTTCCTGGTGTACTGGAAAAGTCTAGCTATTTTTTCTGGAGTTTGTCCTTCTCTAGACTAAAATCATGCTGATAATATCCAAGACATCTCACCAGTAGACTTTTTTTGGTTTGGGGTTTTTTAAGGGTTTTTTTTAATAGAAAGATCAGTACAGAAGTGACCAAGAAAAACACTGAGTTCTCTAGGTAAACAAGTCCAGTCCCCTGCCATCACTAAATACCCCATCATTAATAATGCCACAAAATATTCTGACTCTTTCTTAAAACTATCCAGATGCTTGCCCTTGTCACACCTGTAGGAACACTATTGCCCAGCCACTTCCTCCAGGTGGTGTCTAATCCCAGTTTACAAACACAGTTGGTCAGCCCCAGGGCTCACAAAAGTTTCTGACATTTTTCTGGCCACAAAAATCTCCTCAGGCAAAGCCCATTGCTGCTGCCCACTCCCCAGGAGCCCCACGACAGGCTCATGCCCATCTAGCCACCAGCTCCTCCCACCAGCATGGATGCATCCATCCCACCTCCCCTGCTGACCTCAGTCCTCATGCCCAGAGCTAGTTTATAATATTTTGACAGCATAATTCTGGCCAGTTTATATCCCTTTATCCTTATGCCAGGAATATGCTTTATCTGAAGCAACTTTCTCTCTCTGGCACTTGTGCCCTGACATATTTACAAGGCCAAACCACCTTCCCAAAAATGTCAGTCTCCTCTCAAGGTAAGCTATCCTTTTCCTGAATTATCGCAGTGGCTTTCTTCACATTTTCGTCAATTAGAAACAGCTTTATGGAATTCAGATATGGAGAGCCACACACCAGTTACAGAGGAAGCTTTACCCATTATTTGCTCAATGAAATTAATACTTCCCTGTCTCTTCCATAATTATTTACCCTGCCACACTCTGTTCCTACTTGCATGGTCTCCGTTTATAGCCAGGAAGCTGAGGAGCACAAGGTTCAAATAAGTCGTCCCAAAACGTTTACCACGAATGGCAGACCTGTGGCAAAAGTCCCACTTCCTGCCTCACCAGAAGAATTCACATGTGATCCAGCTAGGTCTGCTCAAATGACTTCAGAATGCTATTTTAGATGTACCGTGACACACCATCATGATTTCCACATCACTGCAAGAAGGATTTATAACAAACTTTGGGAGACACACAGGACATCAACCCAACTGGGTCTGGGTTACGCACACATAGAAATCCTTTTCGCTTCCACTATCTACCAGTGTTTCTTCAGTCTTTCTTCCGTCCTCCCACAGGAGGATGGAACCTTGCCTTGCTCCCACAACCTTGCCTGATGTGGCAATCTGACAAAAAAAAAAAATCGGGAAACAACCATAAGGTTAAGCCTGCCTGGGCCTTAACCTCTTTGTGAAACACTTGGGAGAAGTCTGCTGCAGAGGGAAGAGCTCAGCACAGGGACGAGACCCCACTTCTTGGCCCTGATGAGACAAGATGTCCTAACTCTGCTGGTGATTCAAGACAGAAATCAAGATGGATGCGAGTTAGCTTTTCCTCCAATTTATCCAAGTCAGGAGCAATAAATAGGGCTGGACACTGATGAAGATTAGCTCTACCTTAATTCCCACCATCTCATCTGCAAATATTTCTTTGTCAAATCTGTGGAAATCAAAACAGAATGAGGCCCACCTTAAGAGATATCAAGGCCACTATTTCACTCTGCAGGCAACATCACAAATGTAGCTTCATGCTCTCACATACTTTGAAGGAACAGAAGAGCGAGGAGAAGTATGAACATTCAGAATAAGACATCAGGATTTCCTCCAAGCACCTTTTATTGCAAAGACACAAAGCTGCAGAAGAACTATATCTGTCAGCTAGTCAGCTCTGAAACTCTCCAAATGCCTCCTCAGCTTCTCTCACATCTTTAAATATCTCCCAAACACATCCTGTTTGTGCTTCCTCCTCCTAGTCCGGGAGAGCTCTGGGAGTCTCCTGCTTCAAAACAAAATGCAGAAGCTTTGGGAAGCCCTCACAAAATTTTGGTGTACAGAGAAAAACTTCATCATTTTTCAATGACACACGAATGCACTCTCACAATGAGGCACAGAAACTTTTCAATTAACAGATGTGGCTCTAACTCTTTATTGACTGAAGACAACACTAAAGATATTATATATATAATATAAAAATTCCTCTAAACACTTATCCCTGTATCATTCAGGGATTCCCAAAGGAAGAAGGAATGGTATGGAAAGATTATAACAGCACACATGAATATGCAACTTTTGATGTAAAATGAACTCATGAAGTTCAGAGTCCTAAAAAAATCATCTGACTTTTCTCTGAATCTATCAGCCAGTCCTGTGCATAGAAATAGACATTACAGGCTCAAGCAAACCCTGGTCCTTCCAGTTCAATAGCCTTTCAGTCTCCACAGTCAATTAAAGTTTCATTATGACAGGAACGTGGGCTCTCCATAGTAAGAAGTATGAAATAGCCTGCCTACTGGAAAAGCTGCTCTTTAAATTCAGGCAATCTATGCTTGGCTTTTATCCTTTGGGAAATGCTATCCCTAGTAACTTTACATGCTTTGCTACGTAACTCCGAATTTAACTCTGTGTTTGCAGGATGAAGGCCAAATCCGCTATCATGTTGTACTGGATGAGAAGCTCCTGAAGAACAATCTGCACAATGGCATGCACAGGGAGACCATGCTAGGGTTCTCCTACCAGGTTGGGTTCTTCCTCCACAACAGCCAGGTACTAATATCTGCACTTGCTTGGAGAAATAGGTTTCCTGCTTTGTACAAATCCAGCTTCAACTTTAAACTAGCAGTCCAAAGGAGATGTGCATCCCCCGTTATCTTCTTCAACGCAACAGCACAAAAGTTGTTTCTCAATGCAAAGCCTTTCTCAGACCTGCTTAATTCAAAGTCACGCCTGAAGGGATCTTCGACTGAATTTGATTTCAGCTGTGCTATTCACATTTAGCATTACATTTCAGATGTCTGTCTCTAGCAACCACAAGGCTGCATTTCAAAGTAGTCATTAATATGACTTCCAAGAGCTATTAGGAACTTGCCCTTAATTATAAAACATTAAATCTATTTTCTGTGGGTTTACTCCACCTTAAAATCTAAGAGCTCAAAGCACTGGGCAACAAATATGAATTGTCTTTCAACACCACCCACAGAAAAATCAGGCACAGCAAGATTCAGTGAAAGCCAGGAAGGGAATTTGGTTCTGCTTCTCTGTCCCAGAACTCCCTCTGGGAATAGGCAAAGGAAGACAGAAATCTTCTCATCCAAATAGTTTTAGCCCTGCTCTTTGCCCACAGCAGAGCCTTGGAAAAACATCTGCACTGGGGCAGTTGCTGGTGAGGGCACAATGGGAGTGTGGGGTAGCACTGCGATGATGAAAGCCCTCCTTGAAAGAGCAGCGTCTGGGAGAACTTCCCTGAAGCCCCTCACCCCCCAGACAGCAAACCCACCCTTTGGCATGCTTTAGAGTCCTTCTTCATACCCTTTACCTTTATACACCTTGTTGGAAAAAGCTGCCCTGCCAAATTCTGTTGCTAAAAAACAGGCTGCAAGTCTCATACCCTCCAGTCCAGTGGAGCAGCAACGGGAATATGAGCAAGTGCCTGATGTTAACTGTCTGTGCTGATTTTCCTGAAGTGATACTTACACACTGCTCCTTCTTTCACCTGCTACTGCTCTAGTTACCACACAGCCAGAACAGCTCTGCTGCTTTCTAACTGGTTACTTGTCTTTTGCAGCTGTTCATAAATGATGCACCTATAAGCTATACAAATATTGCAACAGACAAAGGAATTATTCACGGTCTGGGAAAGGTCCTGGAAATCCAGAAGAACAGATGTGATATCAATGACACCGTGATCACTGTAAGTGGTTCTGTTCGTAGATGCTTAAAGGCCCATCAGAGAGACCTATAGCCAAGCACAGCTCCACTGTACACAATATGTGACACTATTTCCCGGCAACGAATACACACATTTTCTACAAATGATAGTCCTACCAGAGCTTTAACATCTCTTAAGAGAGCTTTTCCTTAGAAAACAGTCCCATATTTCAGTCAAGGTTTTTCTACAGCTTGGCTGTGTCATGTCCTGTGTTTTCCAATGGAAAATTATCTTCCCTGCTTTATTCAAATGCAGAAACATACTAAAACGTTCATTTAAGCCTTGCTGAAAGTAAGGATGTAGCTAGGCAAACAGGAATAGTATTTAAAGTTGTGTACTGGATACAACAGATAGCTAAGCATTTTGCAGAAACCAACCTTACATGTACGAACAATTCACACACATGTGGCATGAGTTTTCCATTTCCAAGCTGCCCTTGCACCACAGGAAAACTGTGTCCAGGCCCAGGATTTACCTCTTATTGTGGTTTAGATGGGAAGACCTTTGGGAAGCATCACTTTAGAAGAGCAAATAAAATTACCTTCCCCTTAGCAGAAGGTTTCCCATGGGGTGTCCCTACAGAGCCACTGGTAGAGATATTCTTCCTTACTGAGCAGCATAGCTACCCTCACCACCTTCACCGAAGCAGTTATCCTAATTATGCACCCCAAGAGCTAGATTTAGAAATACAGCTGGAAATTAAGCACTTTCTATGACAAAACCTGTCTGCAGCTCTGTACAGTCTGGTAACTACTTTCCATTTTTGTTGCTTAAGGAAAAATGCAGAATTTGTTCACACCCATCAAGTTGTCCCCCAGGAACAAAAGAAATAGTAAGTATTTTATCACTAATGCTAATTTATTTTCTTTGTATCAAAACTGAGCACACATGCATTCAGTCCCATTTTTGATACAATTGCCTCAGTTTCAACAAAAGTTATCGTAGTTCCTTCAATCTGCTACAAACATTGCTTACAGTCAATAGACTCAATCCACCCTGACCTCAGAGATTTTTATAAAAAATTTACCTTTGAACAAGGCAGCAGAAGGGCAGCTTAAAGATAGTTTTGTCCTTCAAGTCCAGTTTCTAGTATGCATTGGGACAACTGAAGACTCCTCAAACTGCAAAGTTTGCCACTACCATGCAAAACTGAGGGAATTAAACATGGTCTGGAGTATGCTTGAATTACAGAAGCAGCTCTGAGCCCTTCCAATCAGAGACGTACAGAAGGGCAAACTCAACCCATCCCCAGCAATATGCTGGGGTTATTAGAGTTTCTTAGTATCTAAGTTTATCTGGGAAAGCCCCTCCATTGTACTTACATTTTTTCTTTTATCATTTATTAATTTTTAATTAATTACATCAGTAATAATACTCCAAAGCAGATCAAGTCCCATCCACCTCACTAGAGTACTTGAATGAAAAAACCAAACTGTGTACTCATGGGTAAAACCCAAACATCTTAACATTTCCTTTACAATGAACAGCTAGATGGATGCTTATCTCAATCTCCTCACAAGTGTACAGTGAGACCCAAAGTTTTCTTTAGCAAGAAATCTTTCCCAACTGTGTCTAGACCTGAAAGATCATGTTTCAACAGCTGTTTTTGCAGAAGTTCAGAACTCAGCTTTCAAAAAAACTAGAAAGATCAGAAAGTGTGCGAGCAAAGAAGGAAAAAAAAAAAAGGAAAATAAAAGGAAATGTTTTTCAAACTTCAGGAAAAAAATCTGTTCAACTCTGAGCAAAAGCAATATTTGGACATATCTTTAAAACACCACAAGATACTGAGTTAAAAACTGATCATATGTTCACTAGGAAAAAATCCTTTTGCTAATGCATTTTTATTTCTGAAAGTACTTCCTTCATTTTCATTGTCAATGTGTGAATCAGTGCACAGCATGCATAATCTCCCATTTTTTCAAACATTTTAAAGTAGCTGATCAATATTATCCAGAAGTGCATCTGTTTCTCTAATATTTGCTCAGGCAGGGGAGAGGAAATACTGTGTCCTCACAGAAAACCACATGAGAATGTACACCATCCAGATCGGGTGCCAGCCAAAGTGTGCTAAAACCATCATTGTGAGTACACTGCTTCTGCTGAGGTAAAAGCCAGGAACCCCCATCCATGAACTTCGCCCTCCTCATAATTCCTGCGAAGCACACACAACATGCCAAGGCAGTTCCTCACAATATATTTGTTGACCTTTATTATGGATGCAGCAGAACGCAAAGTTAAAGACTGATGACAGCTGCAGCACAGGAAGGGCTGGGAGCTGGGGGTGCAGAGGGAGCACAGGTTTGGGAAGGGTAACCCTATGCATGTCCCTAGCAATCCTGTCTACCTTTCCCTGGAGGAGTGAGGGGCACCTGGGTCCCACTGAGGACTCGGGGTGCAGCCTCAGTCCTGCCACACTGAGGTGTGTGGTCAGAGACTAGCAGAGTCAAAGTCCTGCTAAAAATCACAGGAGCATAGGATGGCCTGCGTTGGATGGGACCTTAAAGATCAGCTACTTCCAAACCCCCTGCCATAGGCAGAAACATCTTTCACTACACCAGGTTGCCCAAAGCCCTCTCCAACCTGGCCTTGAACACTTCCAGGGATGGGTCATCCACAACGTCTCTGGGCAACCTGTTCCAGTGCCTCACCACCCTCACAGCAAAAAATTTCATCCTTATACCTAACTGAACCCACTTTTTCAGTCTGAAACCATTACCTCCTGTCCTGTCACTACACGCCCTTGTGAAAATCCAGATCTCTAGGTCACCATGCCTGCTACCCTGACCCTCAGCACAGCATTTCTGGGTTTCCAGACAAGGGAGTGCTGCGCAGGTTTCTTTGGGCAGCAGTGCCAGCCCTGCCCAGGAAAAGCAGGGAACGCCTGCTTCGGAAATGGCATCTGCCTGGATGGCATCAATGGCACGGGCACCTGCCAGTGTGAAGAGGGGTTTGTCGGTACAGCCTGTGAAAGCTGCGTCGAAGGCAAATACGGCCGCAACTGTGATCAAGGTACTGAGCATCCCCAAACCACACAGGCAGTTCTGCTAATCTCTAAAATCTTCCCCTTACATCTCCTAACCATGACTATCCTAGGTTCTAGAAAGGTACTTTTGGGGTAATAGGCTTTGTCTTTAAAACATCATTATCCCCTTTTCTTTCCCCATTTTGGTGTTTTCTCTCTAATTCCTTGCTTGCAGACAGTGCTTCCTACTCTGGCACACTACAGTCTTAGAACAGCATCCAACAAGAATAACCTCCTTTAACACTGCTATTTCTCCAATGCTTTCCCATTAAAATACAGTTTCAGTCGCTGTATTTGGGAACAGAGGAAATTTAGATTTATTCTGTAGTTAGAAGCCAAAAACCACAAGAAAAAGCATTTCTTGAAATAGCCTGGAGCAGATGCTGCCATCAGCAGATGATGTCTGGGCCATCTCTGCTGCCCTTCCTGCCCCTTGCTGTGCACACTGGCACCCTGCACAGGGACAGTGGCTTCCTCCCATCTGTCCCCCACAGCGTGCACTTGCATCCATGGGAAATGCAGCAGTGGGATCGACGGGGATGGCTCCTGTGAATGTGACGTTGGCTGGAGAGGGGTGATGTGCGAGACTGGTGAGTGTCCCCTCCTTTTTTTTCTGGGGTGAGAAGTGAGCGTTTCAGGAAATGAGAACCACAGCCACAATCACATCCCAGTGCATTACCAGATACCCAACAACTTCCCACACAGTGAAATAGGGGTCACACTCCTGTGTCATGGCAATTAATTACTGTATTAATGGATAGCCAGATGAGGTATTCCTCATGATACTGAAACTCCCTAGTTAGCTACTTCTCTACCTGTGTCACCCTGTATCTGTCCCGAAGAACATTTCATTTATAAAAGCTACATCTTTTCCAGAGCAGGATTTTGAACCATTTTGATCCTCAGATCAAATCTGAGCTTCTCAAGTGCTTCAGTAAATTGATTTAACTGTACAACACTGTCTATTAAATTATGTTCTTGCTAATGCAATAAATAAAACAGCAAATAAATCATTCTGTGTTGGGTAAATCCATCTCCTATATCCAAGCACATTATATTTTAGTTAGACATAATTTAAATGTATTCAATAACTATTTCAGAACTCATCCTATAATAGTATAAAATAAAAAAGGCTATAAACACATTAATAGTAGCATTCAATATCAGTTTTAAATTTTCCCAGGGAAAAAATTAGTAATGAACAGAATTTTATAAGCGTTGCTATATCTGAGAAAACCTACACCTACATAATTAAACTAATAATATGCAAGATTCACCAAACTAAATACAGGTAAATGAAAATGGGTGATATGTTTTCCTGGCAATATAATGACGTGACTCTTCCTTGCAATTGAATTTGAGTGGTATCCACTGACCTATATAGATGGAGTCTCTATACAGATGGATTCTGTATAGAGATGGAGATTCTATACAGACTGAGAGCACAGTTGTCCGGTGCAGAGCTCATACTCCAGCTGGTAGGAAGAAAAGACTCTGAGCCTCAAAGGATGTTGACCCAAAAGGTTCTGACCTCTGCTTCATTTTTTTTCCGCTTGCAGAAATCAAAGATGACGCATGTAACGCCTCATGCCATACCAGTGCTAAGTATGTATGAAGTCCACTTATTTAGAGGAGAGGGGAGAAAAAGGGGATCTCTTGCAAGGCAAAAAGCATAGTCCATCTTGCTCATGACTTCTCAGCAGCGTAGGTAACATTTCTGTTTTCCATCACAGAGATAAGGAGCAATGCAAATATAATGTATACAATGACGAGGCCGAGAAGTTCAAAGTGTGCGCATTATAAGGGAGGGAAAAAATGGTACTTTTGGGGTGAGGTAAAAAAAAAAAAAGGGAGAGATTAAAAAAAAAAAAAAAGGCAAGACATCCTACCATGCAGTAAATAAAGAAATGGGGCCTGCAGCACTAAAGAGAATGGGAGGCCATACCAAGACTAGTGAGAAAGGTGGATTTCTATAGTGACCTTTCTCAGCTCCCCCTATTTGCCCCATCCACCACCACACATATCACTGAGAAATGCCATCGGCATTAGGGACATCGTAAAACAAAACTACACAGCACAAGAAACAGCTCTCCTCTTCACACCAAAGTATACAAAGGGCAATAAAAAAACTGCTCTCACCAGTCCAGCACACCAGTATTTGGACACTAACTAGTTTCCAAAGGAGGAAGTGACCCCCACTGAGTACATCTGGCTTCCCATCACTGACCAGACAGCAAGATTTACACTACCCAAGACATTTTTTTTTACAAAAATGAGAAAAGATGGCTGGAAAGACTCCTCATTTTCAGCCACTGCTCTTCTGTAGGAGATAAGAAACCAAAGGGGCAAACTCTTTTTTCCCAGACGTAGGTGATTTTCTCCCCTTTGTATCTGTGAACTGCATTTCACAGCAATGATATTTTAACAGGTTTTTTTGGAAAAACTCCACTCTCAGATTTGCTCATGGGAACCCCACATATTTTGGCATCAAGACTGTGTTTCTGACAGAAGCAGACTGCTCTTCTCTTGAGTATTTTTCATCCACTGATGTACACCTATAGGTACAAGGATAGGTGCAGGCATGGCAGAATTGTGCTGAGTGCATTGTGACGTTATGCCTGGGAGCAGGGATACCAGGGAGCAATCCCTTGTATTGCACAGAGCTCACAGGGCAACAAGCTCACACTTGGATTCAGAAGGCCAAACTGTCCACAAAAAAATGAACTTAAACCCAGAGAACTCATATGTCTGGCTCCTGCCCCTGCCCATCAGGGCAGCTGCATCCCTACATAAATTTGTGTGCAGTTTTTGAGGAAGTAGACATGCAAACTCTGGAGTTCTGCATGAGAAAATAGGTCACTTAATGACCAAAGTGTAGAATTTTAATACCTAAAATAAAACATTCAAAACACGTTTGAAAAGCTTGGGCCAACTAGGTTCATTTTTACGATTGTAACTACATTATACTGTATGGTTAAGTACCTTGTTATTGCTATGCAACATTAGCTTCAGAAAAACTCACAGCAGTACAAAAGGCTTGACAACTTTTTTTCTTTCCTTTGTTTTCTCCTCTTTTTTAAATGTCATCTCTCTCCTTTTACTACATTAGCTGCCTTCTCCTATCAAATGGCACTGCCCATTGCAAGTGTGCAGCTGGGTTTGAGGGGAACGGGACGTTCTGCACAGGCAAGTGGACTTTGTTTATTCCATTTTGAAAAAAAAAAAAAGAAAAGAAAAAGAAACAAGCTTGAAGCATTCTCTAGTCACGGTAGAGTTGGTGAGAGATGAGCACCAGTTAAAAAACAGGAATTGCTGCCAACTCACTCAAAACAAGTAACAGCCCAACAGGTGTGTGGATTCATAGCAGACAAAGGGCTCAAAATCTCAACGTTGTAAGGCACTGTGCTAAGGGACACCAGAGAAAAGGGAACATGCCGTGCACAGCCCCAGCTCCATTGTTTGCAGAGTAATGAAACCTGGTTTACGACTTTTACTCCCTTTCCCAACAAAGACCAGCAGAGAGAGGCCAATTCAGGGTACAATAACACTTCCAGCTACTGGAAGCTGTATAGCCCTACCACTTACTCAGCTTTCTGAACTTGCTCAGATTTCTGGTGTAGTAAAATCCATTTCTTTAGACCAGAGAGATTCTGAGGGATCCTCAGAAAGAGGAAATAGCAGCTTATCCTAGGTGTTCCTCCAAGAGTCTGGGATATCCAGCCTTACAAAACAGACAGCTTCCAGCTACACTAACTGTAATTAATTTTACAGTTGTGTTTCTTAATCCTTAACTCATTAAAATTCTAATGCTTTTGAGAACAGAATCATATTTTTCTACTTACTCACTGTGGCTGACAAGGTCCTAATCCAAGATTTTAGCACTCTGTCTGCTTTCATTTTCTCTTCTGGCACAAGACAGCCAAATCCATTTTAATCTAGTGGTGAGCAATTCCCCATGTGCAGGAAGAGCTGGGTGACACAGGTCATCCATAGTGACTCCGTACTTACTCTTGCTTCACTTCACAGGATTCCTGAGCAAAACTAGTTGCAGGAAAAGTCAGCTCCCTAGTCTGGCTGTTAAGGCTGCTGAAACAGCAATTCAGGATAATTTGAGGCAAAAATTATAGCAATGTTTGGGCTGATTTGATTCACACCTCAGAGAAGGTTCCCTCCCTGCTCTCAGAGTAATCCACACAAATTCATTCTCCAACTCACCCAGAGTTGGAGAAACAGTATGAGTATCCATCTGAATAACAACCAGGGCATTCTGTCACAGAAGGGCTAGGTGGTATTATTCTCTTGACCTCCTGCAAGAGAGGAGAAGTATGAGCTGGGTCCAGAAAAAGTCAAGTTCAGGGAAAGCTTAAAATGGCCATTTAAACTAGAGAAGAATGTGAAGGTCTCTTTTTTCGGTGCTTCATTGAAATGGGCAGAATTGGAAGATGGGAAGTTATTGAAAGTTGGTCCTGGATGAATGTGTTAAATAGCTGGCACTAGTGAAGTCTGTGGCCTCCTAAATCAGAAAGACTCTGTGTTCTGAAAACGTTAGTTAATCCCTTTAAAACACAGAGACAGATTAACCTGAAAAGCCAGTTAAGCACGTTGGTTTAATCTGTGCGGTTGTCACTGTTCAGCTATCAATGCCTGTGAGAGCAGCAACGGTGGCTGCTCTGCCAAGGCAGAGTGCAGGAGAACAACACCAGGCAACAGAGTCTGCGTCTGCAACGCGGGGTACACCGGAGATGGAATTGTCTGCATCGGTAAGCGTGTGCCCTGCCTCACATATTACACAGAGAAATGTCACAGGAGTGAGTTTTCCTGCAGGTGGATGATCCTTCTTCCACTATGACCCAGAAATACAGCTTCCTGATACTATACACGCCGATGCCAAAGGCACCTCTACCTGCCACGTAGCTGATACTGCTTGGCAAACCCTGCAACCGCAGCAGTGTGGTGTGACAAATTTGTTAAATAAGATTTACATCTCAGCAAGGCTAACCCCATCTACACCAGCTTCATACACTCACACTCCTCTGACCATCACAAACCTTAAGACTTTCAGACATGGTTGTACCACATCTCCCCAGATTTTAGAAATGCTGATGGCAGATTTTAGCCTTCACCAAGACAACTAAAGACCTAGACTGAGGAACTAAAAGCAGCTAAAGTGATGAGTTTTATTAATTCACACTTGTCCTAAGTCTGCATTCGTGTTATACCTTACTTTAAAATTCTCCCTTTTTGGGTTTTCAGAAGTCACTCTTTCTTTATTACACTGTTTATGTTTTATAAAGCAATCAACCCTTGCCTGGAGAACAACGGTGGATGCGATAGAAATGCAGAATGCACGCAGACTGGACCCAATCAAGTGAGTACTTTGTGAAGAAAAATAACACTGGCCACATGTTTACAGTTGGGTAAAGAAAGATTTGCCCATCTTAACTTTGTTTTTAAATAGAGAAGTGGATTTAAAAAGAAAAACTCTCAAAAGTATATTTTTCTTCAAAAAGGTATTTGAGGGGGAGGGTGGGAAAACACGAAGAAATTTATTTCAGTAAAAGAAATTCAAAACTGCAGAGGAAAGCAGTGTTTTGCTATCTCAAGTAGTTGTTTTGCTCTTTTGGTAGATTTTGATGTGAAAACCTGTCAGTTTGAAAGTATTGCCAGATAATGTTTCTTTTACTGTTATAGAAACTCTCCATGGAAAAATTCCGTTTTAGACTAACCCTTCTCCAGCATAGATCAAACACATTCGCAAGGAAACAGAATGGCCTGAATTATAGTTCTTGCATAGGGGTTGCAGCATTCCTGCATCCACTCACTCCTCTGCTGTTCTCATTCACTCCTCTGTTTTGTCCCTTTTGTTTGCAAAAGTACCACATAATCTCCAAAGAGAAAGTAGCATAAAAGAACAAGAGGACAAAGGAGAAGCAAATTGGTCGGGGCAACCAGGTGACAGAGATTAGCATTTTTATTCCTTTAACAGTTTCAGAAGAATCTGAACTCCCTGGTTCTGGCACTTCTTGTCATCTTCCTATAGTTTCATATCTGCTATAGGCAGGACTGTAATCCTCCAGCGAGTACCGCACAACAGTATTTCTTCAGAAGCAAGGAAGGAAACAAATCAGGAGTCAGAAGCCATCTTCTGCCTTCCTGTTGTTTAGGGACAGAAGGGGCAACAACCCCATTAGCCCCTTTTGCCAATCCAAACAAATAACTCTGTGCCTTGACTGTCATTTGTAAATCAGTACATTCTTGGTGAAAGCACAGAGCAATCCTCCCCACCCCTCTGGACAAGACAGGTGACGGCTACTTTCCTCCAGACACCTTCACTGGGGATAGAAGTAGTAGCTACAACTTGTTTTATTCATTCTTCCTTACCCATGAGGATGTAATTAACATCAGAAAAATAACAACCTCCACTACAAAATCCCAGCACTGCAAAGGTAAACCTGTAGGACACAAACGTGTCTGCTTTCTCTAGGGGTGGCAGTCATCCAGAAGATACATAAAACACTGTTATTGCACTGCCTCACAGTTTGACTTCTGCTGCAGAAATCTCATTGGATTTTCAAACGACTACATATTAAATGTAAATCCTGAATTGAGAACCATGAAGCAGTGATTTGGAGAAGATAATTAATTTCCTTGCAACTCCGTTAATTTCTCATTTTCATGATAACTGCAAGTGCAAAATAGAGTAATCAGGACACAAGTGTCAGGTGCATTCCCACTGCATGGGAAGCTGCCAGTAACATCAGGACACAATTCCAGGTGTGTTTTGAAGATACGTTTCATCACAGCAGGGGAAGGAAAGAGATAAGTGGGGAATATCAACCTACGCAAATAAAATGAGCAAAACAAATTAAAGGTTTAGTCTGTTTTGCCAGCAAGATGTGGTGTCAGATGTCAAAGGGGTCACGTCAAATGACCAGGACAGCAGAGGAGAAACCAGAAATGGATGGGCAAGGAAAGGACAGACGGAGCCTCTTGAAAACTGTTACTTTCCAGTCTCAGTCTCCAGTTGCTCATGCCAGCCAAGAAACTGCTGCGGAAGAGAGATGATGTTCTTTCAGCTTAACGAATTGCACGGCATATCACTATTAAGTGATCCAGGGGAAAAAAAGCAAATTAAGTGTATGTGTGTTGGGAAAAAAAAAAAATCAAGCATTTTTCCATGTATGCAGGTTTTCTGGTTTTGTTTTGTAGGCAGTATGTAATTGCCTAAAGGGATATTCTGGCGATGGCAAAAGATGCACATACATCAGTCTGTGTTCACAAGTAAGTATCCATTTAAGGTCTCATTATAATCCTTACACTTCTGGGGTTTGTATGATTTTAAGTAACTCAGGTATGCTAAGAATCAACTTACATTAATTTTGCCAATCTATAAATATTCTTGTTTCGGTACATGCTTTAGTGCTGTTGCTATGATAGAAACTAAATATGCAGAAAGGGCTTTTCTTGGACCACAGCCTGGACATATTACAAGTGAGGGCCTCAAATCATCATTAAGTCTTAAAAAAACCATTTTAAATTGTCCAATCCAGGGAAACAGACCCTAGTTTGTAGTGGTAAAACATGTCATATCTTCTTTGTCATTGCCAGAGTTCATACAAAAAGCCAACACAAACTGTTCAGACAAACTGTTTCCATCCGCAAGGCACAACCCAGGACATCCCATGACATTCCTCATTCTGTCCCTCACTTGCCACTGCAGGCTAAGAATTAGCCACATTCGTTTTGCACAAGCCATCTCACACACTGCAAACCACATATTTGCAAGCAACATGGTTCTCTGCACCAGCTGTATTACTCTGCTCCTTGGCAAGCTGCAGCAGGGACATATCCACTCTCCCATATACATTAATCCTCTATGCTCTGAGCACAACAGTAATTCTTGCCCTCCCAGCCTGGCCTGTCAGCAGGCTTCATCTAACCTTGAAAGGTTACAGAGATGAAAGAGCAAGGGCAAAACCAGAAGCTGGAGGAAAGGGAAGTTAAAGTTATGAGCCACTGCTCCCTATGATTTTATATTCTTTTACTTTTTCCTTTGTCTTCTTCCAGCAGCTCTGCTTCCACTTGACTAATTAAGCCAGACTAATTATGTCTTTTTAAAAAAAGATAGTGTTGAGAAGCATCAGTGTCAGACCAGAGGCTTACTTGGCTTCATGGTGACCAAACTCCTGTGCAGCAAAACTTTACAGGTAGCTAAGACACCCAGCAGTCTGTCTAAACCTAGACAAATACATAGCAAGCTCACCCAAACCCACTGCTAACAGCCAGGCATCTTTGTGACCTGTCAAGTCAGGCCCCACTAGTAGGTCCCAAAGGAGCTTCTGCTCCTGCTTAAGCCCCATGGGAAAGGATCCCTGAGATGACCAGCAACAGAAAGGATACCATGGAACAAGCACGGTAAAGAAAACTGGAGAGCTTCTCTACTTTTCTTAGTTTGCTCTCAAGTCCAGGATAGAAACACCTCATCTTGCAAATAAGTTAACTGGGGAGAATCTGCCTGTGCCTGAGCAGAACTCTGAGCCCTGGCATGCTCCTCCTGAAGGAGGAACAGGGAGCTTTCTGGAGACAGGCAACTGGGTGAGATGCATCTCTTGTTCCAAGCCCAAGGCTGCACCAGCAGTGGACCCAAAGGGCAGATAGGGGGTGTTTTAGAGTCAAGGACTTGTAGCAGTTCCCTGTTCCAGCTGACCTTTGCCATCAGACAGTCAGGGAACAATAGACAGTCCTGTGCTAGTGCTCCTCCATAAATTCAGGCTTCTGGCACCGTTACAGTGATTTACAGCTGTAAGTAGTTCCCTTTAGTGTAAGTCAATTCTGCTTTGGCAGAGTAGCTAAGACGCATCCCTAAGATCCAGAATGAGACTTGCATGTAAATATTTTGCATCGTTATAACATCATGAACTAAAGATATAAGGAGTGAATCAAAACTACATCCTCTGCATAAAATGAGAGTTATTTCTTATAAACTTTAAATACTCTTAAGTTTCTGCAAGAAACTATATGCCATCAAGTGCCAGTAAGACGTGATTTCAAAAAACTATCGTGATTAAGTCTTTCTAAACTATAAACTATGTAAAAGGGGGAGGGTAAAGTGCTGAATTAGAAATGTTTTTTGCACCTGGCAATGAAGGAATTTCATATTTTAAAATTTGATCTTACAAGAATAATGGAGGCTGCAGTGAATTTGCCACCTGTAATGACACTGAGCTGACAGAAAGGACCTGCACCTGCAAACCTAACTACATTGGGGATGGATTTAAGTGCCGAGGCAATATCTTCCAGGTAAAGCATTGCACTTTGCTCTTGGTCTTTTTCAGATAGTTATTTAATACAATAGTTGAAACATAGCTTTTTTTTTCTTGGACAAATTTGTACCCCAGAATTTGAAATTATCCCAGTCCAAGAAACAAGGAATAGGAACAGGATGCTGCAAGATAATCTTAACTGCCTAAAAAAAAAACCACCACCCAAAAAAACCCAAAAAACCCAGAAAACCATAACACTAAACAGAAAACTACCAAACAACAACAACAAAAACCAAAACCATACAAACAAGCAAACGAACAACCAAAAAAAAGTCCCTGAAGAACAATGATTATGATTGTTCATAATGATGCTGCAGTCCTAGAGCAGCATGAGGGAGTTTCAGGTTTCAAAGCCTGCTGTTTGAGAGAGCAAGGTAAGAACAGAACAGGAGCAACACTTATTCCAAACCAGAAGTTCCCTTTCTTGTCTGAGTGGTGCATTTGTTTTGCACTCCACAGATGCTGCCTCACATTTTCAGCACTGTTACAGTCTTTTTCTCAATTGCAGGAACTTCTCAGGAACTCCAACACATCTAAGTTTTATTTCCACTTAGAGGTAAGAAAATGTTGAGTGGGTTTTTCTTTGAGGGGGGTTTCCCTTCTGTCTTTTTTATTCTTGCCTCAGGGGTGTAGAGGGAAGGGAAGCAGGCAAGAGCAGGCAAGTCTGTACCAATATCCTTCAATGTAATTGGGACTGGATTTGATCACCAGTCACTAATACTTGAGATGTTCTAATTTAAACTATTAACTGTCACTAAAATTTAGAGCTTTAATGATCAAGACCAATATCCCAGGAAGATGGAGAGCCTCCAGCCCAGACATAAAACAGAAGCTTTTACCCATTCATAGCCTGAAGCAATAAAAGACCACTCATTTACTAACCCTGCATTTCCAAATGGCAGTGTTTTCAGTTGCCTCTCTGAAATATTTCAGGGTGCTGTGTGTGTTGTGAGAGGGCCAGTGTGCACCACCAGCTCTCACTGCTTTCTGGAGACTGGCAGTAACCATTCTGTGTTTACCCCAAGCCTCAGGGCAGCACAGACCTCTATACTGGCCTGCTAACCAAAAGACTCATATTCCAGCTTCAATTCTGTTATTATAGTAGACAGATGGCTTCCTCTCGCTTTAGCAGAGCTCTCTTCATATTTTAGCTTGCCAGTGGTCATTACAAAGTGGCTGCAATACCCCAGGTCCATTTGTATCCCCTAAGAGTAATTAATCCACTTTTAGGTACAAGCAACTATGTATCAGCTAAATGCACATACACACATGCATGTCATCCACTCTCACCTTTCTCAAGACAAAAGGGTTTATTCATCTTTCCCTTGCACAGGAGGGAATAGCCCCTTCTGCCCTCCCTGCATCAGTGTCTGTTGGGAGCTTTCCCTCTTCTCCTGTTTGTTATTGCAGAGGAGACAGACAACTTGGCTTTAAGCTGGAAGAGCAAAATCTTCTGTTCCTGTGAGCAGAGGTGACAGATGGGGGTGGGAATGAAAGTCCACACGAGTTTCTCTCACCCTTGTGTTGCAGGGAAGGGAACACAACACATGGCAGCGTTGGGGCTGCAGACACCACCCCCTATGACTGCGTGTCATTCGGTGTATTAACTCATTACTGCTTTGTCCTCTTAAATTTGGCAGGCCTTGTCAATCAAAGATATCGCAGGCCCCGGCCCTTTCACTCTGTTTGTGCCTCGCACAGACATACTGAACACCGACCCACGAGTAAGTAAAAGGGACAGATGTTTTTGGTGAGCTGGACACAAGTTTTTGGCTTCAGAAGCCTTGTTCAACTACTTCTCAACTCCTCCACTTTCCACTGCAGGTCAAGGACTGGATTGCCAAAGGAGTGATGGCTCAAGTCCTTCGGTACCATATGGTGGGTTGTGCCAATCTGTTGTACAACGACCTGACAAGAATCACAAACATCACCTCTCTCCACGGTGACCTGCTACACATCAGCTACTCTCAGGTAAGGGAACAGGAAGAGGCGGGGAGCAGAACAGTTAAACAGTCTACTCTCATTCAGCTATTTTAATAAACTTGAATGGTTCCCTTTCCTCCTCTGATGCACAAAAATAAATGGCATTCAAATAAGATTGCCTATTCAGTTGAAGTGTTCAGCACTTACTCAGTATGCCAAGAGTGGAGTTATATAACCCTTGCTTTTACACATTATTTTATCTTCAGATTCTGGCTGTATGAGCATGACCAGAAATTGAAAAAGCAAAGGGAAAATTAGTAAAGCTGAAACTACTGTTTGCCACAAAGAAAAGGTGGTCTGGGCTCATTGTATCAAAGCAATTCAGCATCAGCCTTACTGTCCCACAAGGTTCCAAAGAAAACATGTTTTTGTTGCCTTTTCAGAACTCACTGGTTTTGAACGACAAAGCTGAAATCATAGTCAGTGATGCTGTTGGTACAAATGGTGTGATCCATATCATAAACCAAATTCTGGTCCCATCACATATGCAGGATTTCCCGCTCAAGAAGGTATGTGCAGCCCACTGCCATTATCAGTTATTTTAGATATTTCAATCATGTAAATCAGCAAAAAAAAAAAGTGATACTAAAAAGACCTTATGCAAACACTGTCTAACACTGCTGTATAAATTAAATGTTTGTTACATGTAAAATTCACCAGCATTACAGACAAAGTAAGAATAGTATAAGAGGAACTTTTGCACAGGATTTTTACAGTGGCTTTGATTATATAACAAAAAGTGACTTACAGGGAACAGCAAGCCCATATCCCTTCTAAATACACATACAGTGTACTTTTTAGATAAATTAATCACATTTCTTTCTTTGTAGGAAAGCCTTAAAATGGTCGCAGCCAAACATGGGTACATCCTGTTCAGCAGTTTGCTAGAGGTAAGGACACAAGAGACGGGAGCTATTGGACAAAGTTTGCAAACAATACATGGCATCACTAGCAGGATGCTGTTCGGAGGAGCCAAAGGTCTCACAACACAGTATACAACAACCCAGGTCACCATGCAGTTCCTCTCCCACAGAGGTGAGAGGATATCAAGCAGACTCACAGCTGTCTTTCCCCTCCTCGCTCAGTTCTGTCCTACTGTTTATCAAATTACCTGGCCAAGGTTTGACCCAAGTATGACCTTCTGAACCCAAAGCTGGGCCGTCAGACTGGTTTTCAGCAGACAGTCCTGGGTGATGAAGCACTCCTGAGAATTCTGTCATGTAACTCCACTTGCGCAGCTCAATTCAGACATCTGTGTTCTAAGTCATGGTGTTTGCAGGCAGGTGGACCAGGCAGCCCACTGGCCATTGCATCCCAGTGATACCAGACATTCCCCACATAGGGTCAGTGCCATTTTAGGCAGGGCATTAATCCTCCACCCAATTTTGTATGTTGCAGAAAAACAACCTGCTTGGGCTGATCTACGACCCTATTCACAAACCCGTCACGCTCTTCTGGCCCACAGACACAGCTATCCGTGGGCTGCCTCAGGAGCAGCAGGACTTCCTCTTTAAGAAGTCCAACACTGACAAACTGGTGCAGTACCTCAAATTCCACATTGTCCGTGATGCTGCGGTAAGGCCTTGCCTTTTAGGAGCACTGCCAAGGCCAAGACGTGCCAGCCCAGACACCTGTATCTCCCCTGCTTCCTTCCCAGGTGTTGGCCTACCAGCTCCCCAGCTCTACCTTTCTGAAGACCCTGCAAGGCTCCAACCTCAGTGTGAGCTGTGGGGATAACAGGGAGATTGTAAGTGTTCACTCTGCCAGCACATTTATCCCTCAGCCCTGCTGCAGGATCCACTCATGCAGACAGCACTGTGACTTTCCACAGCCCCCAGAAGGGGTCAGAGGCACCAAAACTTCATTGGTCATCTCCAGTATGTGCCAATGGCCACACCAACAGATTCCGTAAACTAGATGGTTTGCAGGGCTCTCTGGAGCTGTCATTTGCTCTAAGATGCTATTTGTTCAAAACAGCTCTCAGCTATCTTGAAACTGAAATGCCAGCACATTTTAACTTATCCAATAAAATACTAATAGAAACCCGTTAAGATTAACCTGGCTTTGAACCCCATGAATACAGTATCTGCATGCAAACTCTGGTTTGTAAGCACCTACAAACTAAGATTGCAGGCATGCACACAGCCTGTTAAACCAGAACAATGTCACATTTTAATTTGCATATGTAGCAAATCATACCTGACAAGCATCTAAGCCTAAATATGCATAAGGTAAACCCGTGGACACAGAGCTGGCATATTCTATCCTCTTCAGCAAAGAAAAAAGATCATAGAATCATAGCATGATTTGGGTTGGAAGAAACCTTAGAGATCATCTACTTCCATGGGTAGAGGGACATTCCATTAGACCAGGTTGCTCAAAGCTCTATACAACCTGGCCCTGAACACTTACAGGAATGGGACATCCACAGCATCTCTGGTCAACCTGTTCCAGTGCCGCACCAACCTCACAGTTAAGAGTTTCTCCTCAATAGCTAATCTAAACCCACCTTCTTTCAGTTTAAAGTCATCATCCCTTGTCCTATTACTGCATGACCCTCCAAAAAGCCCCTCTCCAGCTCTCTTATAGTACCCCTTTAGGGACTGGAAGGTACTCTAAGGTCTCTCTGGAGCCTTCTCTTCATCAGGCTGAAGAGCCTCAACTCTCTTAGCCTATCTTTGTAAGAAAGATGTTCCAGCCCTCTGACCATCTTTGCGTCCCTCTTCTGGATTTTCTCCAACAGGTCCACATCCTCCCTCTGTTGGGGGGCCCCAGAGCTGGACACAGTACTGCAGACACAGATCTGCTAATCTATGAGGTTATAGCATTCAGCTATAGGTATAGAGATCACAAAATTGATTTCAAACCCCTACAGCCATCAGTGCTACCTGCAGTATAGTTTGACACACCAGCTCATCCTTGGCTCCCGTTCAGGCTCTGGATTCAGCCTGGCCCCAAGGACTTCTCATATGCCTCTCTCCCCATTCTGTCTCTCAGGGTGCCCTTTTCCTGAATGACAGACAGTGCAAAATAGTGCAAAGGCAGCTGGAGTTTGACGGGGGCATCGCCTATGGTATCAACTGCCTGCTGATGGAACCCAGCCTGGGGGGACGCTGCGACAGCTTCCTCACTGTGGATTTCATGGTCAGTCCCCTTTTTGGTCCCCCACCCTGATAAACACATAGCCCAAGGGCCAAACTTCATCTTCACAGAGACTGGGGTACACTTGCTGCAGCTCTGGCACTACTAAAACTGCATCCCACCACTTCAGTCTGCTTCATGTGGTTAGAGCCAAGATTATGAAGTGCAGCACCGCACCTGAGAAATACAGAACAGAAATTCTGTATCCACATTAAGCAGCATACAGGAAAAGTAGTTTCAGCTAAGACCACCATATCAAGCCCTGCTCTGTTTTCAATAAGAACAGGGTCTTATATATGCAAGCAAAAATTTGAGCAAGGACAAATCTTTTCATCATGCTTTTAAATTAGTAGAAGATCACACTACACGGATTTGTTGACAGAAATTGCATTTACAAAGTTCCCTGTTACAAAGCAACAGTATTGCTGCCCCAACAGCACAGGGCATGAAGGATACAAGAACTACTTAGTCTGTGCCAGTCTCTGACATTTCTTACTTTCACAGAAATATTCTCTAACACACCAGAACAAGCACCCTTAGAGTAGAGGAAGTTTCCTCTGTGAACTTTGGTGGATCCCACAAATTGGACATTTTGAAAGCCATTTTGAAATGATTTCAAGACCAAATTTTCTCCATTTTAATTTGAATGTATGAAAAAATTACCTAGAAGTAAAAAAACCTTCATCTAGTCAGTTTTTTAAAAAGCATATTGTAATACATATTGCAGTTGTAAAACCAACAGTTGTGTATATACCATCTGCTCAAGTCGGCTTTTGTTTCACAATTTTGTTGAACAAAAATAAATTTCTTCTTCCAGAACTTATATTCTGGTATCAAAACTATTTTCTCATATTTTGTGGCACTAAATTATTCCATCTGTTTTGTTGTCATTCTCCTCTCTTGTTTCTCTAGAGATTTTTAGGATCTTTTTCAAGTGTAATAAGCCTTATCTCTTCTCTGCTCATATTTTCTACTTGCAGAAAATGGAGTTTTTGTCTATGTCAAATAGTCCTCTGTAACCATCACTTTAATATGTTTTTTTTATTCCTTTTCCATTTTGTACAACAGGGGCATTGTGTTAGCTGTTTCAGTAACTCCAAATGCCCTCCAGGGACAAAACCTAAGGTAATACATTCAAATCTTGCATGCAAGCTGTCTAACTTGTTCTTCTCTGTACTCCACACAAGCAAACTAGAAAACTTTTCTTATAATGAATGAATTAAAAGGAAACGTTTGACAGTGCTACCACACTATTAAGTGATACCATAAAGCCTCAAGGACAAAGCTGTCTCAGAGCAAACAGCCAGATGCTGGTGACAGGGGATGCTTGTTGGTCTCACACAGCATCCACTGTAGCAAATGCTTTGGTTGACACCAGAGCAGCCCCACCACTCTCATTAACGGTGCTTAACAAGTCTGGACTCAAAGAAAAAGTGGGAGTGTCACACCTGCACCCTTCACACATCACATTTTGATTCAATGTACTTCAGAAACTGTGATTTAAAGAGATAAAAAAACAACAACACACTCCCCCCCCCCCCCCAGCACTCATTTTGCTGTGTTTCCCCCTTCCTCTCTCTGTGCTGGCACACGTGATGCCCAGGAAGGAATCAGCTGGTGCACATACGAGTCCTACGGGCTGCGGAGGGATGGTTGCCGTCGGAACTGCTCCATGGTCATCCACACGGCCAAGTGCTGCAAGGGCTACTTTGGACCAGACTGCCAAGGTAGGATTCCCACCCACACTGCTGACCTGTGGCCTGCCCCAATACAGCTGTGTGGTGCCCAGCAGGCTGAACTGGGACAGCTGGGATAAGGGGCATGATGGGAGACCAGCTGCAACCTGGGGGAAGTTGGTTGCAAGAGCCGAAGAACCTAGAGTTTGTTTTTGCCCCAAATAATCTGGTTTTCACATTTACAGCAAGTTTTAAAGTCCACGGTAGTAGCAAAGTGAATGCTATGGAAAGTAAGGTCTGTCCTGCTATGACCAAGCCTAGAGAGTCTAACTGGTCACCAGCTGAAAGTCATTTATACCCAGACAGACATGAGGTTCACACATTTACACCAGCACACACCTGAGGCACAGTGCTTGATTGCTCAGCCACATGCAGGTGCGCACACCAGCAGAGTAAGTTCAGAAATTGCAGTTCTGAAGAGGCATGAGAAAATTTAAGGGGCTTTATCTCAGCTGTTGGTTAGCAGACACTAAAACCTGCTCCTTCACCCACCAGCCCTGTAGGGGAACAGCACAGAGGCTCCCACTAGGACACACAGGGTCAGGATGCAAGTAAGAATCTCTGTTGGCAGACAGGTCCAGTGACATATAGCCCTGCCAGCTTGCTCTGTCCCAGTTTCACAGACAGACACATACAGATCCCATGTAATTCTGGCCACGCCAACCCGAGCTATACTTTGGCTTCACCCTGACATCACGTAGGCACGTAGATATGCACAAGCAAGGCTCAGAATGGACAGGGTCTGGGGAGTGCCATTCACAGATGGGTCTGACTGAGCAAGCAGCCAGATAACAGCATCCACGACCCAGGGCTGGAAGAGTCCTCAGCACCTTACTGACAAGAGTTGTAAAAATGTGTCAAGAACTTTAGAGCACAAGGCTTGCAGTAGTAATAAGTGTCACAGCTGCTTTTATGTACCTCACCAGGAATGCATTCAGAGACATTTCCCCGCTCAATGATTTTTACAGAACAGCGAATAACCAACAGTGACAATGAATAAACACTTGAACTAAAGAGCCATTTTTTCTTTTTTTTTTTCTTTTAAACCTTTCAGCTTGCCCAGGGGGCCCAGAGACCCCATGCAACAACCATGGCTTCTGCAACGACGGGTACACAGGGACAGGAGAGTGCCACTGCAACAGCGGCTTCAACGGGACTTCTTGCGAGCTGTGCCTGCCAGGCAGATACGGCTTCAACTGCAGACGTACGTTTGAGTTTCCTTTCCACATTGATGCCCACGACAAGATTAAACTATTTCATCATCAATGAGTTTCTAAGGAAGCCAAAAAATGCTTGCCACTTAACACCAACGTTTTTCCTGGGTGCCTCCTCACATGGAGAGGTGACACAAGGTCTCAGAAGGAGAAGGCAAGGGGTGCAGAGGCTGCATAGCTGTTTCTGCACAGCACCTCCTACTCTTACATGGTACATAAGTAACAGGGAGTAGAGGCAGAGCCTCCAGCAACAAGTATGTTTAACTACAGCACAACCTTCTCCCACATCCCCATAAAGCTTAACATTTTTAAAGCATTTTAGTAATGTGGTTCCCCAAGGATTGCAGGAAGCCAAGGCCGTGCACTACCTGTCCAGAGAATAGAAACGACACTGAGATGAAGGCAATTTGTGAAGAGGGACAGTCGAGTAACTGCTCATATAACCCCCTTCTCTGTGGTTTTAAAAGTAAACTAGGTGGAAGCAGGATGAATATCACCCTTTAGACTTCAATGCTTTCCTGACATAAAGCCTTCAGATAAGAAGATGTAGAATTAAACCTTCCACCCTAACCATGTACACCTGCATTCCTCCTGAGGCCCATAGGATGGGGGTTATAGGCTAGATACTCTTAGGGTGTATGCAAGAAAACAGCCTTGGGCACCAATGTTCAGGATTATGCTTACCTACAATTTATCCAGTTTATAGCACACCATAACAGAAACTGTATGAGCTGTTAGTCTGAAACACAAATTTTCTAAGAAAAAAAAAGTTTTCTAGTCCCTTCTTTTTGATGTGTATTTATGTCAGCCAGAAATTAAGTAACCAGGTGAAATGAAATTAAGCCAGCAAGTGAAGCTTCCTTTCAGCAGGACAGGTTTTCAGAAAATCAGTTCCTCCAATGCCACATCATTTTCTTCTTTAAACAACAATATTTCAGGACGACAGGTAAGGCAAGAATGGATGCTACAGCATTACCTTATAGAGCAGAGAGCCATCAATAATTCCTTAAGAAGAACTAAGCATTTAAGTTGTTGCAGGGCCCAAAGAGTGGGGCAAAAAACATCACCTACAGATTAAATCACCCCCTCATGCTTCAGTTTGCAGGGCACAAGGAGTAACATCCCATTCGTAAAAGGAATCCAAAAGCTTTTAGTCATACAAATATCTAAAAAAACATTACATGTAAGTTGTCCGTGTTTTTGTAAAAAAAGCAAAGCTCACTAACCTTGTATCCAGCTTCCTTACTCAGCTAGACCTTCTCCCACATGGCAATCAAACGTTCTCCCCCTCCACACCTTGATTTTCTCTGGCTTCCCACAATTACCAGCTGCTGCTTGTTAGGACTGATACACCAGGTCTTCAGCTCAGCCATTAACTCCTTCCTGCCATAGCCCTTTTTGGAGTCTGCTACTCCACCACAGTGCAGATCAATACTCATTATCAGAGGCACATTGAATTAATGCCAGTTTTAAAATCATAGGACCACAGGATAAATCAAGTTGGAAGGGGTTTCAGAAGGTCTCTACTCCTTTAAACAGGGACAGTCCTGAAATCATATTTTTCAGGATTTATCATCTCAGGACTTGCAAACCTCCAAGGACAGAGATTACTCAACCACTCTGGGAAGACAGGTCCTCTGTTGACTGACCTCATGGTGAAAAACCATGAGGTTAGACTCATCCAAATTATTGATGGATAATACTGGATCTAAACTGACAGTCCAGGCAATGTTTCTGTGGAGAACGATCTTCCCCTTTCCCAGTGGCATCTCTGTAAGTGATCTCTATGTTTCTTTTCCAGCCTGCAAATGCAAGAACAATGGGCAGTGTGATGAAGGATATTCAGGAACAGGGAGATGTTTCTGTGAAACAGGATGGACTGGCCGGATGTGTGAAACCAAGCTAGGTCTCTGCCTCCTCTCTTCAGACTCTGTCACATGGAGCTATGTGTTGAAGGCCCTTACAATTCAACAGAAAGTTTCCACAGATAAAGGAGAGAAAGAGTTAATAATGTCAGGAGCCATTAAAGAACACTCAGGGACTCTGGATCGTGAGCAAGTCCCTTCACCTCACTGTCTCCTTCCTTGTGATATGGGCATAGGAGTTCCTGCATGAGGGAAGGTAACCCCCCAGAGCTAAGCAGCCAAAAAAAAATATTCTTACAGGTTTTCCAGTTAGCTAGACTGGTAGGAGGGGTTCTCCCTCTGCATGAAACCAGGGCATTGTGATACAGAGAGCCCTTTCATTCCAGCTGTTCTGCTTTCCCCACAGCTCTGCCGCCAGTGTGTTCCCCAAGCTGCTCCCCCAACGCCGTCTGCACAGAGAACAAGACGTGCCAGTGCAAGCCGCTGTACGACGGGGATGGGATCACATGCACAGGTCAGCTCCCTCTCCCACTCACAACAGGAAAGCAGGTTGTTCCTCCTGCCACATACACATGCATGCGGTTATTGTCCAGTATGAAGTGTTGCCTGTCGAACCTAAAAACTTCCACAGAGCAGCAAGTGAAACAAATTTAGAATATACAGAGATAGGGGCTTTATAAAGCATAAGGCTGGTTTCTCCAGGCTTAAACAGCCAGGAGCACGAGGAAGAAGTACACCTAAGTCAGCTTTAGAAGACAACAGGGTTTTAAGCAGGGATTTCCTTACAGTATTTAGATTTGGACTCGCTGATCTTAGGAGTCTTTTCCAGCCCAAATGATTCTATGATTTTCTTTGATGACCTTAAGTAACGTAGTCCCCTGGTAACACTGTAGCAGAAATAGTTGTTCTTTCTCAGCCAGGTGCCTTGCATCTTCCAAAGTCTCCTGGCCAGAATTCTGCAGGGTGATGCTTAAATCATCAATCAAAAGGGTGTCTATTAAATCAAGAACATCCTTACAAGAGCTTCAGAAACCTAAAGCATAGCCTTCACAGAAATTCAGTAATGCCTCAGGAAAAAGAAACAGTCCTTTTTCCTCCAAAAAAACTATTCTAGTATTTTAGCATACCTTGAAAGAACTGGCAAAGTTTTGGGTTGTCTTTATGAAGAATACGGTCTTTAAAACCAAACTTTACTCACTTGTTTTCTTTTTCCCATGCAGCTGCAGAACTTTGCAAACAAAACAATGGTGGGTGTCACAAGGCAGCTGAATGCACACAAATCGGGGTGAAAGTCTTCTGCAACTGCCAGAAAGGATACAAGGGAGATGGGTTTACATGCCTTCCAATAAATCCTTGTGCTGATGGGTTCAATGGAGGCTGCCATGAGCATGCCATTTGCTCTGTCATAGGACCAGTAAGTTCAATGATTTCAGTACCCGGCAGGGAAGTCTGAGGCATTTCTCCCTGGTGCCAGAAGGAGCCTTTCCCCTGGTTGGATCATGCTCTGTACCTCTCTAAATCCCTGTTTTCCAAAACAGCCTTTACTGAGCTCTAACCTACTTTCCACATCAGTCTGGCATCCTTTCAGCTGAAGGGTGAGAAATAGTTTGACACCTTAGCTCTGGAGAATGAGGTACCATAGAAGATGGGATGTTCTGCATGCACAGTTTTTCTGTCCCACTCTTGGCTCACCCTAACTGATATCCCTATTTGCAACAGGAGTTAATTGGATCAAAACTAAATACACTTCGGAAGCTAAATAAAGGGACAGCTGAGAGAGTAGTGTCACTTGCTGGACTCAAATCAAAAAGCTCTGCAGCCACATGACAAAAATTCCACAACCCACATGGTCAATATGATTTAGGACACTTGTGCTGGGTACTTGACCCAGCATTTGTCCTGGTGCATTCAGGATCACCTGTCTGTTCCATTTTGGTGTCTTGCCTGAGCTGCCTTCCAGGAGTGATCTGGAAAAGTCTTACCACTAATCCATACCAGCTGTCAACCATCACAATCCCTGGATGTTATTGATTTCTGCTTGATTTCATTTATTACTATCAGTGGGCTGTTAAATTTCTATCTTGCTTCCATGCTCAGTCATTTAAATATAATTTTTGTATGTTTGCCATCTATTTTTTTTAATTATGTGTCATATAACTCTCCAATGCATGTCACTAACTTTGCGAATGAAATTATGCTTTGGTGTTAATTTAGCAAGGCACCAAAGTACATGTGTAAATGTTTCAGTTAGCTGATAGCAGAAACTCTCCTGTTTGTCCATTCCTGCTTATATCAAGTGAAACTCTTCCAACAGTTCAGAATGTTGCTTGAAATACCGGTTTTACGTCAGCTAAGTACTTGGCTTGGCCTTTTTCATTCTCTCTCTGACCAGGACAAACGTAAGTGTGAATGTAAAAATAACTACATTGGTGATGGGCTGAACTGCACTGTGATGCAGCTTCCTCTTGACCGCTGCCTGCAAGACAACGGGCAGTGCCACCCCGACGCTGACTGTGCCGACCTCCATTTCCAAGGTGAGGATGGCACTCCATGCACACCAGCATCCCTGAGCCGCTGCGCTGAGGCCAGTGGCCAGGATCTGTAAGCTCACTCAGCCCTCTGCCTATGCCCCCTCGAAACCATGAGAAGATCGCAGATAGAACGTGTGCTTACCTACCTTGCGATACCAGATTTATGAAGCCAGATATGAGGGCATTCCAGGTGGGAATGTTAGTCCTAAGGAACCAATCTGTCCTAAATACATTTCACTAAATTCATCAGTATTTTCATGGCACAGCTGACTCTGCATCCAGACGCGAAAATCCCTTCAGGAGGAGCTGGTTCTTCTCTCTCTTTGCAGATACCACGGTTGGGGTTTTCCACCTGCGGTCCCCGCAAGGGCAGTACAAAATGACTTATGAGAAGGCAAAGGAGGCCTGTGCCAACGAGTCAGCCACCATTGCCACATATAACCAGCTGCTGTACGCGCAGAAGGTGAGGTAGCCCCTCGGTGGGAGAAGATCCCCAGAATGGATTTAGCCACACATAAACAGACAGGGAGGAGCAAGGGGGCTGCTCTGTGCTAATAAGCTTCATTTTCCTTCCTTTTCTTCCCTCATGCCCCAGGGTATGTTCAGCCAGGAGCAGTTTTCAGGCTGTTTACTGGTTTCATGCCTGCTCACATAGCACTGAAACCACTTGCCAAGTTCTTGTTTCTAGTGGTGCTGGGGTGAGAGGTAGAGTCAGACTTTCAGAGCATTTTGTGTGGGTTTTAATGCTTCTTAGAGAAATGTGCACTTCAGAATTATGCTTAATTTATTTCTTTTGAGTAAGTTTCCATGAATCTTGTCCCTAGATACTGTTAAGTTAGCAGACCCATTTCCATATTATTTTCCTTGAATGTATTGTAGACAACACATGGCTGAATCAGTGGGATGAGCATCACAACCAGGATTTGCAAAACATGTCTTAGAAGAGTGGGTCAGACTGAGTGCCTCTTTCTGGCTCCTTCACGCTTACAGAAGGAAGGAAGACACACCCTTTAGAGATACCTTTAGCAAAATGCGAGGCTGGACCACAGCCAGGACAAAGACCTCCTTCTGCTGAACAAGGAGATTGAGATTGCAGCCAGAGGTGCAGGTTCCCTGTGCTCCATAGTCTAAATATTTTCCTAGAACTCAGCAATGGGGCTGGCTCCAGCACTTCTGGTGACTTACTTTCGGTGTTGAGCTGCTTTGTCAATCCTTCCCACACTGCCAAAAGGTGGGCTGGCACATAGTGGAATTGCACATCACCTTTTTGTTTTCACATCTGCCTCTGATATTGCACTCAGGGAAGCTTTTCCAGGACAGGCTCTATTGGTCCATAGCAGGAGACACCAACTTTCAGAGGGGCCCCAGTCACTGCAGCCCCTTAGCTCAGCACAGGGCAGGCTGCAGGACAGATGGATGGACAGAGACTACTCAGATGCACAGAAAGGGTGCTGGCAGGGCAGGTGCTGCCTGAGCACCCCGGGGGGATTGTTCATTCCATCCAAAGTTCTCCAGCCCCACCACCCAGCAATTCCCTGTGTTTTTAACCCTTATGGCTCTGCCAACCCCAGGCAAGGTACCACCTGTGCTCTGCTGGCTGGCTAGATGGGGAAAGAGTGGGCTACCCGACCGGCTTCTCCTCTCCAAACTGCGGCTCTGGATACGTCGGCATCGTGGACTATGGGAGGAGAGTCAATCTGAGTGAAACCTGGGATGTTTTCTGCTACAGGGAAAAAGGTAAGAGGGTCCTTTGCCACATCTTTCTGGGCAAATGGGAGCAGCAGCCCAGATATTGGTTCCTTTCATCAGCCACAGGCTGCTAGATAACACTGCAAGTGACTCTAACGCTTTTTAACTTTAAAAAAAAATAATAATAATAACGTGTTGCCTGCAAGCTGCTTCTCAGGGCAAGTTGCAAGTTCCTGCACAGGGCAACCTAAAGCCTTCTTGGAAAGGGTATGTGCCCAAACAGCTGTCCATGTTTGTACCTTTCAGAGGTGAACTGCACCTGCAAGCCAGGCTACGTGGGGGACGGCTTCTCCTGCAGTGGGAACTTGCTGCAAGTACTGATGTCCTTCCCAACGCTGACAAACTTCCTGTCGGTACGGCCCGTGGCTGGCACACTGCTGGGGGAGAAACGGAGTGAAGTGGAATGTGTGGATTGTATCTCAGTGTTTGCTTTCCTAGCACAGCAAACACACCTAACCACAACACACTAGCTAAGCAAGGGGGAATGGTCTAAATCTGCACCATCAAAATCAGAACTTAGTTACTGGTTTTGTAATTGCTGGCTCCAACGAGTTTTCTGGTTTATGAAGTGTATTTGGAGTTAAAATGCTGGTACAGCTCTAGCATAAAGGAGATTCTCTGCACAAATCCTTCTGGCTTTTTAGGCATCACAAGGAGCACAGTGCTTTGGAACTTTTTTGTATTGCTACTGGGAAAAGGCAAAATGTTAAAAGGGTCCTTTTCTTTCCAGTACTCAGAAAGACATTATATGCAACTCAGTTTAAGATGTGCTCATCAAATCAGCAGCTAAAGCTGGGTTTTGAATACAAACTTCCTTTGTAATGTCACTCCAGATCTGCTTCATGGCTAATAAGAGAAAGTTCCTTTGTTATTTATACAGCCTCATCTTTTCCACTCTCCACACAGGAGTGCACAATTGTCTTTAGTAAAGCTGGATTTTGTTTCTGCCTAGGACATCATGGCTTACTCCAACAGCTCTAGAAAGGGGAGAGAGTTCCTCCAGTACCTCACAGACCTGTCAGTGCATGCCACTCTCTTTGCTCCAAATGACAGTGGGTTAAAGGAAAATGAGGTCAGTGGTTTTTTCTTTTTTTTCCCTTCCTTATTCTAATAACACATTTTAAACAGCCATTATTGGTTTCTGTATCCCAGTGAAATTTAAGCTCACAAAAAAAAAAAATCTTAGTATGATGTGACTTCTGTGTAACCCCATGTAATTTAAACTCTGCTCCTGAATGAGGTGAATTTATTGTTTCCATTTCCCTTCCACTGTTAGAAGCGCAAGGTTATCAAGTGTTCGAGTCACTACAGAGACTTTTCCATCAGGGATTTTAGTTACTCAGTCATGAAAGAGTCGGCCTGAGATAAAGTCTGTTCTGGTTTATTAATATCGAGCATTTATTTGAAGAAAGCAGCACCCAGCTTTGGTATTTCCCACAAATACATTAAAAGCATCTGTTCCTAGCTTCATCTCTATGCTTATCCCTTCTGTTCTTTCTTTCCTTTCTTCAATCAAACATTGTCTCAAACAATCCACATGGGTTTATGCACTGGCTTACATCGTTAAGCCGTTTGGAATATCCCTGAGGCTCACCACTTCAGCTCATGATACAGAAGAGTAAAAATCCTTTCTCCTGCTGGAACTCAGGTACTGCCCACTGCAGGCAGCCATCAGAGGCCAGCAGGGACCAAGGTCCCACTGTTCACATGCAGATTTCCCCACAGCCCCTGTTCCTGCTGCACTTGCTGTAGCATTAACAGCAGGGACAGGAAAAAAGTCACAGGCACTTAGCCTACTAATAAATCCAAAAAATTAATGAGATCTATTAACACTCCTATTTTGCCTTCATTTGCAGACACTTTCAGGGAGAGACATTGAGTATCATTTATCTAATGCCAGTATAATGTTTTACGAGGACTTGACCAATGGAACCACTCTTCTAACTCATCTAGGGAAAAAACTCCTCATTACAAACACCAGGGGACAGGAACTCCAAGTCTCCACTGCTGAACAGGTACTATTGTAATAATTGCCTATCCTCCTGCTTCTCCCCCTGCTCCTGCTATACCCTGTAATCAGCTGGCACGCTGATCTGGAGAGCAATTCCATAAGGTTGGAGTGGGCAGCAACCAGAGACTGATTTCAGAAGGCTCTTTCCTGCCCAGAGGCTGTGGGATAACAACTGGTAAACTGCAAACCTACAAGGCTGCAAACAGCCAAGTTCTGACCTGCAAAACCCCAAAGGACGCTGTTCCAGGGGCCTGCAGGAATGGCAGGATGGGAATACAGGCTTGATTCAATCCTTCTCTGAGCCTGGCATATTATGGGAGATGTGTGTGTGATAGGTGAAGAGATGAGAGCAACAACATATCATTAAAGAAAGCTGTTGGCATTTGTAAAGTTTCTTAGTAACTTTCTGGGAGAGGCAGGAGATTCCAACACAGTCTTTCTCAGAGCAAAAGCAGACGAAAGAGTGGTTTGCATTTTTATTACAATTTTGGTGGAGTTTAAATATGAAAAGTTGTTTTCTTTTTGCAAATAGAAAGTATTTTTTGACACATTAGGGGAATGCATCCTTTGACAACACACCCAACTTCTCATTTGTTATTAAGAAATCACTCACTGCTCAAGTGTTTCAAATGACCTCTGTGGCAGCAAGCCCCTTAGACCAGGGCTGGGACTCTGCTGTGGGTGATGCTGCATAGATGAAAAGAAAAATAAGAAGCTCTGCATCTGTGGTCTTGCAATTAAAACACCGTCTAGAGAGAGGTGCCTAACATATCAACCAGGGCTGAGGGCAGATTGTCATGGACACCAACAATGAAGAAATAGGTGCTGCAGGAAGAGTGCACTAATGATTCATCTGTTGCCTTTGCTGCCTTCCTCCTCCCCCTTTTGGAGGAAACTCCTTTGGCATAAGAATTACCACTTATATTTTAAAAACCACCTTATACAGCAAACCCAGTAATTGCATTAATAAAGTATATCCTTCAGAGAGATCAGGTGCACCAGTGCAAGTCTTACCTTACTGAGGTGGGGAATAGACAATGTTTATTTCAGTCCCAAAGGGAGAAGCGTCAAAGCTGAGCTCTCATTCCTCTTTTTCCTGTTAGAGCGAGATCCGATATGTGGACAGAAGTGCTATCATTGAGTGGGATATAATTGCCTCCAATGGAATAATCCACATCATTTCAGAACCTCTAAAGGCTCCACCAGAACCTGTAAGTACATAGTGATTTAGTTTTTTGATGTGATGGGAGGTGGCTGTGGCTTATATCATCCTAAACTCATTGCTGACATTCATATATTCCTAGTTTCCCTGCCATATAAGCAGTTTTCAGCTTAAAAGGTTACTTTAAAAGAGAACTGGAAGTTGAAAACAAGGTGCCAGTGAAGCTTATTCAAAATATTTCCATCTGAAAAACTTCTTCCCAAATTTATAAATTTATTTTCTTTATATAACATAATGGAGCTCATATATGTAAAGGAGATTTCATGAAGCTCCATTTTACTTCTTCCAAAAAGATCTTTCAAGCTTCTAAGGAACATTGTTCACCCTTGCCTTGGTGTTCTTTCCTGTCCAAAACAAACTGGTGATTTGAAAATAGATATATTTTGCCTGCATGGATTACTACAAAGTTTCCAGTTATCCAGCCATCTCTTTGGTCCACAAGGTTAATCCTATTGATACCCTATTTCTCACCTTCATTTTGTTCTGAGCAACCCTTTCTCCTTTACAAACCAGCTTTTTATGTACAGGCGTATTTCTAGAAGCCCAGCAACCTGCCTGCACACTCTCAGTTCACAAAAACCTCTTGCAGCCTACAATTCTCAGAAGTAGGAAACAGCACACTTGGGTAAAAGCATAAATTAATGCCTGCAAATGATTCAAAGTAATAGGCAATTTCTGTCAGTCTACAGCAGCATGATATTACATCTTTATAATACCTTTCACCTGCTAGAGGGCAACTAAATCTTTCCTACAGCCCCTCTGACCAGTGATGAGATGGGCCTAGGTCTCAGATGCAGTTTGGTTTGAGCCCTGGTAAGCAGGGCTCAAAGGATAGTATGGCTACTGATAGCTGGCAAATAACCATCACTTCCCCAGTGCACAAAGCAGTAGGGAACGAGCCTGAACCCATGCAAAGCCCTCTAGAGTACCTGGTACCCGTTTCTCTTCCTCAAGCCAGGGAGGTTTAAGTCTCCTTGTAGCTCCTGCTGCTCCTTTGAAAAACCCGACCAGAAAAGATGCTTTAGGCATTCTTTAAAACTTGTAACTTAAAAGCCATAAGAAAGATGAAGCTGTACTGGAGACAGTGTCCAGTCCCCCCCAAAAATCTACCTGAAAGGAGGTTGTACCAAGGTGGAGGCCGGTCTCTTCTCCTGAGTCATAGGACAAGAGGAAATGACCTAAAGTTTCATCAGGGGAGGTTTAGGCTGAGTATCAGGAAAAATTTCTTCATGAAAACGGTTGTCCAACTTTGGAACAGGCTGCCCAGGGAAGTGGTAGAGTCACCATCCCTGGAGGACTTTAAGATGTGTAGATGTGGCACTTCAGGACATGGTTTGGTGGTGGACTTGGCAGTGCTGGATGAATGGCTGGACTTGGTGACCTGTTTCAACCTAAACAATTCCATGATTCTATCAAGAGGCCACTTCAACCATCTCTAGGGAACATGCACCAAGAATTCAAGCACAAGAGCAGCTCAGGATCAAAGCATATCTCCAAGGAACACTGCATGTGCTTGGCTGTTGGAAGGTGACCAGTGCCCACCCACAACTCATCTACCCTCTTGCTTGCTTCCAGGCTCCACTCCCCACCAGTACTGGGACAGGAATATTCTTTGGCATCTGTCTAGTTACTGGAATTGTGGCTCTTATCGGATATTCTTACCTCAGGTTCAGGAAGAGAAACATGAGCTTCCAGCACTTCAAGGTAGGTGGCAGACAGGAACACAAAGCAGGGGGGGCTTCTCCATACCCATTGCAACTCCCAGATTCACAACCTCCAGTTTCTCCGTGCATTTTGTTACGACAGAAACACTCCCAATCACTTCCCACTTGAACTTTTCAAACTGAGACCCTTGTCTTGGGCACAAGCTTACATTTGCCCCCAGACATCTCTACCCAGGGTGCCCAATGGGCTCCTGCAAGCATGGAAACTTCCAGCAGGTAATTACAACCACTGAAAGTTCTCTTCCCCCTCCTCTGTGGCATACCTAGTCATTTTGTTGCTCTGGAGGGTTGAAACGTTTGATAGGAAACAGGCCAGATTCAAAAGACAAGCAAATTTAAATGACTGCAGGATTGAAAAGTGCAGGTTTTTATAGTGATGTGCTCCCATGCTTGATTTCTCTTAACTATCTTTGCTATCCTCACGTAGCATTGTGAGGATGTGAAACCAGCCAGCAACAGCCAAGCTACTCAGAGATGAGGGGTGACAAAAAGTTACAGAATGCACAAGAACCAATCCAAAAGAAAGTCTACCTATAAGTAAACAGAAATTCCTTCCTGTTCTAGCCCCTGCATATAATATAAATCTTCTTCTAGATACAAAACACAGACCCAAGAGCCAGGGGAAATGCCTGTATTTTTATATAATTGCAATGAGAGCACTCAGGACCAATCGGGTACTTTTTACCCCAGGCACAAGGTCAGGGCCACACTTCCTCTCCCATTCTTTGCTGAGGCTTAAAAATCAGGGAGAGGAAAATCAGTGTTAATAACACTGTAACAACCCAAAACAGTTCATGCTCAGAGACGGCGAGTTAGATGATATAGCCAGTTCCGTCACAACACTTCACCTGCTGGTAGTGAAGCTTAAGTGCCCCACTTAATGCACTGGAAGAAGAGGATGACATTTTAAGGAAGCTTATGTGCTTTTGTGTAGTCAAAAGATGACACTGACACATCATCACTGGAGAAGTCACAGCCTTCAAATATCACCAACCCCTCATATGAAAGTTCTTCTGCACTGACTCCACCAGAACCTACTTATGATCTTTTCTCAGTAAGTGTTCTTTTTGGTTTGGAATTGAGAAACTACTAATATAAGGTTAAGAGGGAATGACTTTATGAAAGGAAAATGTCTAGTTGGAAAAAAAAAGAGAAATTAATTCAAGAAAACATCATCTAAGTTCCTGGCTTTCCTGTTTCACTACTGTGTGGAATTGGGTTATCTCATGTAGCAAAACTGTGGCTGTGATCTCAAGTATCTCGAGTCCATCTTCAAAGAGAGGTGAATTAAACTGGACTTCAAATGCCTCTGGATGACAGTGACATGTCTATACAAACTGTAAAAGCATTCCAGTTTTGTCTTCATGTCTCCTTGCTGCAAACACAGCTGAGTGCCATGCTAGCACTCCAAAGAATCTGAAACACAAAGGGGAGGAGCTGGGGATCAAGAGAAGAAAGGATTGAGTAAAGCCAGAGTATCTGAATAGCTTCAGTGGTCCAAATTAGCAATACTCTCATGTACATGCAGAGTCTAAAATCAAAATACATCTTTTTGCGTCCTGTAAAAAGTCTTGTTTGGAGCAAAAATGTTGGGTGCCAACTCTGCCATCTGTATGGACAAATGTGCCAAAAAGTTATTACGTTAAGAAACGAAAGTGTGCAAGTCTGATTTTCTTTTTTTTTTCTATTTTATAGGATTCAGATGACCAACAGCTTGTAATGAGTGGTCCTCATGATCAGGATTAAAGACTGAATTTGGCCTTAGTCAGTTATTAAACACATTTCTATGTACGCTTGCTGTGAAGAAAACCAGCACCTACACATTACAGGGAATAAAATCTTATTACAAATTAAAAACCAAAAGAGCACAGCCTTGTTTAAGATGCAGTCTATATAACTCACAGAGTCACCAACCTCAGAAGTGTTGGCTGTATCTGAGCAGTACCAACTATGAGTGCTAAATGCAAGACTGAGTCTCAACAAACCTAAGCAGAAGAAAAGAGACTCCTCTCTGGGAAAAGTAGATAACTTTCACTACTCTGCTTTTTAACAGCTTTTATTCTTCTTCACAGGCTTTAAAGTTGTCACAAACATACAGGGCTGCTAACTTGGCAAATATCCTAAATTTCTTAGTACTCTAGGTCTGTGCTTTCATTTGACTCAGTTACAAGCATGAAATAGAACATGTGTCAAATGTCTTTTTTAAACTGAGGGGATTTTTTTGCTAGTATACTTTCAAGCAAGATATTCAGCAGCAGGAAACACAACCACCCTGTCTGCCCCACTTGCCTCCACGAGCTTTTCTGTCTTTCCTTGAACTTGGCTGTTTTGTTTACATCTCATCTCATTGTACAAAGGGAAGCAGCCACTGAGGCAGCTTTAGCAAGACATGCAGGTGATATGAGAGCATTAAATGCCAATCAGTCTTTACACCTGACCCATTTTTGTGACAGGCAACGAATACAAACATCTCCTTACCATGCAATGCCTACATTCAGTCTTTCAGGTCTGGGAGGAGCTTTTTCACATCCTGTATTTTTATAAATCACAACAGTAACAGCTGTGACTGGTACCACATATTAGAAGTGAATCAAATGAGTTTCCTTCTACCAAAATATTAACATCATAGTGAGAACACAGAAGAAACCACAAAACAGCAAGCAAAGGAAGATTTTCTCACTGGCAGCAGTAACATCCCCCTAACGCCGGGGGGGGCATTAGGTGGTGTCACCCCAAAATGCCTACTATCAGAACAAGATAAGCAGGGAAACCCAGGGTCGTTGGTGCAGCTTTCAAGAACAACAAAGGGAATCTAACATGTAAATACACCTGGGTGAAGCAGACAGACCGAAGTCACTTCCCAAACCTTCTTCTCCTGCCCCCCTACACATGCTTGTTTTTTTTTTTTTAACTTCTATTAGAAAGTTTAGAACACAAACAGTTAAAACACACACTTGTACATCTAGTTTTCCCCGCAGAATTTTGCAATTAATACAGCTCATGTTCTTTCCTTCTCCCCAGTCACCCAAAATATTAAGGTTCAGAGAGACCAGAAGATAAAGTCCAAACATTTATTTTTGTAATAATCATTAAATATTTTTATCACAAAAAAAAAGCCCCACAGTTCATAAAACTCTTTTACTGACAGACTATCCACCTGTATGTTTTTGATAGAACAGAACAAAAATTTCTTCTTGCTTTGGTGTTCAAATGAACTATATTCCCAAAATTAATATAAAGAAACACTGCCTTTTAAACATGCTCAAAAATCTCTCTGAAGTCAGTAGCACAAGGTTAAAATAAGTAATATAGAGAGTGCCAAGGTGAAATAATTTTTAAAAATGCAATATATTTTTAAAAGTTAAGAGCCGCATTCTAGCACTGAAAAATAAATAATACACTCCAATATTCTCACTTAATTCATATTATATATAGTTGGATTGTTTTAAAGAAACAACCCTCCCACATTTAATTCTTTTCATGCAACGTTGGTTATTTCAAGAACTCATGCAATATAAACAATATTTTACTTGAGCTGGCTGTTGTAACATAGAAAATCAAACTTCTGTACCAAGCTAAGTTAAGAGAAAGGCAGAGTAAAAGAAGAAAGTCTTGAAGCAAAATGCGCATTATGTGGATAACAACATCCAAGCCAATTAAACTGTTCCTGCTTAACACAGGAAAATTAAGCAAACACACTGGCTCCTAGCCAGCTTTAAAAGAATAAACATCACAGAGCTATAATCAACAAAACATGACCAAGTTCAATAATGCAGAACTGAATAATACAATGTTATTATTTGCTGGTAGTAAGGTGGAGAATGTAGAGTAGTTTTGGCGGGTTTTTTCTTTTCTTAAAGAGTGAACTGAAATCTCTGCAGCAGGAGCGGTGCTACACACGAGTAACACCAAGTTCGGTTGTAGCCGAGCACTGGAATAAAGAACTGAAGGCAAATTGGGATACTTCCATCCCCACATTTCATTAACAAGTTACACTATATATTTCTTGCACAGCCACACCAACAAGTCCCCTGGATAAAGTCAAACTAACTTCCTGCAAAACTTTTTCTTTCTATCCAGCAAAACAGCAGGACGGTCAGATGAACTTCCTCATTTCATCTGTTTAAATACACACACACTTCAGGTGTGTTGCACATCAAGTTTGAAATTGGAGCACAAGAAAACAAAATCTACAACCACCTCTGAGGACTTCATACTGATTTCAAGCATACAGGAAAACTACTTATAAAATTGTGCAGGCTAGATTAAAATACATTCTTTACTTCGCAACCATGCTTTTAAAAACATGAAAGATATTGTATATGAAATTCAGTCTAGGTATTTGCACATAATACAGACAGTTTAAAAAAGAAAAAACCAAAACCAGAAAAGTTTTGGTCACCAAAAGTTTACCTGACAATCATGAGCAAGCAAGTGATATCCCAAAATGAAATTAAGAACACTTTATGTTATAATTTTTGTTAATTGTATGCTTTTAAAAACCAAGTCTTTAATAACTAAAATTTGCAAGTTATTAATCATATTATATCTGCTAAAATGGCTGTGGTGGGAAGCACCAGTTAAAATAAAACAAACAAAAAAAAATCCAACCCATTTCCTTTGGATCCAGAGAAATAAAATAAATTCTTATTTAAAAACAATTATATAGCAGTTCTATAAAGTGCCTGTTTGAGGAAACACATCAACAGATGTTTTCCTTGTGCAAAGTAGACATTTTTCAGCTCAAATATTTGGAACATATGCTACCCAGAGTTTGTGTTTATGCATTATCTTCAATTTCAGTAATTCAATAAAACCTTTAATCTGCATCACCAAAACTATTTCTCTTTATGCAAAATCTGTACCACCTCTAATTCAACTTTCAGAGCTTGAGCTAAAAACATGTCAGAGAACTCTGGGTTTCATTTTCTCATTTCTTACTTTTTCTTTTAACTCCTTTGCCCGTTGTGCGTATTTGCTTTTGACTGTAAAAGGCTATATGAAATACATTCTCTCCTAGCAAACAGCAAAGCCACATTGCATACCACTGTAATAAGACACTGTCAAAAATTTTAAAAGCAGCATTTAGGATCAAACTAAAGCCTGATGGAAAGATCTGTCTCCACTTGAAATGCAAAATGCAAGACCTCTTGAAACTACTTTATTACTAGAGAGTGGGTATTTGAAGTGTTTTGAAACTTAAAAAGAAAGGTGCCTAAGAGTTAACAAGATGAAGCCGAAGCAGCCCAAGCTACTGGCAGTTTCAGGTTTAGGCTCAGGTCCACCTGCAGCCAAGCACAAACATTACAAGAACAGAAACTGCACCGACATGAGAAAGAGCCCATCAGCCTGAGCCTGTCAGTGCAGCACAGCCACGCCGACACCACAGCCGTCAGCTCAGTTAGGTCAGGCTCCAGCCACAGCGGAAAGGACAGGTACAATATGTACACTGTCCCTCTGAGTCTCACCCTGACCTGGTTATTACCTGTTTATCACTGAATTACTAACACTGGACTTAAGCTTTTCAGTGCCCAGATCCATTAGAGGCTCCAGCTGGAGTGCTGAAAAGGGCCAGGAGTGAGAGTACAGGTATTTCTTTGTAAACCACAAGGCTGCAGACCCAAACTTCCGATAAACAAAAACAACCACCTCAGAACACCACCAGCCCTTCCCCTCAGATGTGCCCTCCGCTGGCCTACTACTATTTTGGCAGTCCATCATCTCTTCTGTATGTAAGAGGAGTTTTCACATGTCTGAGCAGAAGAGGAAAAAACAGCTACAATGCTTATGAAAATAAGTATGAGATATATCTAAACCAAGGTAACAGATTCAAGTGACTTAAATAAAATACAGATACATTAAAAAAAAAAAAGATATATTTCTCCATTTTAGAGAGAAGTCACCAAGTTTTTATTTGATCTGAACTGTCTCTTGTAGGAAAGGTATTCTGAATGTACCAGTGCACAGCTGGTCTGACCAGCCAGGAAGTTCATGCTGCAGGGGAGTCCTTCTTGGATAAAACGTGTAATCAGGCTCATAGTTCAAGAGACAACTCAACGATGCCATGTAGATATCCGCAAATCTAGACAGACGTCTTAAGAAATAAGTTGGATTCTCATCAGTTCTGAATATGCTTCCGAACTGCGCATTGAAGAAATTCCTGTTCATCTCCCTGTCCCCCAAAGAAAGAAAACAAAGACAATGAAGTGAACACACCTGCACACATCTCTTCACTAGCCAGCATCCAGAACCTGAAGCAAGCAGTTCCTAGAAGCTGGTCTATGCATTGTTCTCTTGCCATTGTACTTCTAAACACATAAATGTGCCACATAAATTTTTTCACACCTTGCACACATGTAGCCCAAGACTAGAAATCACAGTTGTGAACACAAGCGCTTCACACTTCTACCACTAAATCCAGAGATAAGTTGCTTCTGACATCAGAAACATGACATCTCATGCCTTCTTTTCTAGAGACTAGGAAAGAAGACTTTTACCTTTATGTAAGTCCTAAAGACACTCGCTTATTCCAAAGATAAAAGGCTTGTTAAAAAGAGTCAAATATTTGGCTCAATGCACACAAAAAACTTAAACACTTCTTGGAATTAATTTGTCATTACTCCCTGCCAAGTATTGCTCCCATTTCATTTACTTCCATGTTTCTAGGGAAGGCTGCTGCTAGTACAGCTGCTGGCCTTGTCAATTGTGTGCACTTCATACTCCCTTCATATATGGATTACTCCTCTCCTTCATGGTAATAGATTATTAGAGTTTTAGTCCCATTACCTATCTTTGTGATAAAACCACTGCTAAATCCAGTCTAGTGCGGAGCCCAGTTTCTACATGTAATACATTTTAGAATATATAACATGAAGAAATCATCTAAAAAACCAAAAAAGTAACCTAAGCCTTGAGGAAGAAATACATTTTTTAACTGTCCAGAAGTTGTGTAATCAACAATGACAGCTGAACACAGAGAGAGAGGAAAACCAAAATGAGAAGGGAAAGTGTTTGATCTGATGTTACCCTTTCATGCAGAAAAGTAACATCTGTTCTAAAGAAGCAGAACACGAAAAAGGGATTCTTATGCACAAAGTGTCAGAGGAAAGAAGAGATACACAGGAGATAGGTAGAATACTGCTACAGAAAAACATTTTGTAAGGTCTGTAACTACCAGGGAATATAAATCAAGGAGAGAGAGAAAATCTGAAGAAACCTGTGGAAGACATTACATAGAACCCTTGGGTATCACAAAGCATATTGCAAATTCTTCATCTCCTGTGTCTTACCTCATTTCCTTCCTTTCTTTCTTCCATTCTTCTAAAATCATCTGAGAATCAGGATCACGGTGAACCTGGAATGCAAAGTATGGATAACCAGTAACTAACGATACCCTTATAGATAAGCCTTTCCATTAATAGACCCTTATCAGCCAACAGGCCATGAGCAATACTTCAGAGATCAGTATACAGAAGTTATCCACATGCATTTTTAAACAACCAAAAGCAGGAGTTAATCCAGGCTAACCAGTGGAAGAAGGGAATGAGATTTTGTGGAAAAAAAAAAAACAACAAACATATTAATTAGCCACACAAATAACTGCATTTATTTATCTACAATCAAATACTTCAATGAGACTCAAAGCACTTCCAACATCAATGTTCAGCATTTAGAAACTTGGCTGGATCCCTTCTGCTACACAGAGCCGATTACACAGACACACAGAACAAACCTGCATGTGTTCCAGTAATCCTGTCAAGGTTTGCAGCCAGGTCATGGTTTGAATATACTTCTCTGTGTTCATGATTTTAATCTCTGATCGTAACTCTGGAATAATTGCACCAGTGCGCCAGCCATGCTTCAGGGTCAAGTCCTATTTACCAAGAATTACAAAATACAGGTATTAGTCTTAAGAAGAACTGCTTAAAAAGAACTGAAGAATTTGACCATTGTGTATCCCAAAGGGGCACTAATTGCTTCTTATGTATAAGCAGGAATATGAAACCGTGGGACTTAACTGTGCCAATAAACAATAAAATTTAATTTCAAATTAAGCTTCAAATCCTGCATTTTTGAAGAGAGATAAAGAACTCACAAGCACTTGCAAATAAACACTAATTCATTAGGATTAAAACAAACAGCAGGACATTTCTCTTGTAGATGAGACCACTGCTGCTGTCTGAAGGACCTGGAGGAACCATGTGCTGTGTTTGTGACATTTGCCCACACATTCAGCTGACAGAGGGCTCCTATCAGGAGCCCCAGTTATTCAAACTCCTCTTGACAGGTAGAACACAAGGCAAATGCCACCTGTGCTCTCTTCTCCATTGTGCCAGACTAGAACACATCCTAAGGAGCTGCATCCTCCTTTTTTTGATCCTCAGTCTTCTGAAGTGCCCAAAGTTTCTCTTCTGGGGAAAAAAATGTTAACGTCTTCTGCTGCTGAAACATGTTATCATAGCTTGGCACTGGAGAAGTCCTATCCAGGCATTCATATGAAATCAGTTACAGAAGACTTAAGTGGTGGTCACTTACCCTAAATTAACAGCTAAAATATATTTCCCCATAAGGGGGTAAGAAAACACTCAGAGTTGGGATACAAACCAGAGCAAAATCATAAGAAGGAAGTTTACCATTAGTGACAGAAAGATTTCCTCTTCCATTCAAAACAGAAGTTCATTCAGGTCTTGTTACACTTGGCAGTAAATGTCATCCAAATCATGCATATCCTGTATATTTGGATATTTGTGTTTACTCTGCTACATCTGACACAATCAGTATCTGGATCAGGTATACAAACTCACACATTCCTGACCACAGTCAGTAAACAAGTTAAATGTTACAAGTCAGGTGGAAAACATGGTTGGCCTTTTAAGGCACCAATGTTTTTCACTGCAGAAAAAAGCCATATGGCTTAACCACCAACCTAATTTTGTTGTATTTCAAAATCTCAAATGAAAGTGTGTTATATTGAGTAACTGGGGAGGGAGAGAGAAAAACTAACAAAACCCCTCTTCTTTTATCTTATTCAGTGAAAGCAAACTACTTACTGCCAAATCACTGTATATGTGGTCACCAAAGTAGAGCACCTTAGAGCCCCTCCAGCCAGTAAGCTTCAGAAATTCATACAAGTTACCCTGCAGAAACAATGACATGTACATTGCAGCAGCATAAAACTTGCGTGAAAAAGGAATTTAGTACACCCCTAAAAACATTTTCATATCATTAATCTTGTCCTCAGTTTACATATTGCCAAGCCCAAATCTTACAAATAGTTTCAGTAATAGCATCACTCCAAGAGGCAAGGACATACAATACCAACAATGGATTTCTACAACTTCAGACACTAAAATAACTGTCTTAAAGAACATATTACATTTTAAAAGTCCTTATTTCTAAAGAAGGTTGGGATTCTAGAAAATAGGTGTTAAATTTGAACCACAAGAGTTTCTTGAAAGCATACCTGTTTGTAAATCTGACCTTTCTGCAGCTTGTGAATCTTGTCCCAAAGCAACACCCCCCTTTCATTCACCTTCCGGAATGGTCTAGAATAGATATACAATTGTTGTGTTGCTGTAGAAACTCTGTCACTTCTTAGGAGATGAAAATGTTAACATTAACAATATTCATCTCTGAAAACGAAAACATGCTCTCTAACACCTGAACACTGTGTAACAGAAAAAGCAAGATTCCAAAACTTCCATTTCAACCAGTGAAAAGCAATGTATCTCTCCAGCATACCAATGATGTTTCTTAGAGTTTGAGGACAGCTGTTGAGAAGTAAGGCAGGGACCCCAGGCAGAGGGGAAGACACAGCATGAATTGTCTGCCAAGAAGGAGAGAACACAAAAAAACCTGAAGACGTGCAAAAATCTTGCCCAATACCTCATTTTGTACACGTGAACAACTGAAGAAAAGGGTAAAGGACTGTGGGCAAGATGTACAGTGAAGTTCTTTTTAAAATAAAATTAAGAGGGAATAAAAAATCCCACCTCCCTCTATCTCACTTTCGAATCATAACTACACATAAAGGAACAGGTCTTTTTCAAATGTAAGAATAGCGTATGCATATTACAAATGTGTTTACTTAACTGAACAACTAGTCCAAGTATTCCAGTCTGTCACCCAGAGGGACACCCTTTAAATATAATTTGTGACTAAAAAAAAACTGGAAGCAATGAAAGACATTTCCAGATAAGGGGATGATTCTGAAAGGCATCAAAATTTCTCAGGTTTCTTAGGAAATAAGCACACTTCACCAACTTACAGGCACGATATCAAAAACAGCTTCTGTGACCCTAACTCGCTCCAGTAGACCTGTCACAGCTCCTGAAACTTTCTTAGGTAAGAAAAGGTAAATATTTATACTTCAGAATTGCATATTGCTGCATTTTGTAGGGATGGGATTTCGTCAAGTATGATTTCATTTTACATTGCAGCCAAATTAAAGTATTTCGAAATAACACCCTCTACAGCCTTCTGTGGAATAAGCCGCTTGAATCATTTTTTTGCTGACTAAACACCCACCTTCGCTTATCATTGAAGAAGTTTGGTTTATCAGCCTGTACAATGACCACATCAAAGAGATCCCTCCAGTCCTTGCCAACTATGAACTTCATGCCTTTGTCCCTAGAAAGGACAGAGGGATATTAACAGTGAAGCATAACAGATGTGCAGTTATCTGAGCAATATAATTAATTACATATTACATTAATTATACATGAGTAATTACACTGGAGAACCTCTTCCACCCTATCCTTTAAAAATGTATAGTTAAACAGAAAACAACTGTTCACTTACACGAAGCTGCTGGGACTGTTTGTGATGAGAAACATCTTCTTGCCATGATCAGCCAGCTTAGCTAACACCGCACGAGTCTGCTCAGCGTAGCAGATGTATTTCTCTGTCAGGATTGGGGAAAACACGGTATTAATTGAGAAAGTTTTTCACAAGGATTTTCTCTGCATTCAACCAAGGGGTTCAGAACACAAGGTTATACTTAACAAAGGCACCTCTGACAAGCTCTCAAGCTTTAAAAATTTAGAATTTGTAATCTTAAATATGGAAGCCAGAAAGATCAGTATACTATCCCTGAAAAAAGCTTTGACAGATTATATCATCAGTACTTACCAATATCTGCTTCAATTGCTCTGTACATTATTCCTTTGATATGGACATCCCTGATTGAATCCTGTAAGGAAAGCAACAGACCACCCAAGAACTTTAAAATCTTTTCAAGTATAAAATCCATGCTCACCGCACAGTGGCAGTAATTTGTTTTTAAAACAATTCCTTTCTCAGAATTGCACTTCACAGAAATGCCATGTAATGTTCATTGAATAGATACGTCACCACTAAAAGAGTAAGCCTGTCCTCCAAGACACTAACTTCATAATTTTGAGAAGCACAAAACTGTGTAGCAGAGGGGCTGTTTTACATAAGTACTGTGAAAGGTTGCTGAGAAGGGTGAAGTGGGGTGAAAGCCCTCTGCACTACCAGAGTCACCACAGATTTCTAGTGACCTTTGGAGCAGAACACATTCCTCCCCTCTTGCAGGGAAAAAAAAAAAAAACAAAAACACCAAAAGTTTTACGTCTGACAGATTTTAGATTACAATCAGTTACAAATGCCCTGGTTATTTAAATAAGGCATTTATGAACAGATGCAATAAGCTAAATGCTTGAGCAAAGCACTCATAAGGCGCTCTGGAGGCATCTAGCAGCTCTCGTGAGCCAGCTTTGCACCAGACAGCTTTGTTTAAGATCAGTGGTACTGCCATTTTGGTACTTACAGGGGCTACATCCTCAAAATCCTCAAAAAATACCAGTACAGGACTTCCGGAATGCTGGTAATGCTGAACAGTACAGGAATTTCTACACATACTTCAGCAAGAATTACATGAACTAGCCTTCTGACTCTATGTAGCCACAAGCAGAAAGGGAAATTACTCTGGAGGTAAAAAATTTCTTAAAATCCATCTGCTCTACTTGGGAAAGTGAGAAATTCAACATTTGAGTGCATCACATGTGTTGAACAAATATACAAGTTTAACACATGTCAACAAGGAGCCAGGAAAAGGTTTCAGATGGAATGCCTATGCAGGCATTGGGCATTATCTCTTGTGTTCTTATACAACCATGACATAAAACAATCTCCTCTGCAGGATACATCCTGAGAAATCAAGAGAGTCACATTACTCTAGATTAGTACTAGAGTTTTTCTGGAGGAGGAGAGGTAAACAGCAAAACAGACTGTCCAAAAGCATGAGGTAGCAAATGACTGTATACTAGCCAAGATGTAGAGGCATTACAATTGAAAGCTCCAAACTGGAATACCCTATAGCTTCTTACATTCCCGATAGTGAGAAAAAGGCTTTGTGTAGTACCAATCCAAAGAAGTCTTATCAACTTAGAAGAGCTTCTTCACTTTCCCCCTATCCACCCTCAAACCTACAAAAAGTGCCACAGTCCTTGAGAATGTCAGCTTTCAAACAAATTTCAGATGATTCTGTGGTTTTTTTCCAAGCTCTACCTTAATTTTACTTATGTTTTTAGGGTTATATAGCAATAATTACTCCATAAAAAACCTAAGGTGAGGTATTTCGCTGAGGCTGACACAACAGGCAAAAGCTTCCTGAAGTGCTCAAAGAGCAGATGCACAAATATAGAGGTTTACCTAAATCTTCAAAGCTACTACCTTGACATCTTTGTACAGATGAACAGGTTCGTAGTCTATGTTGTTCTTCAGAAAATATTCATTCACACAAGAAAGGAGTGTCATTTCTGGCAAGGAAAATATATCCATGAATTGCTTCATTGTATTTCCTTGTGAGCTCTACAGCGGTGGGAAGAAAAATAAAGGTCAGGCATTTGTCAGATTAAAACACTTTCATTCATTCTGTATAAATATTTCAGTTTAGTTCCAGATTATTCAGGTTTTGCCATCCCTGTTCACATTGCTTCAGATCCTTCTTGAACTAAGACTTTCAATAAAGTATCTCCAACAAAAGTGTTGTGATTAATTAATTCTTCAAATAAATCCAACTCTTTACTCTTAAAAGCAGTATTTTAATTCATGAAAGCAAGACAGCACTCAGCTTAAAGTCAAGAAAAGGCCTTAGATGTCTTCACTAGAAATCTGCACTGCTGCAAATAAGAGGCACTGGGTACTGTGATAGGGGATGGAGGTTTCCTTATTTGTTTGGGATTTTTTTAATAAGTGGAATACTGATGATAGGATTGCAAAACAATTTACCTCCTTAAAATAATGAAAAGCTTTAAGAATCTGCAACAGCTAATGCAGTAAACAAGGGAAGAGATTTCTAGGCTGCAAATGCTATAACGATAGTAAAGACTCACAAAAGTAGAGAATCTCATTATACAACAGCAAATACAACTCAAACACTTTTCAATAAGACAAGTAAAGCAACCAGCTCAAGACCACAGAAATACAGAATAGCTGAGGTTTCAAGGGACCTCTGGAGATCTTGTCCAAGCCCCCCGGTCAAGCACGGCAACCTGGAGCCGGTTGCCCAGGACCTTGTCCAGATGGCTTTTCAATCTCCCACGCTGGAGATTCCACAACCTCCCTGGGCAACTAGCCCATGCCAGTGCTAGGTCACCCTCACAGTAAAGGAAGGTCATCTGCCTGATGAGGAAGCACCCTGTGTGTCAGTTTGTGTCTCTTGCCTCTTGTCCTGTCATTCTCCTTTCCAAGATCTAAGAAAACATGGGCCTAAAGAGACCAAGGCATCCCACAGGGAATGCCAGGATGATATTCACAACTGCTGTGGGAATTTAGAATTCAGCTCCTTAAAATAAGAACAAGTGCAAGAACAATGAACTGCTCCACAGCCCTAACAAGATCCTTTCACGTCAACATGGAATTAACACCCCTAAGTAAAAGGTGTAAAATAAACTTGGCTTTTCAGTAAAAAGACCGCACCATTCTTCATTTGGGAAAGAGGAAGGAACCTACTAGCAAAAGATGAACCTTCCTGAGAAAGTCAGATCTTAAACCTAAATGTTTCATCTCTTATCATTCATCTTTTTTCAGATCCTTTTACTGTCACTCTGCCAGTTGCACACAGGAGATGCCTCCACACATTTACTTGCTGCTACATCAGTTAAGCCATCAGACCACCAGGAAGAAGTACACAGCCTGGGTAAAGCACTAGATACGGTTCATTTCCCAGCCTTTATCAGATTTGCTGTGCAACACTAAGCATATCACTTGATTTTCTATGTTCCACTACTCTGTACGACTGGGCAAAGGAGCAGTCAAAGAAGAAACTACAGCAAGCAGGAGAAAGAAAACTTTAGAGGGCAAACTTCACATCTAGCACTGTAAGTCAATCATATATTGAGAAAATATAACTGCTAGTTATAATGAGAACAAAATTTCAACACCACTACCCTCACACCAAAATAAACCCCCCAAAAAACAAACAAAACCAAACAACAACCACCAAACAAACAAACAACCCACAACCATTCATAAAGATCAATTTGTGTTTTTACCTTTCCATAAAAGTCACTCATTTGTTCTAAAGGGACATGGGAACCATCATACATTGCAATAACTTCTTCGTCTGGGACGACACTGAGGCCTCTGGAAAACAACAATAGCTTTAGTTCAAAAGTCAGATTAAATTTTTCAAATAATCACCAAAGTCCAACAGATGAACACATAGCTCTGGACTTTATTAAAATACTAATAATGGTTATATATTTTGTCTATAAGCTAAACCAGCATCTTTCCTTACCAAACAAGCAACATTTTAACAACGACTGATACACACAGAACACATTCCAATTTTAACTCTAAAATTTAACTTTCCTTTCTTACAGGAAAAGAGCTAATTAGTCTCCATTGAAATTATGCCCCAAGGGTTTGTAAGTAGTTCAAGCTTACAGTTTCTTAACACAAAGTAATTCCTCACTGCCTCCCCTTCACAGAGTATTAATGATGTGATAGTGTTTAAACCAGATTATTCTGCATCATGACCTTGAAGATTCAAGGGGCAGAAAAACACATACAGCCTTTAGCTAAATAAGAATTTGTTTTAAACTGTACCAACAGTTCAGTTTCACAAAATTTAAAGATTACTTGAAGCATGGTTGACAAGTAATTAAAACATAAAAAATACAACAACAAATGGGGAAGGAGGAGATACGGTCTCTCCCCAGAGTTTCTTTATGAACTAGTAAGAGAGTAAAGGCTTTAATTTGGGTTTAGATGTTTGCAGCATCAAGCATCTTTTACTAAAGCATCTAAAAGACTGCAGGCATGCAAATATCCTCACTAAAGGACACAAAAGTGTTGAGATTTTGATCAGGAATAAAAAACACAAATGAAAACCAGATCACTCCGTCTCTTTTTTCCTATGCCTACTTATGGTGTTTTGCAGCTTTTTAAAAACAGGCTGTTATTTCAGTGCCTCCCCTTCCTGGTCTCACCAAGAAGTGTCTTCAGCCATTAAAAAATAAATAAGTAAATTGATTAGCCTAGTACTTTCAGTGCTTATCATCCACACCAGCTTTGCAGTGAAAAGGCATGACATATCAACTTCCTCAGGGCTTCCATGGTAGCAGAGTCCCACATTAACCAGCTCCTTTACTGCTCTTGTCAATGCTACACCGACTGGTACATAACTCTGAGCTATTCCTGGCAGGACTCCATCATTCAAGTCAGTACTGTGCACAAACAAGGCAGATAATACTTCTGTTTTGTAACATAAAGAGTTCAACATCACCCATTCCACAGCAGCAAACACGAAAGTTAAATGCAACCAAACGTTAAAAGGACAGCAAGTAATACCATCAGAACTGAGAAGGCACCTTCTGGTCTGCAGACAGCTATGTCAAGTGGTATTTGAATACTGCTCAAGAAACCACTTGCGGATCTATTAGTACTTAAGCACAAATCAAGAGAGGACAACAGATGTATGTGAAAGCCACAGTGGAGAGATGACTGTCTAGGCAAAGCTGCAGATTAGTTTTACCAGAAGACTCAGTCTTGACACAGTTCACAGTCCAGCTGTAAAACTAGAAAGTTTTATTTCACTGGTAGCATGGACAGATAGCTCTAAAAGCATCACTCTCCACCTTAAGCAGCACTCCCACTGCTGCTGTTGGAGATGTGCATTTTTAGAGGGATGCCAGAATTGCTTACACCTCTCAGTGCAAATGGGGCTGTACACTTGGGTTAGTCTTTTAGCTGCGTAACTGACCTACACACGTACAGAACATGTGGAACAGGAAAACTAACAACTACAGGTATGCAGCAACTGACAGCAAAGCTCACTGTTGGTACAGAAGAGAAAAGGTAATCTCATATTAAACAAAATTAAGATAAAGTACTAAGTGAAATGGTAGCTTTCACTCTCACGCTCACACACACCATAAATAACAAGATGTGTGGCCTAGCAGTCCATTCAGAATTACCCTGGGTGACAAGGAGAACAACGGTCACCAGCACTTCATAAATCTCAACACCTTTCTAGAGTTTTCTTGACTGATCATCGTGTTTTGGCTTTGGATGTGCCTTTTGTATTAGGAGCTGACAGCAACCGATTTTCTGCCTCTTCATTCTGTCTCACTCTGAGCCATAACACAACACTGCTGATGGACTCACCACCCATTCATCTCCTCATCTAGGACACCTATACAGTTTCAGTCCAACCACTGCTCTTCCTGACATCACTTCACACATCCTTCAGCCTCTCCCCCCCACCCCCACCCCATCATCCCTGTACAGGTGTCTGGGGAAACAGCATGCAGATGTGACGAAAACCTGATGACCAACTGATCCAGGCACCACCAATACATGCCATCCTTTTGTTCCCTCTATCAACATTTCTTTTGGTGCTCTCATACATACATGTTTCCATCCACACCAATTTTTACATTTCTACTACGTATTGCTACACACTACCTCATAACTGCTTTGATTACCTCACCCGGCCTTTAATCTAAAAAAATAGCGTTTTTCACAGTGATTCCTGCCATCAGTAATCTTTACACTGAGTTCTCTGATTCCATCCTAGCCCTGCATAAATGATTTCTTTGAAAACCACAACAGGCTTTGTCAGTTGAAACATACAGTAATTATTCTACATCAGCACACACAAATAAGTGGTATAAAGTTCCTCTCAGACTCTGATGATACATACAGAACACATTGTTCTGGTAGATTTAGATAGCTACTGTGTTGATGGTAGGAGGTTAACGCTGGTCCTCGCCATCTTTGTGTCCTTTTTCATTTTCCTTGCCTCCCTCTATCCTCGCCCAAAAGGCATCTCAGCCAAATTAGTACAATAACAGATTGTTGTGGGTTTGCAAAAGTTCCCCCTTCTTGGGGATTGGAATTGGTTTGTCCAGGTAATTTCCAGACAAAAACCAATCAGGAGTTTAGGTGACGCCTTTGCTAATTACATCTTCAAGAAAACGGAAGAGAAGGTGGTGGCGCAGATGAATTTGGCAGCCATGTGAGGCAAGACACACCAGACCCCGAGAGGGGCCAGGCCTCTCTCCTCCCCTGGCCCTGGGTCGGGGGCATGGGTAGAACTGAAACCCTCCTGACCAGACGTGTAACAGAGTGAAGGAAAAAAAAACTTTAAAGAAGAACTTGGACACGGCTGCTGCAGAAAGAATTCCAACCGGAGAGATAGCGGAGCCTTCAAGGTCAGAGCTGGCAGCAGCCAGAGAGAGAAAGAAGTGGCGAAAGGGGGGAGATGGCTTCTTCTCCCTCTTCTTTCTCTCTCCCTTCAGCAGGGAAAAAGACTGAGATCTAAATCCCTGCTTGTCCTAGTTAGAACAGCTGGGACCAATTCATCACTGGTTGGGTGTAACCCGAACCTATGTATTCTATAGCCTTCCATGCCATTTCCCAGAAACTGTTATCAATAGAGCATTCACACCCTCTGCTCAGAGCA
>JAWMRA010000041.1:62413111-62442433 GCA_035584735.1 Pseudotriccus pelzelni
GATGGGGGGCAGAGGAAAAGAACTAACAGGATGGATTAAATGAACTTATTATAAATACTTCTGAAGCTACCAGCCAACCATCCCCAGCAGACAACAATGGCATGGCACAAGGGCAACTCAGGCATCCGCAGGATTTGTAAGGTATTTGCAAATCTCACTCTTAAATTGCGGAGTGGGGAGAATGGAGGCGGGGGGGGGGGTGTGTCGGATGAAGCTTCTTGCCTTAGATGCTCAAAGCCACCGAATGGGATTTGGATGTCTGGTTCTCATTAAAATTAATGGAAATTGGGTGCCCAGACCTACAGGCAGCTTTCAAAAGCTGCGTCTCCATCTATAATTAATGTTCCCAACAGAGTGACTAAATATTTATACAATAGGTCACATTATATGCAAAGTGGCAGAGGTGCTTGTTGGTACATCAGGGACCAAGAGAAGGAGAATCCGGCGGGGTGTCAAGCTTAATCCACATTGGCCCCTGTTTAAAGCTCTTCGACTTGCAAATCTCCAGCAGCTCCCACTGGATGAGCACCTGGGTGGTAGCTCAGCAACGACGATGTTCTCAGGGTACAGTGCAGCAAATTAAAATGGCAGCTTTACAGCTTTCTTGGGTTTTTTTCCTCTCCTTCCACACAGCTCTGACTTCTTTTACCAACTCACTTCAGCTCTGCAAATCTCAGTTTCCAGTATGAAAAATGCACAGTGTTGCTGCAGGAGTGCAGTGGAGCTTAAGCCAATGAGCCTTGGTCAGAGGTGCTGTAGGTGAGAGACTCCAAGGAAAAGACTGGCACTAATCTGCCTCCAAGCATTAACAGAGCCATGGCTGGGTCTGTACCATTGCGTTTGCTCTGTAGTGATGGAGTAATTCAGGGTACAAAGCTGATGGGTTGAACCCTGAGGGTGTTTGAGTGGTCTGTGATCTCGGGTAAAAGCCTGGTGCCCTTGTAGGGGGAGTTCAAAGCAACCAAGTCCTATCCAGGTTTGTCTGTCACCTGGGCCATGCCTTAAACCCAGCCCCAGATGGTCCACTGAGAGAGTGTCCATGGATGCTGCGCCTCATGTACCAGGTAGCCTTTTGGTCCACACACGAAAGACATCCCAGGCTTGGCTCAAGACAAACACTTAGAGTGGGCCTGATGATCACAGTGCTTTATTAAACCTTAATCAAGCAGATTCCACTTCTCCAACCTTTGAAAATTTGCCTTTTAACTTCTTTTTTCCGTGTCCCATCCAAAGCCACCAGATGGAGAAGCTCTGCTGACTCAGGGAATAAGGAGATGGCTGCAGTCTCCTCCCAGGCTTTGGCGTCTCCAGGTTTGCCAAGGTCAGGTGAACATACTGAGTGGTACCTCAGAGCTCACCTGAGATTCCTCTGTTGGTCCCAAACTTCTAGGGTGTGAGTTGGAGCTTTGGCGTCACTGAAAGGACACAAAGCTCAGCTGAAGAACAAGTCCTCTGGTCTTGTGTCTGTGGACAAATGCCCTCTGTTACAAAGGGTTTGCCTCTGCCCCTTACCTGCTGGTCAGCTGGCTCTTCTCTGCTACACTAAAAGTCATCAGTAGCTAATATTGGCTTTCCACGTGACCTTGGGTGCCCTACACAGACCTTTCTCTGCTTCTCCTGACCATCCTGACCATTTTTCACAGCACAGCAAGGGCTGTGGTTGGTGTCCAGGCTGGCTTGGCACAGGTACACTAAGCTGTGACAGAGAATCATGAAATCATGGGATATCCTGAGTTGGAAGGGACCCAGCAGGATCATCCAGTCCAACCCCTGGCCCTGCACAGGAGTTCCCAACAATCCCACCCTGTTCCTCAGAGCGTTGTTCTAACCCTCCTGGAGCTCTGTCAGCCTTGGTGCTGTGCCCACTGCCCTGGGGAGCCTGGGCAGTGCCAACCACCCTCTGGGGGAAGAACCTTTTCCTGAGATCCAACCTGAGCCTGCCCTGACACAGCTCCAGCCATTCCCTGTAGTCCTGTCCCTGGTCCCCACAGAGCACAGATCAGTCCTTTCCCCTCCTCTGCCCCTCCTGAGGAAGCTGTAACAGCAGTGAGGTCTCCCCTCAGTCTCCTCTTCTCCAGCTGAACACGCCAAGTGCTCTCAGCCACTCCTCACACACTTCCCCTCAGGGCCCTTCACCATCTTCATGTCCCCTCTCTAATGACTTCATGTCTTTCTTATATTGTGGTGCCCAAAACTGCCCCAATATTGAGGTGAGGCTGCCCCAGTGCAGAGCAGAGCAGAGCAGAGCAGGACAATCCTCTCCCTGGCCTGGCCAGCAAGTCTGTGCCTGATGCCCCGCAGGACATGGTTGGTCCTTGTGGATGCCAGGGCACTGCTGACTCATATCCAACTTTCCCTAAATCAGGATCCCCATGTCCCTTTCCCAGCACTGCTCTCCAGCATCTCACTCCCCGCTCTGTCTGTACACCTGGGGTTGTCCCATCCCAGGCGCAGAATCCGGCACTTCCCCTCGTTGAACTTCACACGGTTGGTGATTGCCCAGCCCTCTGATTTGTCGCGGTCTCTCTCCAGGGCCTCCCTGCCTTCCAGGGGGTCGGCGGTTTCTCCCAGTTTTGTGTTATCTGCACACCCTTTAACTGCACCTGGTTCAGGAAGAGTTCATAGGTGCTTAATGTATGTGGTAAAACCTGCCTGGTCAAGAGAGCACCTCATCCAAGTGATTGCGTTGTCCCGTGTCTGAGTCTGATCTGAGACAGGTCAAATGAAAGACAGAGCAAACAACTGAGAAAAACAGAGTAGGACAACCCTCTTCTTCCCCCAGTATTATTCATTAGATAAATAAGACTTTGCCTGTAGATAATCTGTGAGCAGGTTGTTCATTTTCAGGGAAGGAGAGGGATGGGAGGCAGTGGTGTGTGCACATTCAAATTTCTGTGAAGTGCACGTCGTGATTAGAATGGATGATTAGGATGGTGAGTAATACAGTGAGTTTCTCTCCTCCTCCTCCCGTGGGCAGCTTCAGACAGAGCAGACCTGTCTTCACAGGGCCCTTCCACAGTCAGTGAAAAGAGGGAGACTCCTCCAGAGACTGACACAGCCCACCCCCCTTCAGTCCTGAAAGGCGCACTGAGGCAACTTCTCTCTTTTTCCTCAACCGTGAAGCAATAATCTCATCCTGTAACCCACGGATACTTCTAAGGGTGCTGCAAGGTGTATCTAAGAGCAGCAAACCTTTTCACAGTATGTCTGAATTCAGGTTACAGGATTTTGTACGTGCAGTGAAAAGTTGTTAAGGACTGCAACTGAAAGAAATTGAAAACCACCGCTCTAGATGCAGCTTAACAAGATTGTCCTTGTGGATCTAAAGTTAGCTGCTGTGAAAAAGCCTTATAAACAGTTTTCCATTTTCAAAGCTGTGCAACCATAGAAGATTTAATCCACTGAATTAACTGTTAGGTGAAAACTTTAGATCATCCTGCAGCATTGCACTGCACAGTTTGATGCACTTACACAGCAGTTCTAGGATTCTCTCAGTCACCAGCTCCTTATTTTATGCTCTGATTTCTGCTTATTACCCTGCTCTGCTTTGGAACATTGTCTCTCTCTCCTTTTATTTTTCCTCTCAGAAGGATTCTTTGCTGCCATCTACTTGGCACAGTCAATTACAGCAGCACAAAATGCTACGGAAACAGAATAGTAGCATCTAACCTTTGCTTGAATAAGGTGCAAAGCAACATTATTTCCCTCAATTATTTTTCTTTTCTTGAACCCTTTTTAATTACACTCAAATTCGCTCAGCAGAACACTGCTGCTAGATAGTTCATCAAAAGCAGTTTTGACAGTGGTGGAGCAGGGCACACTTCCACTGAAACGATCTTTAGTTGCTTCATGCATTTTGCTTTGGGGAGATTTATTTTCCATTTTGCTGTGTTGCGTTTTCAAATTTAACTTATTGATAACACAGGAGAGCATCTCTGTGTGTCCACAGCTCTATTTCTCCTTAAAGCTGCAGAGGATTTATCAGAGGGGTTAATTCACCGTATTCACCAGCACAGAGGAGTGCAGCCACAGTGTGTGCAAGAGATTCACCAATGAACTGCTTTCTCCATCCTGAGGCCCTGAGGGTGCACCCAGGAAATGCTAATGAGGGATGAGAAGGGTGGAACAACTCCCTTAGTCTGTCTGGTTACCTCAGTCCCAGGCCAGACAGATCACTAACCTTCCTGCTCACTCACCCATCAGCAGCACAGCTGGCTCTGCCAGTTTTTGCAGTGAGGTCCAATTAAACAAAATGCATTATTCGAGGAAACAAAGGCACTTTCCCCCTGCTGAGTCTGTTTGCAACACACCAAGCATGTCACAACAGTCCCGTGTGGTGTCTGTGGCTTGTTCTGTGGACACAAGAGGATGAATGAAATGTTGTGTTTCAGAGGGACCATCCAACCAATCAATCAAAACCAACCCTAAATTAAGGAAGGAGATGTTCATGCTAAATGTCTTATTAGCCAACTCATGTTGGCTAATAAGATAAGGCAACACTTGTTTTACCTGGGATGAAAAGCTTGGCCTGTCACAATCTGATGTGGTTGATGGGCAGGGGTGGTGAGAAAAGAGGTTGTGCATCCCCCAGGTTATACCAGTACAATAAAGAGAGCTGACATATCTCTTCACATACATATTTTGTAACTACCTTTTCCATAGAAACTGGTGCTTTTCAACGGGAAAAAAAGGACTCAAGCACATTTAATTGAGGCAATTATTTCATAGAATCATTTAGGTTGGAAAAGACCTTTAAAATCATTGGGTCCAACCATTTACTCATCACTGCTGAGTCCACCACTAAACCATGTCCCAGAGTGCCACATCAACTCTTCTTTTAAATACCTCCAGGGACAGTGACTCAGGCACTGCCCTGGGTGGCCTGTTCCAGTGCTTGTTAACCATTTCAGTGAAGAATTTTTGCCTAATATCTGATCTAAACCTCCTCTGGTGTGACTTGAGGCCATTTCCTCTTGTCCTATTTCTTGGTACTTGGGAGAAGAGACCAGGTCCCACCTCACTACAACCTACTATTTAGGAGATGTTAGGGGGATTTTTATCCTCCCCCCCCCCCCTTTAGAGGTCTTTTGGTATTTATGCATGTGCAGAATCTTACCAGTTCTCTAAAACTGTATTCAGGAGATTGGTTTTTTTCAACAATAACTTTTAAGCCAAAAGAACAGGAAGAGCAAGAGAGCTGACTGCATTGCCTATTATATGCATTACCTGGAATTGATTTGATTAATACTATCACTAAGCAGTACCAGTGACAAATAACTGGTTTTGGGATGTTCTGACTAACAAGGAAGTTGAGTTAAGAAAAAATTTTTAGTAAAGGATGTAGAGGGTGCTGACCCTTCTGACCTGTTTGTTTGTTTTTAATTTTTTTAAATCAGTAGTTTCAGTTAATCTGGTCTGTTCCTTTCTTAGCAGGGACATTCTGTGAGAAGAATTCTGTCATCATCGAACCTGTTGTATCACACTGGTTGGTGATATCCCACAATAGACTCTGGAAAGTGTTCCAGAAACAAAGCTCTCAGACACCTCCATAGGCTACTAACACTGCCTAGTAGCCCTACTTTTTAACTTTCCTGGTTTGAGCTTGGTACCTGCGGATGTAAGAAGCCAGATGTGACCAGCTTCTTGACAGGATTTGTGTGTGAGGGGGGCAAGAGGAGGAAAGAGAGAATGACAAATCCCCCCCAAATGATAAGGACAGAAAAGCCCCACAAAGCATCCAGAAAAGCCCTCAAAGAAACAGGAAAGGTGAACACAGTTCACAAGCATGAATTGCCCAGTGAGAGGCAGGAGAGGAATGCTGGACAGCATATAAACTCCGTGCAACTTGGGAAGGAAAAGCTGACATACAAGAAAGGGTCTTCTGTAAGGGATGTGCTGTATTCTCTCTTCTCCTGCATCAGGTCACATCATAGCTGGCTGACTAAAGCACAAGGGCAGTCATCAGATCTCTTTAGACCTCCATCCCTCACTCTAGGACTTCTCCTTTTCCCCTGGCGTTCCCCAGAGCCACAGGGGCTCCACAGCCTTTCTCCAGAACTGCCTTTGGAGCCCAGGGCTCAGGAGGGATGTGGCATGTGCTAGGTACAGGGCTTTCTGGCAGCTCAACAGGTGCTCAGAAGATGGGCTAGGTGAGCAATTCCCATTCTGAGCACACAGCCAGGTCCTGGCCCCATCCCAGAGGCGTCTCAGAGATGCCCCTCAGTGCCCTTGCCCGGGGGAGAAGGCAGCATCCTGATGTCTCTGTACTCTCAAAAGGTGTTCTGTGAGACCACTGGAAAGCCAGGAGGGTGTTTTCATATGGCCACTGTCTCTGAGCTGTGGAGGGGATGGAAAAACACAAGGCGATCCTGATCCACAGCATTTTTAGGGGTCCTGTTCTAGCTTCTGTAGTTTATAGACATACGGAAGACAAAAGAAAAATCTTACGATAATAAATAGTACGGAAAGAAATATGTATTGGAGCATAAAAGTGAGTTTTGAACTTGTTACTCTGGTAATCAGAAGATTCTACTCTTTATCTGCATACTTTTGGGAATATTAGAAAAATAGTCTAAGCTAGTACAGCAGAGATCAACATTTGGCTTGTGCTTATGTAAAACAAAAAATGTACATTACACAAAACCAGACTTTTTTACCGTTTGTTATAAAAAGGCTATGCCTCAGTATTAATTGAAAGAAACTGGACAAATAATGAAATTTCAGTGACAGATATATCTCTGCTTTTAAATAACAGTCCCCACCCCACCCCATAACACAAGATGAACAACATGAGGAACAGGCACCATATCTTTCAGTAATCGCTTGTAAAACGTTCTGGAAGTAAAACCAATGCAATTACATCAGTGACAATTTGCACATCCCATGTGGATGCTTAAGGACAAGCCCTGACACAGAGCCCAAAGCTAAAAATTGCCAGCTGCCCTCCAAATAGCTTCCGTGTGAGTTTCCTTGGAAAGGTACCCTGGAACAACCTGCCCCTTGCAAGGGATAAGTAGCTCTGAAGTGCAAATGCCAGGGCAAGCACAACAGAGTCGTGCTGAAGGTTGGATGAACCCCCTTGTCAGACAAAGAAGGGGAAAAAAAAGAACTAGGAGGTGTGAGGAAACAAAAAGCTGCTGAATTAACAAAATGTGAGATAAAGGACTTTTCTGCCTCAAGTATCCTTGTCTCTGTAAAGCCATCTCAATTTCCCTGCCACTGGCATTCCGAGTCAATTTATTCAAATACTAATCTTATAAATGGAAATGGAAATTTCAATCCCTTAAGACTGGAAATAACTAGGATACTGCATTCTGAAACATATAAAACACCAAACAACATACTGTCATTTCCTGGGAAAAAAAGAAAAAAAATCCTAATTTGAGCATGAAATTCTTCCTTTTAGAATTGCTTAAAATTTCACCAGTGGGTGAGATACTATTTCTTAAACTTATTTGTAAGTGAAAGAAGAGTCCTGACCCTGATGCCTCGAGGAGCTATACAAATATTAAATATTAAATCATAGTCAGAGTCTGCACAAACAAGTACATCTGTCATTAATTCATAGCCCAGCACTAGTTACTTGGGGGGAAAAAAAAAAAGTGAAAAAGACTAAGATGTAAAACGAAATAAAAAGCCACAAAACCTGATGAAACCCATATGTCCAGCTAGAGATTTTTACATCCCTTCACATCACAACCAGGCATTGTGTTGGCTGAGCCAACACAACAATGGTGCTGTCAATTACCAAAAAAAAAAAATAGGCCACTATACCTCTATTTATTTTGAATGTTTAATTGTCTCTTTCTCTCACACCTTGTTTTTTTTTGCAGTTGTCTCATTTCCAGAGTTATCAGGGTAGAGATGTGTGTCCAGCTCAGCAGAGACACGCTCTTAACTCAGCTTGAGCAGACTCCACTCTGACTCCTAGCACTCACCAGGGGCACCCATTTTGCCAAAGAATCCCGGTGCTTTTATGATGGATTGCATTGGGTTTGCATGGCAAGATTTTGGTAGTGGGGGGACCACAGGTGCTGGAAGCTTCCCCTGTCTCCAACAGAGCCAACGCCAGCCGGCTGCAGGATGGACCCACCACTGGCCAAGGATGAGCCCATTGGGGATGGTGAGAAGACGTATTTAAGAAGGGGAAAAAAATTGCTGTGCAACAGCAATTGCAGCTGGAGAGAAGAAAGAGAATATGTGAGAGAAACAGCCCTGCACACCCCCATGTTGAGGAGGAAGGAGGGGCAGGAGGTGCTCCAGGTGCTGGAGCAGAGATTCCCCTGCAGCCCCTCGTGAGACCGTGGTGAGGCAGCTGTGCCCCTGCAGCCCATGGAGGTCCATGGGGGTGCAGAGATCCACCTGCAGCCCATGGAAGAGCCCACACTGAAGCAGGTGGATGCCTGAAGGAGGCTGTGACCCCTTTGGGAATCTCACACTGGAGCAGGTTCCTGGCAGGAGCTGTGGAGACAGAAACCCAGGCTGGAACAGATTTGCTGGCAGACCTTCTGATCCCATGGGAGGCACCCAAGCTGGAGCAACCTATTCCTGAAGGACTGTACCCTGTGGAAGGCACTCATGCTGGAGCAGCTTATGCAGAACTTCAGCTCATGGGAAGGAGTCGTGTTGGAGAAGTCTGTGGAGGACCATCTCCCTTGGGAGGGACCCTGCATTGGAGCAGAAGAGTGGGGGGTGATGAACTGACCACAGTGTTCTTTCCTTATCCCCCTATACTGCTGGAGGCAGGAGTGAAGCCGAGCCTGGAACAAAAGGGAGGATTGGGAATCAGGTGTTTATAAGATTTGATTTTATTTGTCGGTATCCTAATCTGATTTGATTGGTAGTGAATTAAACTAATTTCCTGGGTTTGACTCTGTTTTGCCCACGACAGTAACTGATGAATGATTTCTCCCCTGCCCTTCTCTCAACCCACAAGCCCATCATTCTCTCCTCTGTCCAGCTGAATGATAGAACAGCTTTGGTGGGCACCTGACATCCAACCAGGGTCAGCCCACCACAGCAATAGGAGTATTGCCCCAAATGCAGACCAAACAGCAGGTCTGTCCCACAGCCTTTACAAAAAGTGATCACAGTCATCCAGAAGTGAGAGCCCAGAGTCTGACTGATCTCTGTCTCTCAGATTAAGTGGAGGCAGTCAGGACTCACCAGGACCACCTAAGTATGGCACATGGAGCATCACAGCAAAAAAGCAGGGAATTGTTTTCTAGTTACACAAATTAAAGACTCCTTAGCATGCCCACTGGTCTCCACTACTCTCCAAATACCTAAATAAAAGGAACTAACTTCAGAGAAAAAGCTGTTATATCCCATGTCTCCCACCCACAACTCCACACGGATGCGGTTTGCAGCACCACACCAAGGGTCTGAGTCTGCAACAGCCCCAGCTCAGGGCTCAGCCTCAGGGACAAGGGCAGAGAATGTGCAGTGCAGGAGGCAATGCTTCATGAGATGTGGCTCATGTTATTATTACCTGTAAACTACTAGTGATGAGGCTCCTAATGAGTTTGGGGTTGGTTATTTCAATTACAATTTTCATGGCACATTATCCTGTCTTCTACTAATGAAAGCACTCAGCACAGAACTAGGTTCTAGCATGTGCTTGTAGCTGACATCTCATCAGGACTTGTCTGTGGATTTTTTACCAGCACCATAGGTAGCTAAGTGAATATTCTTTGAGACAAACAAGTTCCTGAAGTTTTCAGTTTAAACGTTGAAGTATGATTGCTCAGAGTTTACTACAGGGGAGATAAACTCTTAACTTGCACACTTCTGCTGTCTTCTTTAGGATGCAAATGACTTCAAGCAAAGGAGCACTCAGCTTTGGAGCTCAAACCTCATTTAAGTCAGGAATACTGCAGACTGTCATTTGCCACACTTTGTGAAAAGAGTTGTGTTAAATGTTGGCTTGCTTCCAGGTATTATACAGAATGATTGCAAACATCATTGGTCTTCGCTTCCTATCCAGAGCCGACATGCCAGGTCAGCACTAGGAGAAGGGCTTTGTTAACACCTTCTTACACATCATGGAGGAAGGGGGTAACTTACCTTTAGGGCTACTTTGCCTCCTTTATTCATGTCGTCCAGCTGATACAAGTTCCTGCTGTGCTGTCTCAAGCCCAAAGCACCTCATTTCCCCAGCTGCACCCGTGGGTCAGTGCAGCTGCTTGCTTTGTCGTCTGGGACAGACATGATGTTGCTGCTTTGCCCTGACAGGTCAGTCCGTGACTTGTGTGGAACCACAGGGACCACGCGGGCTTTGGCTGATCTTGGAAGCTAAGGAAGCTCAGGCAAAGGTAATCCACAGGCATAGTGTGGGAATCTCAGTTAATACATGTACAAAGTAAGGAGACTGATTTCAACACATCAGCCTCACCTCAGCACCTGCTAAGATCATGGGGCAGATCCTTCTGGAAGATATTGTTGAAACATGCTCAAGACAGAGACAGCTGACGTGGCCTCACCAAGGGCAAATTGTGTCTGACGAACCTTACTGCCTTCTACAGCAGTGACTGCATCAGTGGACAAGGGAAGAGCTCTGGATGTCATCTACCTGCACCCCTGTAAGGCTCCCCACAACATTCTTATTGCTGAATTGGAGAGAGATGTGCTTGAGAATGGACTGTTGGGGGGCTAAACATGGGCAACATGGCTGTATGTCTGTGTCCAAAGAGTTACAGTCAGTGGCTCAGTGTCTTAGTGGAAACCAGTTGATGAGTGGTGCTTTTTAAGGGTCTATACTGGAACCTATTTAATACCTTCATCAATGGCATATGGGGTCATAGCCTATCTTTGAAAATACAGCCTACCTGGATAATGCACCTTAACTTGGACACAGAAAAGGAAAATAAGAGCAAGTACAAAGAATGAGACGCTTCGGCAGACAAGCTTATTCATAAAATGGAGATGTACAGTAATATCAACAATATAAATCAATTGGCGTAGACATCAAAACTGTTTAGATAATATGTCATTGATGTCAGATGTGGAAATGGTGCAGAGGAAGCAGTTAAGAAGATTAACTTCTTAACTGCAGTGGATGGAATGTATCTACAGTAAGTTAGTGGATGACAGGGGGCTGAGTGGAGCAGCTCCTTCACCAGAGGGAAGGGGTGCCATCCACAAGGACTTTGATGGGCATGAGGAGTTAGCCATGGAAACCTCACTGAAGTTCAGCGAGGCCAAGTGCAAGGTCCTTGACCCAAGTGCAAGACCCTGCACCTGGATCAAGATAATTTCCAGTATCAGTACAGAGTGAGGGATGAAAGTACTGAGAGCAGCTCTTGGGAGAAAGGCTTGGGAGTGCTGGTGGGTGAGAGGATGGAATAGCCCAGCCCAGAACCCCCCCGTGCCCTGGGCTGCACCCAAAGCAGGGTGGGCATCAGGGCAGGGGGGGATTTTGCCCTTCTACCCTGCTCTGGGGAGACCCCCCTGCAGAGCTGCCTCCAGCTCTGGGGGCCCAGCACAGCAAGGACATGGAGCTGCTGGAGCGAGGCCAGATGAGGGACACCAAGATGATCAGAGGGATGGAGCAGCTCTGCTGGGAGGAAAGGCTGAGAGAGTTGGGATTGTTCAGCCTGGAGAAGAGTTAGGATTGGTGAAGTTGGGGGGTCCCATCTCTGGAAGTGTTCAAAGTCAGGCTGGATGAGCTGTAGGGAATGAGAAGACTTTGGCATGGATAATTTGTAATCCCAAGTGCATCTTATCTTGTCACGGTAACTCAGGACAAGTAATTTCCCCCTATCTGGGCGGTGCATGGGTGCCAGTGTGACAGCCAGCTGCAGATCTTGGAATTTAAACAACAGCATCTGCATTAGATCAGCAAGTCTGCTAATGAGCAAACTAAGGCATTCCATATGTATGATATGTTAATTCTTTTCCAAGTTTTATTACCCATCCTTGTGTGTAATAAAATTTTTTTCACTCCCCAAGAAGGGCCCCACTGAGTTGGGACACCACTTTATCTAGCATAGGTACCTAGGGCTGCCACAGTGGTAATACTACTCTTGCAATAAAGCCAGTGCTTTCTCTCACTCCATGTCATGCCTCTTTCCTGAGGGGTCTGCACCTGCTTTGCTTATGGGGCTTTGAGCAACGTGACCGAGTGAAAGATGTCCCTGCCCATGGCAGGGGTGTTGGACTAGATGACCTTCAAAGGTCCCTTTCAACCCAAACCATTCTGTGATTTTATGACTGGGGGATTTCATTGGAACTACTGGCAGAGTTGGGGAACTAAAGGAATGTGGACACAATAGTTTGATAAAAGATGAAGATGGTGAAGAAAGCACATTTTTCTCTATCAGACACACACACATTAATTTTCTGAATGGCTAAACTGGGAAAAGTACTTTGCTGATAACTCCTTTTACTTTTAAGATGCAGCCAGCTTTGTTAAGGTTACCCAAGAGTATGGAAAACAGAAACTGCTTCTACGTTTGGTTCCCGCGTAGTACAAACAGCAGGACACTATAGTTTTCCTCCCACATAACAATTCCTTTTGTATAAAACAGAGTTTTATGCTTAGTGGGAAGCTTGCAATAGCTTCCCTTTGTGACAGGCTCTCTGTCAAACATCATTTTAACTGCTGTCATCTAGAAAAATCAGTACAATTCACAAACTTGTATTCTTTTCCTCACTGAACATCTTTTCTGTTTGTGCAGCGGTCATGCAGGGAGTGTTCCCTCTGCCTACAGGCTGCCATGATTGAGTGATTTGCTTTGGTTGCTCCATCCTTTCAGGACTCCTCTAGACCCCTTTTTGTAGAGCCTTCTCCCTTGCCTGTCAAATCCACCTCTTTCCTGCTGACCTGGAACTTTAATATCTCTGGAAAATAAGCCCCAAAACAACTGATGTTCCTTCATGAACAGCAGAAGGAGTGAAATGTGATTTCCTGTACCTTTATTTCAGAGTGGGGCTCTCTGGTGATGATAGAGTGCAAAATCTGAGGTTTCTTTTAGAGTTGTGTCCCCACTGGGTTTGTTCTCTAAGGTCTTCTGGGAACTCACAGCTGTTCTTTCAGTGGGTTCTTGAGCGGCTGTCCTTATTTTTTCTAGCCAATTGTTCCCACAGATTTTAGGCTCTTGCTCCTTTGCCAGATTTGGTTTACATGGACAGTGTGATCACCTGATTTTCCTGGTTATTTTTGTTTGTTCCTAAATCTTCACCTTGGTTGGTGGTTTTTTTTTGAGAGGGACATGTTTTTTATGGGCATAATAATAGTCACAGAGTGCTTTTGTGCAGAGAGGCTGTAAATTCAGCATATGGCAGCATTCTGTTTGGGGCAGGAAGGCAAGAAGGCAAGTCAGGGATCTAAAAAACATTGATTAGAACAAGAAATATATTTTTCCTGTCCAAAACTGGGAAAAAAAGGGTGGAATTGCTCATACTATTTTTATTGCAAATGGCATTTTGCTTTTAGGTTTTATTGCTTTAGAAAGCCTAGCAGAACAAACATGGGATTTTTAGGATGAAGCTATACAGACACAATTGTTCCATTTTTCATTTCTGTTGAATAGCTGCTCCATACAAAACAGAAAATATCTGGCTGGCTCCTTTCACCCCCCTACCCAAAAGGCAGTGAGATATAATCCAGAGAAGTAACCTAAGCACTAAGCTGTTTATGCTGAAATACATACCTAATTCTAATGTTGCTCCAGGAGCAGCTGCTTGTTAATTACGTCTTTTTTTGTTGCTGTTGTGTAATTTGATTTCCTACTCTCTGTAATACCTGTGTGGCATTGCAAATAAATAGCTCATTGCAAATACTAAGGAGTAATTAGAAGATGAGAATGGCAGACTGGATTGCAGGGGAGTGCAGTGGCTGCTGGCACGTGAATTTTTTCATCATTATGGCAGTGACAGTATTTTCATTTTAGCTTTTGAAACCTTTATTCCAGGAAAAAAATTTCTTAACCAAATATTTGTGTTGGATTTTGCTGGTAAAACATTGTAAAGCCATTCTGTGGGAAGGCATTCGCACATCTTACTGTAGAAACAGAGCACTCACCAGTTTGGCGTATCAACATACCTTGTAAATTTCCCAGAATTGTCATCCAAGTAGTACTGCCCCTGCAAGAGTTAAACATGCATCTGGTAGTGCCAGGTCCCTGAACTGGATGCAGATACATTCTGTGAAGGCTGCACTCACAGAATGCCTCACAAATACCCACATTCCACAGGTCATAAAACATTTGAACACACCTAACCAAGCCAAACAATTCACCACAAAAGACTCAAATCCACAAAAATAATGTTTCATGGAAAAAAGGAGCAAGAGACATCTTGGGTGCTGCGACGGCCCTCAGCCCTTTTAATACCATAAAATTTTCTTACCTGAAGATGTTTATCCAGGTGATGTCTACACTAACTCCCATAATATCCTCAGGAAGAGCGCTGTGCAATTTGGTGAACTACTTATGTAGAACTTGCTTAGCATAACATGCTTAGCTTTAGTAGCTAAATTTGCTGAAGTCTTAGGCTCTTAATTAAAGCTTAACTAAAGCTGTTAACTTCCACCCAGATATGCTGAACTTTTACCTAGTTAAGTCAAAAAAAAAGCCCCAGAGCCAGTTCCAGCTGGAAGATAAGGAATCAAGAAAGGTTGGTGCAATCATCAGCTGATGCTGCAACCTTGCATGTAAGAGGAGGAATAGCCTGACTAGAGACCATGAAGGGCCCCAGTGAAAAAAAGGAAGATCCCAGACCCTAATATAACTCCTGGTCAGAACTGTGGGAGGGGTGGGTAATTTAGATTGTTAGGATATAATTGCCCGGGGATATTTTTGTTTGGGATGTCTCTTCAGAGGCTCCCAGCTCGAGCTTGCTCTGTGTGTTTGTACTAATGTCCAGAGGGACCTCAACAGGCCGGAGAAACGGGCTGACAAGACTCTGATGAAGTTTAACAAGGGGAATTGCAAAGTCCTGCACCTGAGGGAGAATGATCCCATGCACCAGTTCAGGCTGTGGGCTGGTCAAATGAACAGCAGCTTTGCAGGAAAGGTGTCATGCTTTGACAAGATGAACGTGAGTCAGCAACGTGCACTTGCAGCAATGGATGACAATGATCTCCTGGGCTGTGCGAGGACGAGTGTTGCCAGCAGGTTCAGGGAGGTGAGAACCAGACTCTCTTCAGGGCTGTCCAGTGGTGGGCAAGAGGCAATGAGCACAGATTGCAATATAAAGAGAAAAATAAAATCCATTTAAACACAGGACAGAAATGGTTTTACTGTAAAAGCGATTGAGCACAGGCATGGATTTCCCAGAGAGGTCAATGGAGTGTCTGTCCTTGGGGATATTTGAAACATGATTCAGCCTGTTCCTGGGCAATAGGAGTTTGGACTAGGTGATCTCCAGAGGTACATTCCAGTGTCAGTAGGTCTGTGATTCTTTTATTTAGGTACACTTTCTGGTAGGCAAAGTTTATGCAAGGGATAAAGAGATATGGAGTTCATTTATAGCCATTTTACCAAGCTTCTGTGGTACCATCAAGAGCTCACCGTAGCAATCACTAGCAAACAGCTTCTCAGCTCCACTCAAAACCTCAGAAAATTAGACAAAACTCAGTGACTCATCTGTTTTCACTTTGAAACAAAGAATTTAGAAGAAAAATACTCAGAGGCAAAGCAGGCAAAACCAGAACTATGTGCCAAAAATAGTAAATAAGTATACCTTTCTGAGCAGTGCATACCTTTTAAATTGTCTCTCTGATTTCTTGGTGGGAAACCTATGTGGGCAGCTGGTTGTCAGTCCCCTTCTGTGATAGCAGTAATCTTAGATGCATAGAATCATAGAATGGTTTGAGTTGGAGAAGTCCTTTAAAGGTTGTCTAACCGAACCCCCAATCTTCCTCTAAAACTTTTGGCATGAATTTCTGAGGCTCAGTTACTTACCCCAACCTCTTTGCAAACTGCAAATCCTCCTGAGCTGCAAACCTCCTCTGAACTGCAGTTTTCTCCTGAAAGAAGGAATCAGCTTCTCTTCTTCCTTACAAAATATTTTTTAGTGACTTTCTGCTCTTCACTAGGAAACTACCACAAATTCGATCACTCATAGTTCTTACTACTCACAGGAAGGTTAAATAGTTTTCCTGTTTTCTTCAGTCACTGCTCTTGCTGCTGCTGTTATGATGGATGAGGATGATTACTCAAAAATAAAATATTTAGGCCTGGCAGGTTTGCCCAAACTTTTGTAACTGTGTAACTATCTCAACCTTATGGCCTGATTAATTTTGGAAATACCTATGACGTATCATAAAACAAAGATCCACGGTCATTTCATGAGCAGTGTTGGTTCAAGGAATTTATTGATTCTGTGTGAAAGAAAAAGCCGAAGTCATCTCATATTCACATCAGTGCAGAGCAGCTTAAAGGGAAAATACAGAAGAGCAGCTTGCAATGATGAGGGAGGGATGAGCTCCGTTACTGAAAATTCTCATAATTGAGATGTTATTTGGGAGGTGTCTCTATAACTTAATTTGTCACTTCAGTTGATTTCCGTGGTGCATTAAATGGTGGACCAGATATTCAGCTGGTTTCTATGGATGTACCTCCACTGATTCAATCCAAATACTCAGATTCATCATAGCTGGGGATCCAGCTCATAACTTTGGACCCACAGTTATAACTTCTTAAAGCTGGTGTGTGATGGAAGGTGTGGAAGTATTTTCAGTACAGTAGTTTCGTTCCACTCTGAATTATTCTTCAGATCATTACATCCCTCCCCATTTGTTACTGTTCACCTGTAAAAACTTTGGAGTCTTTGGACTGTAAAGAAGGAAGGGCTGAGTGTTGGCATCTGGCACTTGCTTCTTATCTCTTGAAAGGCAACTGAAGTAGTGGTTTGTGCACTGCATGGAAGATTGGTTTGGGCCGGGTTTATGTCCTAAAGAAGGACATAAACCAGAGTATGAATAGAGAGCTCTCTCCCACAGAAACTGAAACACTGGCAACAATAGCCAGCAGGCTCAGGGAGTCACAGCAGTGTGGAGAAATTTGTCAGTCCGAGGACAATGTGTGGGTGTCTCCTGCTTTCACTTACTGCTTCAGACTGGAGCCAACTAGTCCCTCCTGTGGGTTCCCACAGGACCACTCCTCTGGTCCCTTCCCCTTTATTCCATTCTAAAAGCATTGAAAGGCGTTCAAGGAATTTCTGCCTTGAAAATTATGAGGTGCATCCCAGCAAGTGTTGGTGAGGGTGGTCCCTGCTCCATGTGCACAAGGTCTGCCTGAAACATGGGACGTGCCAAATGTCCAATAGTTTACCTAGAATAATTTTAATTGGCCTTCTCAGATTCCTGTCCTGAAGTAAAACTTCAAGGGAACTAAAACATTTCCAGGACACTCGTTTGAACCCGTCTTTGATTTGCATATCGAAACAGAATCAGATGAGTGAGAACAGTGAGCAGAGACACCAGTATAGTTTATTTTCACCTTTGCTTACCAGAGCCTTGCATTGTATTATCCCTGCTATGTTAACTGGATGAAAGAGTCGTGGGTAAGGGAAACAAATCCGACTGCAGAGAAATACAGAAGAACATCTGCCCAAATAATTTTTATGTGGGGACCCTTCCCTGAAAAACAGACAAAATATCTGCTTGGTTATAAGTGGAAAATTAAAAAAAAAAAAAAAAAAAAAGAGAAAAAAGACAGAAAGAAGAAATTGCTTTTATTTTTCTTTCTCTTACTCTTCAATGGTATAAAAAGATAAAGATGGTTAAGAAATGCAAATAATAAACATGAGAGCCCAGATATGGCTCTTAGTCAACTAATTATTCCATTTTGAAGTCAGTGTGAATTAAGTGTCTGTGTTATGTGTGGGGACACAAACTCCAGCTCTGATGTTCCTGCTACACCACTGCCTACCTTTGACTCTAGCAGACTCCTCAGGACCAGAGCAGTGAGATTTTGGCACTATTTGATGGATAATCCTGTCAGTATCCAGAGAAGGGAAGGCAGTATCATTTCTGGCTCTGCCTTGCTCTTCATATCCCACCCAGCTGGGGATCCTACCTGTGCACCACAAGCTGCTCCTTCAAAAAATAAGAATATCACCAGAAATGCAAGCCTTCCCACAGAAATTTCCGATATATCCTGTTTATAAGGCCTCCGTGGGGTCTGGGAAAAATGTACTTCTTGTCTGGAATTAGGCAAGTGCCACTGGAGCAGAGCTGCCCTACAGCCTAGCTGGATTTTTCAGATGAGCCATCTTTCAGAGCTGTATAAATAAGGAACAGTGGCTTCTAGTATTTAAGTGGTCTGCAGAATTATTTGAGTAATGTCCACCCACCCAGTATTATTATACCTACCTTCTCTCTGTGGACACAGATGCCAATGTTTATGTTAGCTGGTCTAAATTTTCTGCTGCCATTTATCAGGAAGTGAGCTGAATTTGGGAGCAGTTCCAAATTCGGCCAAGGCAATTTATTTTCCAAAGAAAACACTGTTGACAATAGAATTGGACTTTAGAGACTGGATCTTCTAAAATCACAGAGAGATTCAGAAGTTGCTCCCTAAAATGTGGAGCAAATACACAAACTGGCCTCTACATACCATCCTAACACAGTCCCTGTGTATTTGTGTACATTAGACTGTACTTTTTCTTTTGCCTTTGAAAAAGGCTCGAGGTGAGGGATTTGAGCAGTTCACAAGGTTTAATGTTGCATGGCACAGTCTGATATTTTTTTGCAGGTTTATATTGGCCAATATTTATTGAATTTTATTGAAGGGTTGTATTTTGTTTACATCCTGGCTGGGATTTGGAGATCTCTTTGCCAGACACCCACAAATACCTTACTCCTTCTAAAAGTACAGGTTGTACAAAAAAAGGAGCAATTTGCCGCCTGTCAAAACCACGTTAAAGGGAACAGACTGTTACTGGAAAGCCAAAGGATCCAAGGAGCTCCACAATCTTGGAAATTTGGTGGCACTGAGGGGCTTTGCAGCATCTGCCCAGCCTTGGTAATTTAGCATGGGCTGTAGGGAGAAGACCTGGCAAGACCTAGACGGGTTTCTGGAGACTCCAGGAGCAAGGAAAGAGAAGGAAGCACAAGGCTGGAGTGAAACTCCTCTTTGCAGTACACACACACTCGACACCCAACTCCCAAACTGATGGCAAAGAGCCCATCCTACCTTGGAATCTCTCAAGGAGCAAAATCATGGCAAAACAACAATAGGAAAAGAGCCTTGAAAACATTTTCTTACTTCTTAAAATAGCTCTCCCGTGTGTGCCCACTCCCCCCGCCGTTTTTTGGCAGGGATTTGGCTGGAGCAAGTAATTAAAGAGGGACTTTCATGCTGGGACAAACATGCAGAAATGAAAACATTTTGCATTTTTCTTTGCCAGTATGTACATTTCTGAGTAAATATTATTAAAGATACTTGTGTGAGCAACACAGCTTCTTCTCTTGGAAGCCAGATGACTTTTCCTGGGTTTATTCTGCAGTTAACAAGGTGATGTCTAATCAGAGTTATAAATTATTCCCTGATAAAATTGTAAGGTTTCGTTTTACAGTTATCCATGAACAGAATGAAGGAAGTGTAGAAATGAGAAAGAGCATTTGTCAAATGTCATTCACTACAACATACTGTGTGGAAAGGAAAACTGGCTTACACTTTTTTAAGACTTGGCCTTGACATTTTCATTTTCAAATTTAATTTCATTTTCATTTTGAAATCGTAAAAGCTTGACCAAAAAACCTGCCAAAAGCAAACAAACAAAGGAAAAACTCTGCCCAAAAAAACCCCAAACCTGCTTTAGAAGATTTTTAAAAGCAACGCACATGGCAAAAATCCTTTTCAGAATTTTGGCTGGACCAGGGAATCAGAACCAATCCTGGTCAGACTTGTGCCAAATCCCTTCAGAATCACTGGTCTCCTCGAAGGATTTGCTTTATTTTCATAATGTTACAACACTTCCCAATCTTCCACTTTAGTTTACTGCTTTTTTTTGCTACGATAAATTGTCCTCCCACAACAGCAGCATCAGCTTTAGTTTTATCCATCTGCACGATCAAGATTTATGCTTATAATAATATTTATACTTCCTTCTCTCTGTTAGGAGAGGAAAAATTATATTTTATAATTAGGTAGTGGCAACAAACAAGATGTGCAATTGCATTATTAGCATGTGTGAATTCAGAATAGGAAGCCCTGTGAAGCTTTGCTTGGGAAAAAAAAATGTCCTGGGCTTGCACAGTAGGTGACTGTTCACTTGCCAGCTATTGCCAGTCTCAAAATACCAAGACTTACCATATTAGTTCACTATGGGTCAGACTCATTCCTCAGCAGCGGACATTTAAGTGTTAGTTAAGTTTCACTGAAGCCTCTGAAAGGGAATCAGCAGTGATCCCTATGCCTCTTCCACGTGCTCTCCTAATGCATGAACTTCTCTTCCAGATATGTTAGCATAACAGCAAAGGAAGACATAGAGTAAGATTAGAATACAATTAAAATAAGTGAAAATTTCTTTAATGCTGTTTTATGTATCTGTACATATGTATTTTGCATGTGTTTATCCACAACAGGCTTACTTTACCTTCTTACCTTCACTGACTTTCCCAATTAGCTTTACCAAATATGCAAATTCACTGACCCAGAGAGATTAAAATATATTCCAAAACACTTCTTTATGGCTGAATTAAAATTTATATCCTTTAAAATAGAACCTAAGATTAGAGATCCTCTTCAACTTAATTATCACTTAGTGCTGCACACCAGAGTTATGTTTCAAGACCATCAGACAAAATCAATCAGGTCCTTTGCATTAAAATTCCTGAACACCACCTCTTATGTAATAATTACACTGAGGTTGTGCCTTTGGATGCCGCTACTTTGAATAAGCAAACTCAAGTTTATTTAAGTTCTAGCTTAACAAAGTGAGGCTCAGAACATGGTCTGGAACCTGCATAAAAGTGTGTGCTGGTGAGCCAGGGAGTACATTTGCAATACACGGCAATACGTGTTACTTCTGTTCAAAAGACTTTTTGTTTGTCCATTAAAGTTTAATAGTTTTGTACCTTTGCACAAAATAATCCAAAATTTCCTGTAGTTTCCGATTTTATAGGGAAATGCTTTTGAAGGCTCATTCTTAGTGAAGTATCAATAATTAATAAATGCCTTTTTCAGTTAAAGCATGGCTGTTAACAGGATACAGCCACTACAGTAATTAGTGCATACCAAGGCAGGCATGAAGCCACCACCCTTTGAGAGTGGATTCATGACAAGCTTATGTGGTTTTAAGTGTGTGCTGCTCCCAAAAGGGTTAGTCCTGCCCTCCCTCCACTCACAAATACCGAGAAAAGAGTATTTATTGTGGGATTTCTTTCCTCACCCTCAGAGGACAAATATGATCTGCCTGGGTTGTCCTGTAAGCGTCCAGTGCAAACCCCAGAGGCAGCTCATAACGCCAGGGGCTGTGACAGAAACAGCCACTGGGAATTCAGCAGAGAATGAAACTCCCGCGAGCTCCTGTGAGATCCCTCAGCGCAGTTTGAGGGATAATTACCCCAGCTGTAAATCTAGCGGGTGCTGAGTGAACTGGGTGGGTGGGCAGCAATCCCTGAGCCCCAGCGAGAGTTTGGCTTTGGCTGTGCCCGCTGTCCTTTGCCATGTGTGACCACATGCGGCTCCCTGGGCAGTCTGCATGGACATCCAGTGGGCGGGAGCTGCTGGACAGCAAGACCACTGCTGCTGGCTCTTGCCCTGTGTGCTCTCTGGTAATTGCTCAGCCTTGTCTGCAGATTCACCACAGGCACTGTGGGATGACTTCGGGCCCAGCCAGGCCACGTGGATCTCTTAGAGGCTTCAAATAAGCCCTGTAAGTCACGCATCACCTTTGGGCCAGGCTGCTGTGCGGGGGTGATTTCATTTATAAGCATTCAGCCTTCCTTTGCTGGCTGGTTCACCTTGACACAGAGAGTATGCCTTGCCCTCAAACCTTCCAAATAAACAGGAGCAGTGGCTCTGTGCTTGCAGTCAGCATGCACAGGTGCAAAGGGCTTCAATGTTCAAGGTCAAGCTTCATTTACTGAGTTGTCCTTGGGCTGGTCAGGTTAAATTTTGTGATCTGCCCAAAGCAAGCAACGTGTGGTTGGCTCGCCCGCTGGCATTCGGTAGCTGTGTCTACACCCACAGTCACACCCACCACGCGCGGATACAGGTTTCTTTCAGGACTGTTTGCTCCCTGCTTGGACTGCAACACATTTCTGGTGACTGTTTTATCCTGGTGAAAAACATACTTCCGAAGAACTGCCACAGGAGGGCTCCCATGTTTAAGTTTTCCACATGCAAACACATTGGTAATAGATGCAAAGGGCTTTTTCACCCCCACTCTTCCCTTTAGCATTGGGCAGGTCTGCTCACACGTCTCAGGGGACAAACAGTTGTACTTTGAGCCGCTCACAGTGGCTGTGACAAGCAGGTAAATGTGCTGGGTTACACTGAAACTTGCCCTCCAGGTCTTTCCTATCATTACCACTGTTCTCCTCACCTACATTCACTGGTATTTCCAAGCTTGAACTCCTTGCGTGGTAAGTTGGATGATGTTCTTAAAGAAGTGCATGATGGAGGCCTGTGAAATGAGTTTGCCTAATTCACTTTCGCTGGCCCAAGCAATTTCTTTGCCCCAGACAAATCAAATGCTATTGCTTTATCCTCCTGGTCTGCTCATCACAAAGGACTAACCATGCTCATCACTCTGAAGCAGCTGAATGAATCAGGAAGGAATTCCAGAAATGCCACAAACCACCAGTCTGTTCAGTTTGTCCATAGGATTAGGGAGCTCAGCCATTCCAAAGGCTCTCAAGGAAGGTTTAGCTCATGGTAAGGTTTAGCTCATGGTAAGGTTTAGCTCCACAGAGCGATTTCATAAAACAGTTTCCTGCTCCAAAGATGTAAACACTAAATACCTCCTCTGGAAAAGATTTAAAGACAAAGAGCAAAACAAGGAGATGTGGAAATGTGAACTTTTGCCTGTTTTTTTTTCTCTTTTTCTTTATGAAAATTTCTAGCACATCTTAAAACTTCTAACACAGGAGCTTTTTAATGTCTTTCTCACTAAGTCAATTTTTCTCTAGACTCAGCAGGACAAGCTCTGTTTATTAATCTGAACTTGTCCCAAGGTCTGGTTTTGCCAAGTCCTGAGCACTAGAAATCCCCTAAAAATCCTTTCCTTCTCATCCATCCTCCTAGCTTTCCTCTCCCACAACATACACAAGGCACTTCCTTAAGGTTTGCTCTGAGATCAGAGTTTCCTCAGGATGTTCAGCCTCAAAGCTTGAGAAACACTGCAACATATTAGTCACCTCCCTCACCACAGCTCCCAAATACACCAGCAAGCCAGACTTCCAGCTGATGCAATTCATCAGCATTACCCTGTCAAGATTCACTGAGGACCTGATCCAGGGCCACTCGCTGGCCTTGTTTTGTGGGCAACTTGAGAAGCACCATGTCCAAAACAAAAGTGTGGGAAACACATCCCTTATATTTAGGGTCCACTGAAAATTAAATTTTTGCTTAGAGCCAAATACGGATAGAAAGAAGGGGGTGGGTATGGCTGGTATTGAGATTTGTAGAAATGAGATCAAAATAGTGTTATCCTTTAGGAATATCTCTTTGCCTTTTCTGTCCCTCATTGCACAGCAATAACAAAAGCATGTGCAAAACACAATAACATAGGGAGTAAATACTGAATAATATTTACTTTATCATAATCAGGTGTGAGAGCTCTGCATTAGATACAATTCACCCAAGTTTTTTTGTCACCCAAGACAAATTTATTTTTCTTTCCTCACTCCAGATGAATTAATTTTTTCTTTCCTCATGCCTTGTCTGGATTTCCAGGTTTTAAGTGACAGCTGCACCAGGACAGTTTGCACAGCAGATCTGTGGTGTCTCGGTTGGGGGCAGCTCCTGCACCTCACAGCACAGGCCAAAGGGCAGGGATGATACTCAGGGATGATACTCACATTCCTCTAAGTAACAACACATTTCCATTCAAAGCACATGCCAAATGATTACTCTATTGCTGTGGTAAAATAACATTGTCACCTGACTCTACAAGCCAAGAGTGAAATCAGGAGAGAGACATCAGAGTAAATCTATTATGCATGAACATCCTCAAAAAATTCTTATCAGTTTCCTCAGCAGAGCCCACCTGTGTTTTCTGCTCCTGTTTTCCTCACTGGATGTGCAATTAAATATATGCCTAAATAATTTTCCAGAAGAGTTTTGTTTTGTTTTCCAGTTACACAGAATGGTTGAGTGGATTTTCCTCAGACTTTCTCCCAGAAGCCATTGGCTGAGCTCAGTGATGGAAAATTTCAGCCTAGAAAGTAGAACCTTTCAGAAACTCAGGAGCAAGGGAAAACACTGGACATGGAACAAAAACTGTTTTGCAGTCTTAACTACAATACTACGTCACCATCCGTGTGGTACAGACATAGCATGGATTTACACACGCAGTTTTTGAAGCTGAGGCAATCAGTGTTAGTTACTTTATGGACCAGCAGCACGAGGGAAAACAGAAGATGCCCACAGCTGGGTTGTGCTGCTTGGCCTGATTTGACTCACCAGACTTTCTCAGGAAATGCTTGAGCGTGTTCCATTTGGTAGGTGCAGCCGGCGTGCCTGGACACAGCACACCTCCTCCGTTTGATGTGGTTTTGCGGGGCTTGCACATCCTTTGTATCATGCAGGCCCGTGGGTGCTCAGGGCAAAATGAAATTGGCTGGTGATTAAATGGCAAGCGTGTGCAGTGGCACTCTCCAAAAGTGCCCTGGTACTGTAAGAACATACAAAACCAGAGCCTGGATGACAAACTCATTTCTCCCAGTTAACTCCCAGTAACCACATGATGGCACAGGGGATGAGAAAGAGCAAGTCCAAGGCAAGAAACTTCATTAACGCTCATGGAATTTATTTCTCTGAGGGGACACCGTCATTCCTTTTCTGTAGGAGAATCAGGAGAGACCTTAATTGTGAGGGCAGGCAGCAAAATCACTGGGAGTCATGCTAGGTGTGTGATGTAGCCTTTCCATTTTGCTTTTCACCATCTGTGACGAACTCCAGTTGATAGGTAAGACAGGGCTTGCTGTCATTGCATGAGCAATTGGATTGCAGCTGACACTGAGCACCTACTCTGCTTTGTACGACAGAACTCCTTAGCCTCGTTGTGCAAGAACAAGTGCCCACAGAACAGCAATTACTGTGTCTTTCCATGCTGTGTGATAATTATTGCTCCCTTATAGTACCACCAGGAGCTCAGGAGAAGCCAATTTGCTGCTGATGCGGTTTGCAGCAGAAAAATTAGTTAACCTAAGTAGAAACAACCTAAACAAGGTGGTCTCAGGCCTCCTCAGTGGATAGAACTCCTGTGCTAACTTACAGCTGGGACCAGAAGCTACCGAAATGCTATTTAGTCTTCAGGTTGGTGGAGTGATTTTGGGTTCTGTGCAGAAGGCACTTGGTTTTTTGTAAGCTTTTGGTCTGCAATGAAAAAAAAATCTTCATTTTACGTTTAAAAGGCAGAATACCTAACAGTTCCTTTGAGAGTAGAGAAGGAATTGATCCTTTCATAAGCTTAGCATAAATACCCAGAGAAGAGAAAATGTACGTTTCCCACCATAACTGCTTGTGGTTGCTTTGTCGTTCTTGTTTCCATTAGAGGGTGCCCTTGTTTCAAACATTCCCCAACCTGGGGTTTCTACCATCAAAGAGTTGCCTTTAAAGCAGGTCTTCAAGTTAGGTGGTCCAGTCCAGTTACTAAATGCTAAGCAAGGTAGAAGACAGCATGATTAAACAAGATAGCATTTCTTATTTTCCCTGCCGTACAAGTCAGGAGCACTGCAGACATTAAAGATCAAGAGGCAGCAGCTGTGTAGAAACCGTTCTTGGAGTCTCTCATTACACAGACCCTGCACAGAGCCTCACCACACAGGCTAAACCCACTTTTCACAGTTTCGTTCTTTTTCTCTTTTAAAAGGGAAGAAGTGAAAGGACTGTTTACATTTGCATTTTAAAGTCCATTTGCACTTTAAAGTCCATGTATACAAAAGCCTTCCGCTTTGTACAGAAGATTGGAAAGAAGCTGAATCTAATCCTTTGGAGACTTTACAACTAGGTGCATTTTAAACAACTAATGCAAAGCACAATCAAGGATAGGACAGGTTTTTCTAGTGTCACATTGGCAATGATGATATCCTTCTTCCCACGGAACCTTCCATCTAAAAGGCAGCAGGACAATCCTTGAGGGACACACTGACACCTGGGCAAGGGGCACAACACAGCCACTTTCTGTTCCTCTCTTCACTTCTATTCTTCTCTTCACAAGTTCTGTATATGATGAAAATTTCCATGAACTGTCCTCTACAGCTGTCCTTCCTCTTCAGCGCAGTCCCTGGTGTCATGAAACCCATAGCCCAGCTCTGTCCTGGCAATCCATATGGAAGCATTTTTTTATGTGCTCAGACTGGAATGATTTTAAAAGAAGGTAGCAACAATAACATGGAGTTCCTGGAAGTACGGTGTTAGCACTGTCAATATTTGACAATCTTACAGCTAAACATGCCTGTATCTGCCTTAGAGAAGAGACAGGTGACCCTTCAGGCGTTGTGGAAGCTCCCCCCAAGATCCAGCTGCAGACTAAGGAGAAACAAAACTCTCCCACCTCTTCAGTTGCAGGCTGCTGCCTTTACAACTGACACTCCTGGCTATGACTTCTACCCGTGTTCAGCAGCAGCTGTGCCCCCAGCTGGGAGCTTTCACTTTCTATTTTTAAAATCAGTGAAATCAGGAGCATATGTGGCCTATAATTTACCATGTATTTTTAATAATAAAATCCACTCAGCAGCGTATCAGTCTGTAATTCTACGCTGGAGATGCTTTGCTCCCTAGGAGACCCTTTATCAGGGCTTAATACACCTGATTATATTGGGGGTGCGACGTTCTCTGCAATTTGCCATCAGCAAAGAGTGCAGTATATCACCCAAAAGTCTAGACCATACAGAGTTTGTTCCCCAGGACCAGGGTCAGAAGCAAGTAAATGAAAATAGGTTCTCACTTTGATGCAAAAGGGTGCACGACAGCCAGTTACACTCCAGATACCTTCTCATTCCTGCATTACGGCAAAAGTTATTGAATATGACAGATTTGGATTCAATTTAAGTGGTTTGTGTAAAGTGCATGTATATTTTAAGCATTGCTATATTTTCAGGAGGCAACTGTTTCTAGCTTGAAGACAAAATTAAATAGGAGAATAAGGAAAAAAATAATTTAAGTAGTATCTGGCTAAGGGAGAAAACTGAAATAAATGGCAAAGGAATAATATGAGTGATATAATTTTTGCTTGCCATAACAAGAAAGCAAATCTTTGGGAATTACAGAGTCAATTCATAATGTTCTGGTTTTCTCCTTTCTCCTTAGAACTAAGACCGCTTTTTTTCATTTCAGAGAGGTCTAAGCTACATGCCCTACAGCCTAATCTGGGTGTCCACTAGAACTAGGCCTACTTCTGACCTGGGCTGCACTAACCTTTGCATTGAAAGGTTTTGGAACACTTTTTTTGTGAGAACTGGCAAATCTCACAGGTCTTGAAAGAAGCAGAGCATGTTTCAAGCATCTTTATGCAAGCAGGTGAGCACCTAATTATGCAGCAACCCTTCTGGTGTTCCTATATGTGTAAAGATTTTACTTGTGCCAAGGGACCACTAATTGCCTTCTCTGTGTGAGCTTAAAAGGCCACCCAGAGCTTTCTACATTCTGTCCCATAGGTGCTTAGAAGACCTAAGCAGGCTTGAGATGCTTGTGAATGATCTCTGACTTTCAAAGGGCACCTATTTCTCATTTGCTTTACCATGATCTGCTGGAATCAGTTAACCCTTTAAGGTTTCCTTTGGGGACTGCCCATCCTCCTCTGAAGTGCCAACCCAGAGGAAACATGTGTCCCTGAGATGCCTCCAGGTTGCAAAGGCTTCTCTTGCATCTTCTGTGTATTTGGTATGGGGGAAAGCCCAACAGGCTCTCATCTAAACCTGGTCAGGTCTCCTTCACTGGTGTGCCTGATGATCACTTTATTATCGCTAATAAGATGAAAGTCAGCTGCAGCTGGTGGTGATCTACTTGAATGACCAATGAAGTTCATGTTCAGTTTCTCATTAGTGTTTATATTGCACTACTACACTATATTGTAATTGTTGTTGCTGCTGCCTGGGATGGAGAGTGGAGAAGGGGGAAGAAAAATCCTGCCCACCTACCTGTGTAGAAATTGATACTTGTCATATCCCATTTATAATTTCACATATTACTTTGCAGGTGACAAGAACAAATGTTCGGAAATACACTTTTAGGGATCTAAGGATCTGTGATATGGTGGCTTTGACTTAAAGGCTTGTGTATGAATGAGGTGTGCAGTGAGTTCTGTTTTCAGGACTAGGATGTCCTGACAGGACAGCCAGGGAAAGCTTGTTGAGCTGCTGCATAGCTCATAGGTATACAGGGAAGCCAGCATCTAAGAGAAAACCAGAGCCTTTCAACAGCTCTAAATTAATGTGAAATAAAAGGATGTCAAGTAGAAAAGCCTGGATCTTGTTGGCAAACACCAGGAATGAAACAAAACCAAAGAGAACGATGTGGATAAAGCTACTGAGTCGAACATCCCTAGACCTTGGAGCCAGAATTGTTTTTATAGTGTGATCTTCCTTGTTGTGAACCTTCTAGGAATGCTACTGCTGACAGGTTCAACCCAAAGGTTAAGTGGTGTGAAATAAACACATCCTCATAGCATCATGTTTGGCTTCTGCTCAGGCATCAAATTTTGTTTGTGTCTTATTTGCCTCCCCTCTCAAAATATTTCCAGCTTCATTGTCTTAGGGTTGGTTTTTTTTTTTTTTAGTAGTTTTACCTTTCATACTTAGCCAGTTATCTGTAAAACTCACCAGTAGCAACTGTCACACTGAGACAAGCACTGTTTGATGTCTTCATCAGTGGCATAGACAAAGGGATCAAATGCACCCTCAGCAGATTTGCAGATGACACCAAGCTGAGTGGTGCTGTTGACACACCCGAAGGATGAGGCCATCCAGAGGGACCTGGACAAGCTCAAGAAGTGACCCATGGGAATCTCATGAGGTTTAACAAGGCCGAGTTCAAGGTGCTGCACAGGGGTCAGGGTGACCCCTGGTATCAATCCAGGCTGGGGATGAACAGATGCACCCAGAGCAGGGTGGGCAGCAGGGCAGGGGGGGATTCTGCCCCTCTGCCCCACTCTGGGGAGACCCCCCTGCAGAGCTGCCTCCAGCTCTGGGGGCCCAGCACA
>JAWMRA010000041.1:62442446-62468025 GCA_035584735.1 Pseudotriccus pelzelni
GGGGGGATTCTGCCCCTCTGCCCCACTCTGGGGAGACCCCCCTGCAGAGCTGCCTCCAGCTCTGGGGGCCCAGCACAACAAGGACATGGAGCTGTGGGAGAGAGTCCAGAGGAGGCACCAAGATGATCAGAGGGATGGAGCAGCTCTGCTGGGAGGAAAGGCTGAGAGAGCTGTGGCTGTTCAGACTGGAAAAGAGCAGGCTTTGGGGGACTTTTCAGTACTTCAAGGGGTCCTATAACAAAGGTGGAAGTAAACTTTTTATCAGGGCCTGCTGAGACAGAACAAGAGGTGGTGGTTTTAAACTGAAGGAAGGTCAATTTAGATTAGATTTGAGGCAGAAGTTTTTTACAATGAGTGTGGTAAAACTTTGAAACAGGTTGTGCAGAGAGGTGGTGGATGCCTCGTCCCTGGGAAAATTCAAGGTCAGGCTGGACAGAGCTCTGAGCAACCTGATGTAGTTGAAGATGTCCCTGCTCATTGCAGGGGAGGGAGGTCTAGGTGACCTTTAAATGTTCCTTCCAACTCAAACTGTTCTATGGTTCTGTGATCGCTTATTTAAAAAGGCAGTGCTCATCATTCACAGCCACCTCCTCCACTGACCTTAGTAAACAAGGCTCTGAAGGGCCAAGCAGATGCTTTAGCTTTTAGATCATTAGATTGTTCTGCTCCAGCACTATCTGATGAAGATACAGTCAAATCAGTTAAAAGACAGAAGCGGAAACTGAAAAGTAGCTCGGCTAATAATGTCCCACACTTGAACCCGCTTTGGCAGTGGGATAGATAAGATTAATTAGTAGGACTTTTATATCTCTGGCTTCTAAAGTCCACACTGGTTTCGGGAAATACTGGAGAGCAGATACTTCCGTTTGTCTATTTTGCTGGCTTCTTTATTTACTCTATAACTCTTGGTTACCCTGGGAATTAAAGAAACCCCCAAAACATATGATGCAAGTAGGAAGACACAGAGGTCAAAGCCAAATGAGGTTAAATAAAACTTTCTTATAACACTCTTCAGAAGGTAATTGCTTCTGAGTTGCTCTTCAGGTTCAAAAATCTTCTTCCTAAACCAGACACATGATTCAGAAGCGGAGTTTTCATCCATGTCAAATGCCTTCCATATCAAGACAGGAGACTGACTGTCTTTCAGACCACAAAACGTCCTGCTCATATCTGGACATGCATGAGGATTGCCTGATTTTTATTAGTTAGGACAGGAAAGTGAAGGATTAGCAGCTGGAGTAACAGTTACTCAAAGTCCTGGGAGAGTTTGTGTGCAGAGATACAACGCTGCCAGTGCATGACAAGATTTCTTCCGGTTTTTGAAGCCTGAAGCTTTCCTACACAGAAGTCACCAGCTGGTTTAATTTCTTTGACAAACACAAACCTACTAGGAGCTAAGAAGAAAGTAACTTAGTTATATTCCCTTTTTGACCTGAGGTAGAAGTTCAGCTGATGTTCCTGACATTAAAACAATCTCAAAACAGCCATCTTTGGTATCCCATTTAAAGTGATATTACAAGAAAAACAACACAAAAAAAAAAAAGGCAAAAGAATCCACCCATCTCATAAAATGTGACTTTGAGGTGCTTAAACCCCCTGGTAAAGAAGAGAAGGAGGAATCAAGGTTGAGTTGTTGGAACTGTGCTTCCAAATGTCAGAATTGCTGTCAGAAAAGAAAGAAACCAGACCAATGCACCTCTTCTTTTATCTCCTACTGTGCCAGGAGAGGCTACTGCTCTGATGAAGCAGTGGGAGGGCAGAGGTATTGAAGAGACTCTGAGTAAAACTCTGAATGTGGATGTCAGCAGCAGGCAAGGCAGCACAGGGCAGAAGGTGCCAAGCCGCTCCTGTCAAGCTGGCACATCCACATGGCACAGAGCCTTCCTGTGATACTAGATCAGGTCCAGCAGTACAGCTCAGCAGCCCCAGCTCTCCTGCCCGCTCCATGGCGCGGTGAAAATAAACCCATTGTACCACCGAGCCTGAAGTGCTGAGCCATTATTTTTCTTTCATAATGTCCGTTTCCAAGCTGGCTGTGTTTCTCTGCCAGGTGTAATGTGGGCAACGCTCACTGTGAAACACTGGCAGTGGGTGGTTTTCTAGGAGGCTTCTCTCTGCTCGCTGGCAAAGAGAAAATACCTCCTTCACACCCCCGCATATGCTCTACCAGAGGGACAAAGAACAGAGCAGTGCCTTCTCCAGACATGCACTTGCCAGACTCTGTCCTTTAAAGGGCCTGCTATTCCCTGGGAACACCCGGAGCACTGCCTTGAAACCAGAAATATCCCAGCTTACAAGATGAATCCATGCATGGATGTGCAGTCCTCCCACCGAGACCGTGTCCCTACAGCCTCTCCTGAGACTCCATCCCAGGAGGAATCTGCTCCTGGGCTGCGTGTCCAACAGCAGCACAGTGCAACCTCACCCAGGAGCACCAACAATGTCATCGACTGGTTGGAAACTGTGACACCGGAAAGGACGATCCCTCTTTCTCCACGTCACCACTTCCACCCCTGGCTCTGCCCGTGGTGCCACCTGCTCAGGCGCCAGTCAGGGAACTCTGCAGAGCAGAGCTCTGCCTCTCACAGCGGAGGCTGAAGAGGGAGGGATGTTTAGGAAGGTTAAAGAGTAAAGATTATGATCTTTTATTCCTATCTCCCTTTGTTCAAGTAAATGTCACCTGAGAGGAGACAGAAGATCTCACCTTAAGCACTTTCCAGAAAGAAAGCAAGCAAGGCCCCCTACCCAAGTCTGCCTGTTAATGTAAATTTTCAGGAATTATCCTTTTAAGAGATAAAGGGGAGAGAAGGAACAGAGAATATGATTGTGCCTTGCAGTCAATTTGAGAGAGGAGCCAAGCTGGGTTTGGCATAGTGCCAATTTGCTGGCTCAAATTTCACCTGTAAAAGCCCTGTAGACATTAAAAAAGCATTCATTATTCACTCAGACACAAAAAACTCATTATGCTCTATTTTTCCAATCTTGCTAACTATGCATGAACTGTTCCTGCTGAAGGACAGTATTACCTGCTTCCTTCAGATTGCTTGTGATCACAGCAGCTCATGAGGGTTTGTTTTTAATTAGACAGAAGATTCTTGGCTGGACTTCTCTCAAATGACCATGAACCCAAATGTGTGGATTCCTGGTTCCTCTTTAAAGTGTTCAGCCACAAACACGATCCCAAAGCCTGCTTATCCTTGCCATTTCTTGGGACACTCACTCACAACAATCAACCAGAATCTGAGTAACCCAAGTGAGGCATTTTCCCATAATTTCTGTGCGTAACAAATCCTGTGCTGTCTAAAAGTCTGCCATAATCTATTTAGACATTTTTTGGTACAAATTTACCTTCTGCATAGTAGAGAAAGGTCTATCTGGAATTTAATGATGACCTATCTGGAATTTAATGATAAGACTATTAAAAGGCTAAACTGAACCCTATAATTAGATTTCTAATTTCTACATACACTTTTATTAGCACTTTGGCTGCAAGAGAAAATGGGTTGTACCTACCCTTAGCCATGACATCACAGCTGTTAGCACAGCAATAACCTCTAAGCACCACAGTTAGTGCCTTAGCTTGAGCAAAGGCAACGGTTGTATCTGCTGGTCAGACGCTAAGATAAACTTTGCAAGTGAATTAACAGGGCGCAGGTGCCCGCCCAGGTGTGCTCCCTGACAGTTACCTAAAGGCTGAAACCACGGTCCTGCCATCAAAAGACACTGAGACTATCACACAGCCCAAAGGGGACTGGTCACAACCCCCCCCTGCAGCTCCAGGCTGGGGCAGAGGGGCTGGAAAGTGCCCGGTGGGAAAGGCCCTGGGGGTGCTGGTGACAGCGGCTGGACATGAGCCCGGGTGTGCCCAGGGGGGCAAGAGGCCGATGGCCCCTGGCTTGGATCAGCAATAGTGTGGCAGCAGGAGCAGGGCAGGGATTGTCCCCCTGTGCTGGGAACTGGGGAGGCCACACCTCAGATCCTGGGTCCAGTTCTGGGCCCCTCAGTTCAGGAAGGACATTGAGGGGCTAAAATGTGTCCAGAGAAGGGAACAGAGATGGGGAAGAGGAAGTCCTATGAGGATTGGCTGAGGAAGCCTGAAGAAAAGGAGGCTCAGAGGGGACCTACAAGTCCCTGATGGGAGGTTGTGGCCAGGTGGGGGTTGGGCTCTTCTTCCAGGCAACAAGTGACAGGACAAGAGGACATGGCCTCAAGCTGCACCAGGGGAGGTTCAGCTTGGACATCAGGATTAACTCGTTCCAGGAAAGGGTTGTCAAGCATTGGAATGGACTGCTCGGGGAGGTGGTTGGGTCACCGTCCCTGGAGGTATTCAAGAAATGACTGAATGTGACACCCAGTGCTCGGGTTTAGTTGACAAGGTCCTGATCGGTCAGAGGTTGGACTCATTCTTGGAGGTCTTTTCCGACCTAAATGATTCTGTGATTCTATGACTGCACTGACAGGACCTTACCTCAGCTAACAACTGGCTTTGTTTTGGTTGTATGATTAGTAAGAAATTCCTACCCAACTCACACCATCACAAAGTGCCACCAGTTGTTCTGCAGTGGCTGTGCCAAGCCCTTACAGCAGAGCCACACTGATGGGAGAGGAGCACGTCTGCAGTTCATGGCAACGAATTTGCTCTGGAGCTGCGGTTCCCAAAGAGGGGCATGTTCTCATTCTCTGAGCAGCCAAATGTCTCTTCCTGCCCAATCATGTGTGTGACAACTACTGACTGTTCTGGTATCAGAGCCGGGTGCTTTGGGGAACCCTCACTCCAAGGAATGTTACAGCTTTTCCCCTCAAGACCTAAAGGTGATTTGGGACTCCATTTTTTTCTGAGGAATATTACTTCAGCTTGAGTACACTCTTCTGTGCAGCCTTTATTTCACAAGAGCAGGCATTGGTGGCAAGCAATGCTTAATAAAACAGCCAAACACTATCCGGGTTCCCACAAGGTGAAGGCACAACAGAAATTGAGGTTTGGGGGAGGCATTTCTTGTCTTGGCTGAAGGCATCCTGCACCAAAGGGGTTTTTCTCTATATGGATTCATCAGAAGAACGTGGGTTGGCACAGTCAGGGGGGACACAATCTTGGTAGATGCATCACCTCTTATCTAGAAATCAGGTCCCAGACTGCCTGGTTGGCAGAACAGTTGATTCCATCTGGTGTAAGATGGTCCTAGAGCCAGAGGGAAGCTGTGATGTGAAAAGATGAGAAGTTGTGAAGTGAGAAGCCCTGCAATGAGGCTGTGAGACAAGAGCCAGCTGAGTGGGTCTTCACCCAGAGATTGTGAGACTTGGCAGGTCTGGGACTGGCACATCAAAGCTGTTGCAAAACTAGCCTGAGGTAACAGGGGGGTGTATAAACAATCTTGTACTCCTCCTGCTTAGAAAGATAATGGAAAACCACCAGCCTCAGGCTTTCTTCAGCTCTACAGCCAATTGAGAACTCCAGCAAAACTGTGTTTTGGGTTAGTGGCAAAAACCTAATGAAGTGAAGGAAGAATATTTAATGGTTTTCCTGTAGCTTTTGGTCTGTGCCTCTCCCACTAGGTGGCTGAATTCCTGTTAAAGAAATAGCAGGGCACATCTTTGCACATACATGCATGACATGTGAGGATTGAAAAAAATGCTCTGCAATCCCATGTTTATTTCTCCAGAGGGCATGGAGGGAAACAGCAAAAAAAAAGCCTTGAATGGCGAAGTGTTTGGAGCTGGATCCCCTGCAGACACCATGAAAGGTTCTTCCCCTTCATAGCTGCCTTCTTCTCCCACTCTTGGTCTTTTCTGTTTTTCCTCTTGAACCCCAGAAGTTTTCTTTTCCCCCCAAATCCCATGCTGTACACTTACAATGCTGCAATTTAAGAGTAGGAGAAGAGAATTCCTATTTTTAGTTCCAGCATATAAAATGTTATCTAGGGACAGGTCATTTTGCCCTAAGTGATCAAGCAGAAAAAGGATATGGCAACAAATAAAACCTTAGGAAGGATATTCATGTGGTTAAGGCATTAGCCTGTTAATTCTGGAGATTTGTGTTCCTTTTCTGGCTCTCCTACAGACTCTTTAGGTCCCTCATGGGTTAATTTCTGTTCCTCACTTCTCTTCCTGAAATATGGGGATAATGTTAACCTATCTCACAGCTTGGTGCAATGAGGATAAATTAATTACTCTGTGACAGATTTTCAAACACATCAGCGCTTGCTGCCGTAACAAAGCCTTTTATGTAAACAAATACCCCTGGGAAAACAAGAAGCTGGATTTCAAGGTTGCTTTTGAGATAAATTCCTATAGCAGCACTCCCACCATGGGCACACACCCACACCAAAGTTAAAAAAAAGTAGGACAAATGTAAGGTGTCATGCTTTAAAGATCTTGAAAATCAGCCAAATCTCTGAAATGCTAAGAAGACTTAATGGAATACTTATACATCCTGGGGCTAGTTCTCAGGAATGCTGAGTACCCTCTGCTCCCCACTGACTGAGTTGTGGGCACTCAGCAAATTCAGAGGTAAAATAATCATTTAGTGAACAAAGGGCATTTGAACAAAGATTTATTCCTCAACCTGCTCATTTTCACAAATGCAAAAACCCTTACCATAAGAAGTTCCACCAAGCTCAACTGCTGTAGTTGCAAAACTCGGAGCTCTGTAGCTTAAAATGCCAAAACAGCCAGGGATTATCTCTTTCCTCCCTCTCTGATTGTTTCCCCAACCCATGACAATGTCGTTTTGTGGCTCCCAAGGAGGCAGCCAGGAAAGAAAATAGGATGAGGATTTTGCTGTTATTTTCTCCAGTCTCTGTGATGGCCTTGGGCCTCCCCTTCTCTCTCATAGCCTGGGGTCCCAAAGCTTCATCAGCACGTGAGCACACCCCAAAAACCACTGGCAGATGGGAATCCTTGTCCCTTGAACCTGTTTTCCCTCCCACGATGCAGGGTGAAGAGTGCTATTTTCGTCAGTCAAAACCAATACGACAGCTTTGAGCGGGGGGGTTATGTGGTCCTTTCTCAGAAAAGCGGATGGTTTGTTTCTTCTTGAAAATGGAGCTTAATTCCTCTTTGATACGAGACAGCTTTTAAAACTCAGTTAACAGTAACACCTGGCTTTTGGGGATGTGATTGAACCAGTGCTTCCCTGTCTAAAAACACGTCGCCTTTGAGGGAGTTGACATCCAGACCTGTGCTCGGTGTAGAACCGTGGCTAAATGCTTCCTTTGAGCACTTCTGTAGGTGCAGAAGAGGACCCAGGTGGGACGGTGTGCACTGCTGACGGGGGAAGCAGTGTGAACCTGGCCTTGGCCGCACAGAGGCTGGAGGAGCCGGAATGCCGGCGTGCCACAGCAGCGGGGCGCGACGTGCCGCCACTCCCCTCGCTGGCAAAACGGCCCGAGTAGGGATCAAAACCTGAAAAACAAATCAAAGCAAACCCCAGCCTGAAAGGCACACGCACAAAGCTCGTGCCCGGGCCGCGAGCCCCCATCCTTCATCCCCTCATCACGGAACATTTGCGCGTAGCGGCGCGTGCCGCGCCTGGCAGGGGAACGCCGGCGGGGCCGTCAACACCGCGGTGCCTGTTTACCAACCAGGGCACGCTCCCTCGGCTTGGCCTCGTCACTGCTCCTCGCCGGTGACCAGCTTTGCCTCAGACCCACCTCAGAGCTCTGTTTTTTTTGGCAGGGCCTGCGACCCCGGGCAACCCAGCCCAGTGTTTGAGCCTTGCCCGGCGCGTTGCGGAGCGGAGAACACACGGGTTTTTGTTTCAAAGATATTACTTAAAATAACTCCATCTCTAGAAAGTTGAAGTTGGACACCACCCCCTTCCACCTCTTTCCCCTCGCTCTGCCCTCTTTGCACAGCTGTGGCTCCCATGAGGACTCAAAGACAGATGTGCCATGAGGATCTGGTTATCATTCCTCCTTCCCACCCCCACCGAAAAAGAAATATATATATATATCTATTTCTTTCTCTGGGCTGCTGGACAACGGCAAGTGTCTGTGAGAAGAAGGGAGGAAGTAAAGCATTGGCTGAAAAACATCTCCTGCTCCCTTTCCCCCCTCCCTGTCATCCTGTGCTCTCTTCAAACACGTTTTTAAACATACCAGTTTTGGTCTGGTTTCCTGGATGGCACATCTTCGTGTCTAGCTGGGCTTCATCCATTACCTTGTGAGACAGGGTAGAACCAAGGTGACAAGATTGATGAAACATTTTGTGCAAGGGGAATGGGTGAGGAAACCCTCCCAGGAAATCAGTGGAAATGGGGCAAGGGGGGCACTTTTATTTAAAGGCATTGAGCAAGTCTGTTTCAGGAGGGAAAACGCAATTTATATTCTAGTGAGATAATTTGGCATTTCCTCTTGTTTGTCCGACCAAAATGATGAACTGACTAGTTTAATTTTATTTTATTTATTTTTTATTTTAAATTCAGTACCTGAATTTGCCCATGCTTCATTTTCTTTTGCGGTTTGGAGGGGGGTGAGTTAAAATGCCTGCCTCACCTAGAGTTCAGAAGTAACCAAGTTGCTTCCACTTCTGGAGGGTCCTATATTTTATTCCAAATTGGCACAAGATCTGTTCAGTTATTCTTAGCCTTCCTGACACCTTTTTGCTTTTGTTACATTAATGCATGGATATGAAGAGGGAAGGGACTCTGAGTTCTGGATCCTGTTCCACTGAGCTGCTAATTCACATTAAGAAAGGTCAAGTCTAATAGAGAACTGCCTTATGTTGAGGCCAAGAGGAAAAGAAGTTCATTTGAAAACTCACTTTCCAAGTGTATTAACCCCTTCAATTGCCATTAGGCTGCATATCTGTCACAGCAGCAGCTCTTTTATGGAGGAGCCCAGATAAACTGGCTTATTTCTCAGCTTTCAGCTCCAATTCCCTATAGTTCAGATCACAGCTCTGCTGTGTTCCTACTGCTGCTTAATCTCTCCTTGTATCAGGCTGTTGCCTGCCAGGAATAAAAATACTCCTCTCTGCCAGGGTGTGTAGTTTGTACACGACTATTTATTTATTAGGATCATTTAATCAAAACTTTTGGGTTGTTTTTTCTTTTTTTTTTTAAAGGCAATTGCAAAGGTATCCTCGTGGGTCCAGTGGAACTTGGAGAATGCCAGAAGGGCAAGGGGATAATGTGCCGAGGGAGGTGGTCTTTGCTATCTGGGTTGCAGCATGATGCTAAATAAAGGGTCTGAGTATCCTAGAGGTGCTGGCTTATGCCTCAAACCCTCCATACATGATTCTCAAATATGAAGATGAAAGAGAGGAAGGCTAGATGGCTGCTCAGAAGGTGCTCAGGGAGATGGAAACTAAGTTTACCAGCTGATGAACAGAAATACATCTGTTTATCTTGAGCAGAAGTAAGGGGTATGAGGAGTGAAAGAAAATTTGCTTTGGTTAAAAAAAAAAGATCACGGTACTTGGCCACATCACAAAACCTGGAGTTGATTGGAACACTTTAAGAAAACAGAACTCTGGGCTCAGCCTCAAGGGAAAGAGCAAACAATTTACTTTTCACTCTGTCTCAGTTCAGACCAAGTTAAGAAACCCTTTCCTATGAGAGGCACAGAGCATGATGAACAAAACAAAGCAAAAGTACCACTACCGGAGTGTGGGTGGTTCTACATGTGCTTGGTATTGATCTGACTTCTGCAAGGGGAGAGCCCCAGGCAGTCTAATGAACGTAGATCCACAGCCAACATTGGCTTACAGTGCCCAAATGAACTTGTTAAAATGCAAAAAGACTGCAAAAGGAAATGAAAACAAAACAAGAGAGATATCCCATCTGTGTATATTCTACTTTTTCAGGATGTCTACTTCTACAGGGAATCTTTTCCTTGACCTCAAAACAGTTAATTTTTAAATCTTCTTTGAAGAGGAGCTACTTTAGCGGTGGATTTTTCTTCTAAACATACAATGTTTAGTTTATTTCTCCCAGAGAGGCTACATGTATGACATTTTTATTATATATTTCTCTGCACATGGAAACATAACAGTTGCTGAAACATTTAATGAAGCCTGTGTATGATCTTTTCTAAAGCTTCTCTGGACAGTGGAGATCTCAAATAAAGCCTAGACTTAGCACTAGCACTGACAAAGTGCACCAGATGTACCTTTCCTCGCAAGCCACAGGTGAGAGGCCACACTGACCAGGTGATATGACACCTGGGGGTGGTGTGGTAGAGGTGTTGTTGCTGGAGAGCAAAGGGATGAATCCCAAGGCGGCAGCACACGGCGCTCTCGGTCAGCGCTGCCCTTTTCCAGGCACTCGGACGCCCCGCGAGGCTGGCAAGCACCCTCCCCTTCAGGAGGGGAACTCCCTCAATGTTGGCTGGGAGAAGAAATTCAAGTCTTTTCCCTGTGTCCTTCGAGAAAACAAGAATCTCTCAGTTTGTGTTTATGAGAAGATTTCACATTTGATTCCAGCTGGAGGGAGAAAGAGAGAGAAAAAACACACCCTTCCCTTAGCCAGGCTAGAGGTTGTCTGCACACACAGGCTGGGACTGTAGGTTATCCCACAATGGTTTGAGTGTGCCCCACTTCCCAGCCCTGCCGAGAAAGCCTCAGTCCCAGAGGAAAGCAGCACATCCCGGGCTGTGAAGGCCTTGGAGGTGGGCAAAGCGTGAGGTCTGGCTGAGACAGGCTTAGTGCTGCTCTGTTTGGCACAGCTAAGGATAAGGTTCCCTGTTGGCTGGCCAGGAGGGACTGTTGCCTGCCGAGCACCTTCAGCGTGTAGCTGGGCTGTGATAATACACAGATTTGCAAAGTCTGCTTGGGTCTTTCAGCACCAGTTATTAGCTTCATGAAGGCCAAGGCATTTTTGAGCAGAATGAAAAATCCTAGAAAGAGTCCCAAAGCACGAAGTTGTTCAAGATCTGAACTATTTCTGGGGGAAGAAGCTGAGTTGAGGCTGTTACAGGCAGTGAATGCCAAGTCTGGATCCAGACACAGCTTTCTTAGGAAAAGCTCAGGTCTGAGACTGCAATCTCTTCCCCGAAGGAAATAAGGCTGAGATACACAGTTCAAATTTTGCCACACCTTATGTGTTCATAAATGTGAAGCTTCAGGTGAGCTTCACAAATGCTGTCCAAATCAACCAGAAACTACCCAGGTGGAGACACAGGACAAGAGCCAGTGGCCCAGCTGACCTTGAAGCCCTCTCCAGCTTTGAAAAGACAGTATCTGCTTTGGAGATGAATGGGAACCCAGATGGGAAAAAGATGGGAACCAAAGTGAGAACAAACTATGGAGGAGTGGGAGAAAGCAGGAGGATCCAACAAATGTTGTCCTGTCCAGTTCTCTTCAGTTGTCTTTCAATATGCTGCTGTGAGTAAGATACCTGGGAAATGGCATTTTGTGTCACCTCTCTCCCTTCTCCTCCCTACATCCCTCCTGGGTAAGAAGAGGGCATCTGTTACAGCAGTCTGGTCTGCACCAGTGGGTGGGTAAATGGTTTGCTACAACACCAGCTGTGGGGTCCGATAGGATTATGTTTAAACTCCTCGATGTTATTTTCTCTACCTTCTGTTGTTATCTGGGGCTTGTGACAAGGGCTGGGAAGGGGGCAGGACAATTAGAGTCAGAGCAGTAATGATCATGATAAGATGAAGAACTGATGTTGAATGCAATTCCCATTTCTCATTACTATGCTACTGTAGCTATGGTTTGGCTCTCCTCCTGGCCTTGGCAAACACGATCCACTTCTCCCGCTTCTCCTGTTGGCTAGGCTCCCATCCTCCTCTTGGCTCCTACAGCCAAACTCCTGGCTGGCTGCAGTAATCCCACATAATATTTCACGCAAATTTATATGAAGCCCGTTACAAAGCTCAGCGAGGAGACACTGTTTCTTTTTCTTGATACAATTAATCATTTGTAGCTCTGCTCCAAAGACCGGCCTGTCTCCCCTGTAACTGCTCCCTTCCGTCAAGAAGGCTGAGAAAGTGCAGTACCCTGGGAGGGCAGGGAGAAACTCAGCTTCCCCTCCCTTTCCCACAGAGCCTCAGGTGAAATCACTCTCCGGCAAAGCCCCTCTGCCTCCTTCCTACCTGTGTCCCCCATGGGGGGCTGGCAGGACCCCTTTCCCACAGCCCACCCTCCCTGCCGGCAGCCCAGGTTGCTCTCCTGGCTGCAGGTCGCCTTGGAGAACGCGATCCAGCTGCTCCCGTTTCCCAGCCTGTGCTGGGAATATCGCACGGGATTGCTCTTGCCTCCCTTGGTTCCCATTGCTTTGTACTGTCTGGTTAATCCTTTGGTACAACTTCTCCTTCCCCCCTTCTCTCCCCCCAGTCTTTTGAACTATTTCTAGTGTTGTGGCTGGTTTTTTTTTTTTCTTTTTTTTAAACAGAAAGTTAACCCACAGTCTAATGTTTCTGTGGCTAAACAGAAGACCCAAGTCTCTGGGCTTGTCAATCCAGGACCTCACACTAGTATTGAAATTCAGAGAAACAGAAAGAAATGGATCTCTTTTCGGCTTGTAACTGTGGGTGTCCACCTCTTCACTTGGCATTTCCTTGCTTGAGTCCATCTGGCACATCTCCCTGTTCCTCCTCTGCCTCCTTATCTCAAGCATGGCATCAAGAAGATAATTAAGAAATATGTGCCTAACAAAAACTATATCCCTCTTTTTAGCATGAGACACAGAAGGGGGTTGTAAGATGCAATCTGATTTGGTATCTTTTTTCTGCTATTCCTGCAAATTTTGGGGTAGTCTGGTTTAATAAGTTATGGTAAAGGAAAAAGTAGTTTAATTATGTGTTTAATAATTCTAAAGACAAATGCTAAAGGAACTGGCTTTAGTTATTTTTTAAGCTAAATACCCAGAAGGTTCCATTTTCCCTCCCAGAGCAAACTCAGGCCATGTGCGGTAAAAGAAGGAAACTAAATAAGAAGTTGGCCTTTTTCTCTTCTTTCCCACTCCACAGATTCATTATGGGAATATTCTGTATTCTCTGAAGCACAACCACTGATTGCTGTTAAGTGAAATACTCTTGCCCAATAGCTGCAGTTCCTGTGTTCAAAGCATATTTACAAGTTCCCAAGGAATTTGGGGAACAAATCTATTATACTCCAGAAATATTTTCCAGTTGTCACAGCTTACCTGCCAGAAACGTATTTCCTCCCAGCAGATAAGAATCTTTCACTGGCTCTCCAAGTTGATGCATTTCAGGGTCCTATTTGCAACCTGAGATAAGAACTATAACCAAACCAATGGGAAGTGAGGTTGCAGTCACATCTGGAAGGTAACATCATTTCTGAAGGTTAAATTTGCATGACAGCTTTCACACACCTTTTTTTTTTTTTGGTGAAAGAGTCACTTCCCTCAAAATTGATTCAGTATCTGAGCGGCTGAACAGGCAGCAGTGCTTGGGAGCATTCATTTAGAAATTGTGGCATCATGGTGAATAAAAGGGGGATGGAACAGCCTGTGAAAGAAAACCCTGGTATGAATCTGATATTTAGTTACATTTCATCCTCTGGTTGGGAAATCTCCAAAGCACTGGCTTCCAGAGGGTGAGATAGCACACAAAGGGAAAGATTACACCTGGAAGAAATATGCACCTGCTTTTTTTTTTTTTTAATACGTAGATAATACTGTAAACTGCCAGAGACTCCTAGATACTGGGTCTGATACTTTGGCCAGTCTCATTTGCTTATTGCCAAAGCTACAAAATCATTGAGGGGTGGGTGTGTTTCTGTGTCTGTGTTGTTTCATCTCTTGTTCGCTTTGGTTTTATTTGTTTGGGGTTTTTTGGGTTGAGTTGTAGATTGGTTTTTTTTTCAGACAGCAGCAAAATACTTTTCTGTCAGTTGCATTTTTTATTTTTATTTTTTTTTGCTATTGAACATATCTTTCATTCACACCATTTTCAAATTTTGTTAATTTGCATTAAAAATAAAAGTGATAACCCCTTTTCAGCTTCTGTCATATCTTTGTGGAGCACTTTTTGCCACCTTCGGGAATGATCTACATTGGAGATTTCTATTTGAACAGTTAAAGTAGCGAAGTGAATTTTCATGACAGTTTTCATAAAAGAGGAAGGAATTGAAACTAAGATAGACTTATATATAGTGTTGTATATTTTCCCTGTCATGTTTTTGGAGGATAGCAGTTTCTTACCATTCTTTTAGTAAAAAAATATCCCAATCTTTTACTTTAGACTTAAACCCGACCAAAGTTAGGATTGAAATTATTATTACAGGACCTTGAATGGGCCAGAACTTTGAGGGAGACTTGCTCGTGTATTTTTCTTAAAGCAAGAATTCCCCCAGAACACCAGGAGGAATTCCAAAACTCCAGAGCTGGGATTTATGAGAACCTAAACTCAAGCAGGGATCTCTTAACAGTACAGAGCATTAAGGTCTTCAGGGTAACTTGAATGAAAATAAAGGAATTTGGCAATAATTCTCCCTGCCCATTGTACAAGGTGACCATTTCCCTCAGTTTTGCTTATGGCACAACATAATTTTGATGTGCAACCTCTCCTTCCTGGGGTACAGCGGCTCTGGGCAGACTTCTCTGTGTCCCAGAACAGCACCTTTCTTTCCATCACCTGGAAGTCTTGGCTCTGTGCCTGTTCCCTGATTCTCAGCAGTCCATGATTTTGTCAGTGACTTGGAGTTGATGTTTGCAGTGCCCTGAGCCTGGATGTGTCTATTCAGACTCTCCCAGGGAAGGAGCAATCTTCCCATTTTCCCTATTGTCCAGCAGCCAGGGTAGGGAAAAGAGGCAGTTCTTTCTCTTGCCCAGCCACTCCATCTAAAAGATGTACACCAAGGAGGGCTGTCTCCTATTTGGAAATAATAAGTTGCCAACAAACAAAACCAGAATCTCCTGTCACAAGATAGAAAAGAATGCTCATTTTTTTGCTCTTTTTAAATAGTATGTTCTACATAGAACCCAGTCTGGTGTCTCACCAGCTTCCTTCAGCTTCTAACCAATGTATCTGGCTCCAAGTATGCAGATCTTTGCAAGATAACTGCCTGGTAACTGTTTTATATATCGGAAAGTTCTTCAAGTGAGAAAATGGCACCAGTGCCTGAACCCTAACCCTGCCCAGTGTCAGATGAAAAATTGCCATGACAAGCTCTGGCTCCTGCTTTCCTGCACCTTGGCCCTGCAACCCTCCTGATACATTTTCAAGGCTGAATTACAAGAGGTCTGGTCTTCACGAAAGAGTTTTAAAGATACCGTTGTGATATTCGAGATTTTTCTCTTCTTGTGTGGCAAAGGGGAAAGGTAGCTTTGCACAGGGATCTGTTGATCTCTCAGCTGGAAAGGAGCAGTAATTGTCTTTGAACACCACGGCTGGGGCTCCAAATTCATGGAGAGTGAATGTTGCCAGATGTGCTTGACCTGGGCCATGTATAGGGAAACTGGGGAGGGGCTCCTGAATGTAAACCAGTCCATCCAGTGTGAGAGGAAATAGTCAGCCCAGCCTCTCTTTTTGAGCCAACTGTGTGTGATTTCAGGGCTACCCAGAGACTTAGCTTAAGTGTTGTCTTCCGTACATCAAAGATGTGAATCCCGACTGGATGACAGGGAGAGCCATTGCCTGCAATATGATACACGGATCCACTTCAGACGTGCTGGGAAGCCCATCTGTTTACTTAACCTTTTATGCAAAGCAGTTGGGAGGAAGAGCTTTGATTTGTCTGTAGTTTTATTTATTTATGTATTTGCTCATATCTATAGAAAATAAGTACAAACTATGTGAAAAAATTCACCCTTCTGGGAACAGAAGTTATCATAATAGCCTTTCAAAGACCACTGTGTAGGAACAGTAGCAACACCACCGAGAACTCACAGCGAAACATAACCCACCACTGTTTGTTTCTAGCAAGTTACTTTTACAAACTGCACTTTCTCCTTCTTCTGCCCTCTTCCTTCCCTGAGGACATCTGTTCCCAAGACATAAGCCAAGCTTTGCCAGGCTTCCAAGATGGTCAAAAACAGGATAATGGGGAAGACTGGAGGCAGGAACACTCAGTACCTCTCCAAGGAGAGAAAAGCACAGGAGAGCTGATGTGCTTTCAAAGGCTGTATCTGATGTCAGGTTGTTCGATGTAGAGGCACCATGGTAGTTCAGGAGATGGAGGGGAGTTTCAGTGGAGTTTTGAGGAGCAAACTTCTGGCTGTGCTTTTCAATACAAAGCCCTTTTTAGGGCAGCACATCACCAGCTGCAGTTTTGTGTTCCCCCTTTTTCAGTATTCTGGGAGCCACGGGCTCTGTGTGTGACTTTGAGCAGTTCATATCATGCTGTAATGTTTCAGTATCCCATCTGTCTCTGGACACTGAAAATTCCTCTGGGCATAAGCTCTGGCAGTTTGAGATGCTAATTCTCCCAGGGATGACCCATCCCAACACAGGGAATTGTTGCTCTGAGGCAGAGGTAAAGGAATGAGCTTACAAGTTGCCTTGCATCATCTTCACTGATAATCTGTTGTACTCAGGAGAAGAAAAGCTTCCATTAATATGCTGGACCCTGAAAGGAGTAGTCTGAGCCACAGACATATGTCCTATCCCACCACTCCCCTCTGTTTGGCAGCAAACCTGCCAGATGGCCATGGCAGGAATGAAACCACGATGCACATGAGTCTGTGCCTTGGATAACCAAGCAGTGGCAGCTGGTTGCTGCACTGAACACACCACCACAGTCATAAAATTTTAATGAAAAAACACGGTTTTCTTTATATCAGCACCGTTTTGAAGAGCTCTTGGGGAAAAATAGAAAAGGTTATTGCTGTATTTCCAGGAAGAAAAAAGAAAAAAAAGAAGTTCACATTTGCTGAGATGTAACAGGATTTTGGCCAGAAAAGAGGCTGTAGTTATTTGCACAATTTTACTTGTACAGACACCCAGGTACAGATGCTTTCATGGAAACTCTGGCTAAATAACAGAATTAATTTTCTCTGAGTCCTGAGACTATTTTTGGGAGCTTTCATAAACTTACAAGGAAGTACTTTCCTTTTCATTTATGTACAGATTTATTGTTACTTTTATGTATTAAACAAATAAATGGAGACATTTTAACTTTGTTTCTACTAGATTTCACACTCAAAAAGGTGTGGTGGAGGGGAGAAAAATCTTGGCTTAACTAGTTCAAAACCAAGGTTCATGGCAACCCAAAATGCTCTTTCTAGAAAATCTGGTCTTAAGGGCAGTGGTCTCCTCTGAGACTGCCTGGGCTACTGCTTGTGTTGTGGCAAAGCAAACAAATGAACAGAGTAAAGTAAAGATGAGGGGGTCCCCTGAGATTTGGGTCGTCTCTTTCATGAGTAATGAATGGGGTGACCGCACAGACTTGGAAAGCCCTGCAGTGCTCAAAGCTGCTGCTGGCTTTCAAGCAGGCAGAGTGCAGGTTTATCTGCAATTCACTGAGAGTATTAGGGAGTCAGTTAGAGGGGCTCCAAGGCAAACCAGGAGTTTTTACTGCTGTCACAAACACGGGGAAAAAAAAAAGTAACAGCTGCTCTTTACTCTCAGCGGCGGTATGGAAGCAGAGACTTGAATTATACAAGAGAGTCCTGAGAAACTCCTGGAAAGGCTGTCTCTCCAGCTTGGGTGTCCAGGTCTGCTGTCTGGAGACCCTTTTATGAGTATGAACTCAATTCTCAGCAGCAGAGGGGAATCTCCTGTTCATCTGGCCTGTTTGAGGTGACCAGATATTCCAAGGTACTTTCCCATACACCTGGGTGGTCTCAGTCTCCCCGAAAGGAAGACTCTCCTGAGAAATGACACACGAGGTACATGGTGCACATGTTGGCTGGTGTAGTGATACAAGGTACACATCCTGTGTTCCACTGATCACGGCTCTTTGTTCTGTTTTCTTCTCGAATTCTCTCAGCTTGTTCTCAGAGGTCTGTAATTAAAGCTGTGAGGACTTACTGGAGCAAGTTCTTCCAAGCTACACGTGGAATAATGGGAAGAGCTGTTTACTAGGCAAAGGGCACCTAATCCTGTCCTCTGTGCCTACCAGGGAAGACAAGACAGATCCTTTTGACTGCAGCTTGTGGCTACAGCACTAGTTCCCCCTTTGGTGCTAGCAAATTACTTGGGTTTGGCCTCCATTTCCCTATTTAAGTTCCTTCTTTTCTGCTTCATTGCCTCCTCTGAGAGGGTATTAGCAAAACTGTAATGATCATACACAGGTTTTGGATGCTTCCTTGTAATTAATCAAGACCTCCACATGGGCTGTTCATGAGGGTAAAATATACTATCCTTTTCTTAGCACGTGGAGCATTCTATGGTATTTGAGGTAGTTGTGATGGTAAACTTTAGAAGTGCTTCATGCTGTAGAATTCAAATAGGTATGTAAGGATAGCAGGAACAGAAGATTTCTGTCTTTGGGGTTGTCATGGACTGGTACCTTTCATGAGCAGCAAATACATTTTTCAAACCACTATAAAGAATAAAAAGTCAAATCTGATAAACTTTTAAAAATATACTATGAAAGAAAACCAGCATTAGAAACATGCCATGATAGAAATCCAATTCCCTTGGAAGCAGGCAAAAGTATCATAAAGAGGGAACACATAAGAAAAATGGAGAAAACTAAATTAAGTTATTAATGACTAAAAGAAAACCCATCCCTAGAGCTAAAACAAAAGGAGGCTGCATGCTGAAAACTGTACAAGTTAGAAGAGGAATTAAAACAAAACCAAACAATAACTTTGCAGTCTTCTCTACTAGCACAGAGCTTGTCCTGACCACAGTGCTCTGTGCCTGGTGGGAATGCAGAACAACGGAGGGCTTTGAAGATTAATGGTTGTTAAAGTCAGAAGGGACTTGTTGGACTTTCCACAGAAAATAAGTCATGGATCCTCAGCCAGCAAGAGGCCACAAAATGCCACTCAATATCAAGCCTAAAATATAAAGACTGAGGCCTTAGATTTGTTCTGTTTTCAACTAACTGTAGGTTTCCTGAAGGAAACTAGATAGCTAGATATAGGAAATTTACAATAACCAGAACTGCTATTTATGAAGTGAATCATAATGACTAATCCTGAACCCATTAGGCTGGCCTTTTTTTCCCAGTTACAAATGGAAAAGATGTTTTTTTGTTTTGGTTTGGGTTTTATTTGGGGTCAGAAATATTTGGCTTTCAAAAGCAAATCAAAGTTGCAGACAGTCATAAAATTTTGAGGCCAGATTCGAGACAGTATTTTGAAGAACTTCTTTTCCCCTAAACAGATTCACCTCACTAATTGCTGAGCTCAGATGAAGATCAGCTAAATCTCTTGATAGCTTAGAGGTAGCTAGTTATTCATGTCTGCTGTGAAAGTGATAAGGAATAGTGGATCTTTGCTCTGAAAGTGATAAGGAATAGTGGATCTTTGCATTACTATTTTATGTTACCCTCTAATTTTAGAACAAGGTGATAGAATTACATACATGCTTTCAGCTCCCAACGGCTTGGGAGAGAAGGAGAATTTGCTCATCATAAATCTCAGAAAGGACAGAAACAACCCACAAAAATCAGCTTTCTCAGCTTAATCAATCCCTGAGGAAGGGCAGCATAAGTCCTGTGTGAAACACTGAGGAAAATCTCAGCAGTGTAGACAACCTGAGCGAAATATTCTCCCGTTCTTGCTCCTTCTTCATCCTGAGAGAGGTGTGGGCTTAAGAGGGCTGTCTGTACTGAGCTGTGGATGGCCATGGCCATGGTTAAGCTGTGCAGTGATTTGCAGAGCAGCAGGTTTTACATGCTGGGTGATAAGGAGCAGCAGTTAGTTGCTGGGTCTGTGGAGGATGAGGAGCAGCTGTAACCATGGCAGGATTCCTTCCTTGAAGGAGGAGCTGATGTTCACCACTAGTAAGAGGCTCAGTGTTCTCATCTCTGTCTCTAATGAAAGGTACAGTGCACAGCAAAGTCAGTTTTTCTGCAGTGTTTCTATGACTTTCTGCTCTCTGGACCAGCTGAATGCAGAAAAAGAATGTTTTATGTTGTCTGGCATTCATCCATTGTCCGCTTCCAAGAGTCCATCCCAAATGTGGATGATTTTCTCTGAAAAGTGGGATGTAAGTTTTATCCCAAATCAGATGCACAAGGCTGGTGTCCATAATACACAACATTGCTGCAAACTGGAAAGGAAACCAACTTTTATTTCTTAGAGCTTGCTGCCTGCCATAACATCTTGACTTGTTCCACATGTTCCCTACACTATAAACAGAGCCCTGAGTAACCTGAAGCAGTGTCACAAATTAAAATAAGAAATACTGCTTTAATTAAAACACTAGAGTGAATTTGTTCAATAATTAGCAGTTGGATTTGTCAGGAAGGTGGTAGGGTCTGCTGTGTATGTTCAGAAAGGGACCACAGGCTAACATATACACTGTCTCCCTGGAGGGCATGAAGTAAATTGATTAAACAGTGCCACAGGTCATGCTAAGATTTATAGCCAAGGTCTCTAATGTGTTTTTTGAATGAAAGAGTAAAACCCCTATGGTTTTCACTTCAACATTTTTGGCAAGCTCCCTATTGACTCCACTCACATGCCAGCATGGTGGGCAGTACCGGGAGGACACTTTATTCTAAGGTACTAAAAACTGTGATTAGGCAGTGATTTATGGCTTTCCTTAAACTCTGAAGTAACTTTTTTTAATAGGAGTATTTTTGGCTGGGCTAATTGAAGTAAAAGTTGACTGATTTATGATTTAATTTACAAAACCTTTTGCCACACCTTTAATGATGAAACCTCCTTTTTTTTTCCGCTGAGACATATTTTCCATTACTGCTATGCCAGTATGGCATTAAAAAATCAGTTACCATCTCAAACATCACTGAAAGGCTCCATTTCTTCTTGGAAGCTGTTTAAATTATATATTTAAACTCATCTTTCCTCACCTCCCCCCCCCCCCCCCCCCCCCCCCCCAAACTGTGAAAGAAGTAATTCCTACAGCATTTATAAAGCTTGTGTGGAGCCTTAACTTCTGTTTTGCATAGAGCAAGTCAGTGAGATTAAGGCTTGCTTTATTCTTTTCTTTATGGAACGTGTGAGCTCCTCATGCTATGGTGCGTACACCCAAGGGGGTGAAATCACCCAAGGACTACCTCTTTAATACACCACTTCAAGCTGCTGTGGAGGCATAACAGAACTCTTTCTTCTCCAAAGCCAGTTTAGCATGCTCTGAGCTTTTGTCATTTAGGGATTTCACAGTGGTTCGTCTGAAGCGAGAGGAGGGCACAGGCAGGACACCAGGCTGAAATCTGCCAGTTCCTTTGGCCTACGAGGGAAGCTCTGGGAAGTCGGGCTTGCTGTGGCAAGCGCTCTCCTGGAGAGGGACAGGGACTCACCCCTATCGGTGCCTTTTCCTGAGAGCTGAAGTAATGGAGGATGACATGGAATGGAGGATGCAAACACTAAAATCTCCTCCCCTACCTCAGTCGTGTCAAGTCCATGTCTTTTGAAAAATCTACCCAAACCTCCTGGAAACCAACCCAGTTTTAATTCTGCTGCAGGCATTTCAGACACCACACAATGCAATTCTACTGTTTTGAAGACTTTTCGTTTCTTATTACATATCAGCGTTGCTGCTGTAACCCTCAGCGTTCACCGCCCAACCAAACAGCCACAGGGATCCACACTTTACAGAGAGTTCTACTTTTTGGTTTTCGTGGATTTTAGTGAATTTTTTGGTTATGTTTTGTGCTGCCAGTAAGCTGGCATTTGAAAAAGATTTCTGTGTTGGGTAATACGTGTAATATCAGCAGTAAAGTTAACTGAGTAATTAAAAAACCCAGAGCAACTCTGGACAAGTCAGGCTCTCCTAGTTGTATGCAGAACAATTGATAATATTTTGAGCAGCACCTCAGTCGGTATATGTAGACAAAAGACACCAACCATAGAGAGACCCTCAGATGCTAATCTGATGTTTTACAGTGATTACTTTCATGTACTTGCTGCTTTCAGTGGTTTCAGGCTATTTCATTACGGAACAGTATTAAAAACTTGAGAAAGGGAAGGACAATCAAAAAGCTTTGAAAACAAAGCTATAAAACTTGTTGTTTGACTCTTCTAAGGAAAACTCCAAAGCTGTAAAAAATTGGCCCAGGGGGTCTTGAAACAGGGATTTATGGCAGAATGCCTTGCAGAGCTTGTCAAAAGTCACAAAAATCAGTAAACAGATCTATGACACACATAATACTGCAAGGCAATGATCAGCATTTGGAGAAAGACAAGAGAACGTTGAGAGGTTTGACTCTCAAAAATTCACATTCGTCAGACAAATTGTTCATAGCCAGAATTGACCATGAGCCTGCAAACGAAATTAATTTCTTTTTAGTGATTCAGACGGAAAGGTAATAAAGCTACAATGTAATAGAAGTTAAATAGCTGAAGTTATAGGCTAACCCACACTGAAGCATAGTATCAGCCAAAATTAAGAATGCAGCCCTCTACATGGGGATGTGTGTTTGGAGAAGAGCCTGGTGCCAAATATTTTTCTGTCTTCTCTGTCTTTATATGCCTGTGACTGTTCTTTGGAAAACAGAGCATCCACCTGCGTGCACAGGAAGTTCCACTTTTGGACAACACTATTGAGGCACTGTAGCAAAAAGGCACAAAAGCTGAACTGCCTCCGGATATTTCCAGAGTTGAACAGCACAAATGGAATTGGTAGATTTAATAATTATTTCTGTTGGACAAAAGTGATCCTGATGCTTTAGGGGGACCTGAAGGCACACACAACAGTGCAAGATACTGCAGGAGCTTTACTAAACAGAGGTCATTGGCTACCGACTTGACTGGAGAAAAATAATGTCTGGACAATTATGTTCAATCTGATTGTTAATTCCTGCTTTTGTGACATTTGCGCCGGAAAGGAGCATGTGAGGACACTCCACCATCACAGAGCATCAGTGTGAAATTTTTGGAAGCGGCTGTGGGAGGCTCCAGCACATCAGAACAGCTCCAGCTGTGATCCTGAGTGAGATTCCCCCTCTGTGTTCACTTTGCAGGTATCTGTTTATCCTTATAGTGGGTTTCTTTGCTGTGGTTGTTATGGCCTCAGAAAGGTAAAACTAAAAAAACCCCTGAATTGAACAGCTTAAAAACCTGTCTGGCTCACCAGTGTTAGTGAGATTTAAAAATCAGATTGTCTGGAAAGAGGAGTCTCAATTACTACACAGTTATCTGAAGAAAGAAAGTCAACAAATCTTCAAAGCCTATATCCCTTAATTGGCATCCTCAGAAAGTGCATCAAGGATAAAGAACAGGAATGTCTTACTGTATGCATGCAGATAGTTAACTCTCTTAATTTGATAATTACTGACCCATTATCTCAAACTTCGCATTATTTACAAAATTTGACTTTAGGAAGTAACATGCCTTGAAGATTTTTGCTTCAGTCATTCTTAAACTTCTTCACAGAGGAAGAATAAACAGAATAATCTCTTTTATCCTTTTGCGTGTGCATGTAAGAGAATTAGGGGATCAAAACCCATTTCTTTATGGCATTGAGTGCAAGTTTTGAAAATTTCAGCGTCAGAAAACAAATATATGAGTGTCTGAAAAATAATAATAATAATAATAGAATGGGCTTTGGAACTTGACTAGAGCAGATGTTCCCTTCACCTGTTATATTTAACAAAACAAGATTCACTTTAAATTTCTGTGTTTACTTGCTGCTTCACTTTAGAGATTATCTTAAATGTTTGCAAATGTGGCATGCAGGAGAAAAAGGGAAGTACAGAGGAGCAGCATTGTGAGTGTCAGTCAAACAGGGAGCACATAGTTCATAAAAACATGTAGTGCTGTTGGGTAGGAAACTTGAGTTTGGTCTTTGAGACGTCAGCTGCAGAATTCCCATTACCTTTGTTGCTGTTCGGACTCCACTCTTTCTAGTCAGCAGCTGTGCTCAGATCTCAAGTTTTCAACATAAATTTTGCCCCAGTTTGATTTGGTAATTTTGAAAGATTGTGTGAGCCAAGTTCATAGCTATAGTTTTTAAGTTACAGCGGAACAAAGAACGATCTTTTTTTTCCATCTTATTTTTCTTAAACAAAAACCCACTTGCGACAAGGTCTAGATAAAGGTCTTGCTATGATATCAGAAAGAATGCAAAGAGAGAGAGAGAAAATGGAGAATTCTGATGATAGGATTTTTTTTTTTTAATGGGTGTTGGAGAGAGCTGATGATCAGTCGGTATTTTCACAGGACTTTACCTCCAGAGGCTGGAACAATTTGCATGTTTTACAGTCAAGAAATTCTGTTAAGTCTTTGAAGGAAAAATTCAAGTAAGTGAAAGTGTTCATAATAAAGTCATAACAATATTTTTTAATACTTATTAAAAAAAAATACAAGTCTGTGAAAGAAAATCTGGAATGTTTGCTGAAAATCTCTTAAAAATTCAGAGAAAACAACAAAAAAATTCTCTTTTATCTGCACTTTTCACAGCAGAAAAGTCATCTCCAGCTAAAGGCTCTTTGGGCATACGTGCAGCTACAGTGATGTACATCCCCAACACGTATATTTGGGCAGGCACAGGCAGATTTAGCCTTGGGCAAGACACACATCCACATCAGAGGGGCCCAAGAATGCACAGAGCATTTGGGTAGTGCTGCAGAGCAAGAATCACGGTTCCTGCAGTCTCTGTGGGCAAATTCACACAAAGTGAACGTGTTTGATGGCACTTTGGCTGATCAACCTTATCAGTGCCATGTTTACCTTAGGAACTTTCTGCAGGATACCTACCAGCCTGTGGTTACGGTAGATAGAAATTACTTTCTCACCTGGACTTTTATTGGTCCTTGGAGTGCCCTGATTCAGATTTTTTCCTTTCTTCTTTTTGGTGTGGGTCCCACTTGCCCTGCTGATAGGAGTCTGCCTAGATGCTGTTAAACAGGTGTGCAGCGAAGGGAAAGCCCAACAGGTAGCACACAACAGGACAGGCATCTCTGTGTATTTGCAGGGAAGTGAAATCCATACTAAGACTTCTTTGTCTTAACAGGCAGCTCTTCTGTAAAGGCTTTTCTAGTTTTCCAGGGGAGGACTAATTCAGCTACAGTTTTTATTCCTCTTGTTTCCATGATTTATCTGTGAAATGAGAAGTTGCTTGAAATCTAGAACCTGCTTTAAAGATTGTAGCTAAATACTATTTATTAGCAGGTCTTGCTGCTACAAAAGCTCCATGTTCCCTGTTACTATTAGTAGCAGTCCTGAGGACAGTAGTGAGTAAGACAGGCCCAAAGAGGGCAATTTAGCAGTCTAGGAATTTTAAGATTCTTTAATTTGTACAGGGCCCATTTGTCACAGGGGTTGAAAGATCTGAGGTGAACCTGGTTTTGTTTTTAAAGAGAGACAGCTAATTTCCCATCTCTAAGCAGATGGGACTCAGAAGAGAGGAAGGGGAATAGTCTCAGGAACAGACAGAAGATCAAGCCGGGGATGGTTCAATACAGAGATAGAACAAGCAGGAATGGCTTAAAACTGACAGAGTAGGTTTAGATTGGATATCAGGAAGAAATTATTTTCTGTGAGGGCAGTGAGGCCCTGGCACTGGTTGCTCAGAGAAGCTGTGGCTGCCCCATCCCTGGAAGTGTCCAAGGCCAGGTTGGATGGGGCTCTGAGCAACCCGGGATAGTG
>JAWMRA010000041.1:62468264-62490202 GCA_035584735.1 Pseudotriccus pelzelni
AGAGAAGCTGTGGCTGCCCCATCCCTGGAAGTGTCCAAGGCCAGGTTGGATGGGGCTCTGAGCAACCCGGGATAGTGAGAGCTGTAGCTGCCCATGGCAAGGTGGTTGGAACAAGATGGTCTTTAAGGTCCCTTCCAACCCAAACCATTCTACAATTCTATGATTTCCAGTTCAAACAGAAAGGAAAGCCATGGGGGAAATGCTTTCTTGTTCCATAAACACATCCCCAGGACCAATTCCCTGTGCTGTTCTTACTCTTAGCAGAGCACCAGATCATGTACATCACTGTTAACTTTCACTGGTGGCCTTCGCTGTCACGTGAACTATTCTTGCAGCTGAAGAAATGAGAGATGTTTTAAGTTAAAATCACAAACACATCGGCATAGTTGTATGGAGATTAACTAAAAAAAAAGTAGATTGAAAGCACTCTGTGATGTCCCAGGGTGACAGAGAACACTTTTGACATAAGATCTCTCCATGCCAGTCAATTACTAGAAGCTGCTCTTTTCTTATTCAAGTCTCAGTGATCTTTCCCATTTAATTTCTGCATCATCCTCCCCCCACTCTGAAGAAAGAATTTATGATTCCTATTCTCTAGCTGGGAGAAAGGAGAATGCCCCCAAAGGAGATTCAAACCAGATTTTGGACAGGATCTTTAAGAAGCGCTCAGCTTTGAACGTTAGATAGATGAGCACCTTTGAAAATGTTTCTGGGCAATCTGTGCGTATTTATGTGACTGTATATCATAAAAAAAGACTTGGCTTGAAATGAATTGACTACCATTGTGCAGAAAATCTGTAGCAGGACAAGGCAAAGAAAGCTGGGAATCTCCCAAGTCCAAAACCAGTTGTCTTCTTTCCTGGCATTGTATCTGTCAAAGAAGCAGAATGTTTAAAACTTTCTGTGTATGTGTATCTTTCTGCCTGTATTCGTCTATGTCAAAAACATAGATCTATAAAATCCTTTTTAGAAAGTATGAACCAAATACACCTCTGCCATACTTCATAGATCTGACAGAGGTTGCACAGTGAGAAACTATAATAAAGTTCAAAAAATATATTTTAAAATAATTTTAAAGGGTGGGTTTTTTGTTTTGTTTTGTTTTATTTTTGTTTTTTTTTTTTTTTTTAGTTTAGTTGTTTGTTTCCTCCAGATTTTAATACAGCCTGGAGATGTGTCAGCTTCTTGCGTTTGTGCAATTTAAAGACTAAAAAAATTTTCTAGGATTAGCGGGACACTCCCAGCTAGGTCAGAGCATGTTATTATGTGTCAAAGTCTGAAGCAGTGAGGAGCAGTAATTGCTGAGCTTTGACTGCATCCTGTCTGCGCTCTGGGCGGTTCAGGGTGTGTATACGTGTGTTTGTTTTGTGCATGTCTGTCATAACTTGCTTTAGGGATTCAACCAACCATTTGTCTGCAACCTGGCTTAGTAATAACTAAGTCATGGGAAGGAGGGGGACCAGGAGGGAAAAGGTAAGACCCTACAGAAACTTGAAAAACATAAACACTAGAAGGGAAAGAAATTACTTAGAGGGTTTACACTGAGGAGTAATAGGATTCAATTCAGCTGGGAAAACTGATGAGAAATAAGGAAAGTATTCCTGTCACTGAAGTGACATTTACAAACTGCTCTGGACAAAAGCGTTACTGAATGTACAGTGTGAAGCCAGTTTAAATAGACTGCATGATTTTCTTATACAGCCTTTATTATAATTACAGAGATCCACGTTGAAAAGGAGAGATTCAAGGCCTCTTTCTTTCTCACAGTCGAACTACTGTCCTGCAGTTGTGCAATTGCTACACCATTCAGCTTTGCTTCATCATCCAGCCTTTACACATGTCAATCCATCTATGGAAAAACACTGGCTGGTGTCCATCTCTTACCTCGCACAAAAAAGGCTCTGTGGTCTAAATGTTTTCAAACATACATGAGATGTAGAGTAAGTGCCTTGCAGGGTTGCTCTTCTGCTTGCCCTGGGGTTTTGTGATCCATCTATCTGTGCCACAGGCCTTTTTCAGCTGGGCGGCTGCACTCCTGTGGCTGCTCCTGTCCCTTTCTTAGTCCTTCTACAGTGGTGGTCTCAGGGGACAAGCTGAAAGCATGTCTGTCTTATTTCAAGAATATATACTACTGGATATCTTGATGGCCAGGGTGGTCCACCCCTTTGTTCACTGCTCTATGCAATATCAAATAAACCAAGGGTTTCTGGTGAAGTTTGATGAACAAAAGAGCAGGCACAGTAGCTCAGCCAACTGGCCCAGCATCTTGTCTCAACCAGCAGTCAAACTGGATGCTGAAGGAAAAGTATAATGGCACGAAGCAGTGGCACTTCCTCAGAATACCCTCCCACGTCTCCAGCAATTTGTGGCGCAGAAGTTTCCCTTAGCCAGAGGCAGTGGGGAATGCAGGAGCTCACAGCTGGTCCTGCAGAGACAGCCAGCAGAAGTGACCACAGCTCCCCAGGCACTCTAATGGAAGTGTGCCCTGAGCGAAGTAAGGAAGAGAAGACAGATATCTTTCCCTGCAGCATGCAAAATAAATAAAATCTGGGGAGGTAGATCAGGAGGAAAAAATGTGAGAAATGATTGAGCCTATTTGCATTCTTTAGTTCTACCGTGAGATGTTTTAAATTTGTAACATATTCACACATACAGTAATTGATTCTTTCTTTTAACATTCTGGATTTTATGCTATCTTTCCTGCACCTTCACACACAAGAGCAAGTGTAGTCACATGCATAATTTAAGCATATGAAGATTGTACTTCATTCTTCATGTCTAAGCATGCTTTATCTGCATCATTTCCCCCCCTCTATTTCACAGCGTGACAGAACAGTAAGAAATTTTTATTGTCTTTTGCAAATAATACAATGTGCCTGCATGAAAACTAGACCAAAAGCAAGGGAAGGGTCACTCAGTGGATTACAGAGTGGAACCTTGCATAGATTTGTCTCCTTCAATTATACACACTTGTCTCCAGATGGAACAGCCATGGAAAATTTCAAATCTAGGTGATACCCAGGCTACTTGAATGAGCCAGGACTAAAGTTTAGCTCTAAGTCACCAGGTGGGTGGAGAAAAGGGTTTCGTGTCCCAAGCTGCACTTGCTACATGTCTATATTGAGAAAGAAAAATTCAACATCTGGAGTAAAATCTTTGTAAATTAATGGAAATATCTAAAAGTGCATTAGAAATTATACTAGTATCCTTCTAACACAGGTCTTTGGGACTCATCTAGCAGAGTGTTAGCAGAGTGTGCCCTGAACTCGTAAGTTCAGCCAGCCATGGCTAGAAAAACAGAAGAGACACTATTAAATGTTTTGGAGAATGCCTTAATAGTTTTAATAAAGTGTGAAGTTAAGTATCGTTGAGGAGGAGAACTAGATACACTCCTACAGGTATGCTTGATGGGGAAAAAATGCCCCAGCTGGAAACTGAGAATCCCTGAGATCAAGCCAAGACTGAGATAGGTCTGTTCTGACCTGGGGGGTGAGTAGTTTTCAGGGCCTGGCTGAGGTGACTGTCAACATAGAGCAGAAGTTTATTGAGGTGATCAGGAGGAAAGATGACACTTCAGTCTAGGATGCAGGGTCAAATTTAGTATAGATGTTAACTCTATACCCACAACTTCGCTCAAACCATTTTAGTATGTCAGTTGCAGAGAAAAGAAAAGAAACAGTCAAACCTTATCATTTGTTTCTGTCTCCTTTGGTGCATTCAACCTCCAATCATACTGGGTGATTTCCTAGGAACTTTGCACCGACTATAAATAGATCCAGATGGTAGGTTTTAGGAGGGCAAGGGGAATGTCTTCTTAGTCCTACTGTGCCAAGAACACTCCTACTGTCCAACCAGTAAAAATAGCACCTAACAGGATCTTCTCTTTCCCAACAAGCCGTTGTAGGAACCTGGATATACATAAACCTTTGCTGCATGGCTCACCTGGCTACAACACCATTGCCTGAATGGCCAACTTTTCTATGAGCATCTAACTGACTGTTTGGACCCTATCTTCTAGTCAAACCAAGCTCAGAACCAGTCAATCATCACTGTAAGTATCTTTTCATGGTCTTTAAATTCATGGGCATACATGGCATGATACAACAATCAGCCCCAGTAAGCATTAACCCCTAAAACATGTTGTTTTCTGTAATTCTTTCTAGGAAAGGAAAATTAAGAAATTAGGAAGCATCACAAAGAATCAGTGGGATTTCCTTATCTGTTGTCTAGACAAGAAGTTAAGACCTAAAGCTGCATTTATTATCTATTCAGTCCTCTTGTTTTAGGAGCTGGACTTATCACTGCTATGCAATGTGCTTTCTTTCCGTAAAATTATTTAGCCAAATATAGACTTCATATAGTAGGCAAAATAATATCAACCATTGTTTCTAATCTATATATGATGATGAACCTGAAGAAGCACAGATAATTTATTGGTGCCTCCTTCATATCCAGATGAAGAAGGAAGCAATTTTGTTATTAAAGAATAAAGTGAAATTCCTCAAACCTTGTACGTTAGGTACATCCTAGATTATTCAGAGCTCTTTAAATCAAAATTCAGATATACAGCAGCGGGTACTTTATCATAAGCATTACATTATTCTGTCTGCACTGCATAATTTCTTACATTGCACTGATTAAACTCTCAAGGACCTGCCTAAGCACGCTTTGAACTTAATTAGTAGAAAACTTGAGAGGAATTCTCTTGAGGGGTAACAATTTGTTTGGGTCTTTCAAAGTCACATTGTCACATTAGAAGGGGATATATTGAGAGCACTGTGCTTAGAACAGGAACTAACCATGATGATATACTTATAACAATAGGTTGCCAATAACAGGCAACCTATTGGTGAGGCACAGCCACGTTGTGGGAATAGGAAGAGAGAGAGCAAAGTAGCAAATGCTCTAATAAGGATTTCATTCTATCATTCCAGCTCTAGTGCCACCTAACACTGATGGCTTTCCTGTGTTTCTCTGAACCAGTTTGTAAAGGGTTCTGCAGAGATAGAGTTTTATTTCCTTTTTTATTTCTTTGATAGAGAAAAAAGGAGGGAGAAGATGGGGATGCAAAACAGTCCAAAAATGCAGTCAGTGCAAAATGGATTGCTACTTTTGGAAAATGCCTAACTTATAAGTTCTATCTTTACCGTGATACCAGTTCAAGAGACATGAAACATTGACCCAGCACAACGAAGTCTTTTAAGACTGGTTCCACACTTCAGCAAGTAATGAAGGCCAAGTATCACGCATCCAACTGGTAATTTTTTTGCTTCTGTGCATGTCAAAATACCCGATATGCCCCTGGCACAGGCAGGGCAGGTTTGATAGCATCCGCAGGAAGGAGGCCACTTATTTTTTCATGCGTAATTTATCACCACAGGTATTTTTGCCTACCTATGTGTCCTCTGCTTAAACTCACGGTAGCACGTACATTTGCAGCTGGACGTGCTGTTGCTGTAGCAATCGTGCCCCACCCTTCAGCTCACTGGCAGATCCTGAAACAGGATGTCAGCATGAGTTGCCTCTCTGCAGTACTTCTGTCTATCAGAAAGAGACAGTCTTGAGACACCCTGTGGGGCACTTTTTTAGAGGAACATGGGTAATTACTTGGGATATTAAAGTATAACATTAAATATTTACTTCTCCTGAGAAAACATTTAAAGTGGCAGTACTTTATACGATTCCTGCAAATGCAAATTCACAAGCTTGGCCGGGACATTTTTCTCTCATTCTTCATAAAAGTAAAGTTCCACCTCTTATTTCACATATATCTGCATTTTTAAAGTTTATTGCTTCTCACGAGCCACCTTACCAAATTACATTTTTTTGTATAGCGAAGAGAAGAGTTCTGAAGCCCTCTTTTCATCCCAGTCTCGAACCTGTTTGACAAACCTCTGTGAGCTTTGAGGTGTTTTGCTTCTGATCCGCATGACAAGCTTTTCGTTGTTTTTGCTTTAGATGTAGGCACACGCACCCTGGAATTACTCTGTGCAGCTGATTTTTCCTTGCCTCACTGCTTTTGCCTTGCCTTATCATGAAGGGGCATGGGATGGAGCCGTAATGATTGCTGCAAAGGAGTTGTGATGCATTTGAAACACAACTTGAGGCTCCAAGTGCGTGTGCATGTGCACACACCCCTTTGCTCCAGACATAACTCACTGTTCTTTACAAGTCTGACCAAATATCACTGCACTCTCTTCCCACACGTGCCAAGTACTTCCAGTTTGACATGTTATCTGTGTAAAGCTTCAGCTGTAAAAGGCAATTCTCCCCCTTGTATTACAGACTTTAATAACTGGTGTCTGTTGTGATAGGACATCTGACAAGGAAGACTGTCATAAGACGTCTATTATGTGCCTTCCTCCAACTAGGAAGATTTTCCTCCATCTATTTTTTTGGTGACTTGGCCTGTGTGGGAAGATTTAGGGAGTGTTGAGACACGGAAAGTTAAATCTCCAATTATCCGGAGGTCATGACAGTCAGCCAAACTGTGTGCTTCCCTTTCCACCTCTACACCCAGTGCACTGTCCTGCTGCTGACCCTGAAATGGAAAGACCACCCTCCTTCGAAACTGAAATCAAATCCTCAAAACTTGCTCATCCTTGGGCCTCTCCCAAAACCTCGTGCTGCCAAACATGCCTAATTCTTCAGTAGTTTCATAACCTGGTGGGCTTCTACTCTCTTGCGACCTGAGCTGAGGTCACTGCATTCATTTCCATTTACGAAGCTGTCTTGCGTTTAAATCCGTGTTGTCCCAGAGGCAAATGTGTGTCTGAGTTTTTCCCACTGCGTGTGCGCTGCCCTCCTCACGCAGATGAGGTTTTTCTGGCAGTCTCTTGTCATGTTGTTATGCTTTGAATAATTATTTTTTTAAAAACTCCTCCAGTCCAAAGTTCACTTTTTTCCGTTCTCTCATACTCTCCCCCCTCTCTCCTTCTTGACTCCATTGCCATCCTCGGCCCCTCCAGTTTCTCTGTGTTATTCTTGGCCTGTCTAGGTGCCGGTTGGGAGCTAAGTTAATTTAGGTACTTGTCTGCTTGACTGTCAGGTTCTATCAAGAGTAAAAAGAATGGCAAGTTAATAAATTCCAAATTATGTCAGGCATGAAGCAGACTCTTATCCCATGCTGTTTATATGGCAGCAGGTGAAAAAAAGACCAATAAAAGAGAGGAAATATGGGATTTCACAAACACACACATACACACACACACACACATGAAAAGAGGGTGAAAGGCTGCCTGTTACTGTCAGGTGGCCAGCACAGAATTAGCTGGTGGTCTCAGGTCAGACTTTATGGGGCAGGTGTCCACGTTACACAAAGCACAAACACCATTCACAGCCTCCTTGGCAGCTGCCGCGCGAGGACTGCCGCGCGCTCACCGGGTCAGGCGGGTCACTCGGTGAGAATTCCAGCACGGAAGAGGGGAGAAGAAGAGGACGAGCTTGCCATTTGCCATTTGAATGATCAATCACCATTAGTAAAAGACGTGGCCTCCACACACCACAGCCTGGCTTCTGCCAGGAGAATGGGAGCCATGGAGTTGGGCTGGTGGCTTAGAAGAAGCGTGCTGTGGATGCCTGAAATTCGGAGTGAGAGCTATTGTACTAGAAAGGAAAGTGTCAAACAGCACTACACAAACTGGGCTTCTGGCACGCTGGGGATTTTGTTCAGCTTCCTGATGAAAGATAAGTTAAGCTTTGCCAGTATATTTTAGATAGTTCAGAACACTGTATATCAGGATCCGTTGTAAAAATGATACTCTAGGATGGCAAATATTAGGAATAAGATGGGTTTGGAGATGTCTAGAAATTCCCCTAGATTCTGATGCAAATAACACAGAATCACCTGAATGGGAGGAAAGGAAATGCTCCCTTACTTTCCTCTTGGTTTGCTTTACTGAACTTCACACATGTAATTCCTCTTTCTCTTCACTCTGAGAAGCCTAATCTCCTGCCTCCCAGGCTTCAGGCCACGTGACTTCTCAGACTTAAGGAGAACCTCCTTCCCTCAGCAGATATGTTATTACTTTTTCTTCACTCATACCCTCTTTTCCTACTTTTGCTCCTGGAAAAGGCTGGAAAACTGTCTTTCCTTACAGCTTTGGACAGACTGCCCAACATGATCTTGGATGAGACTATCACTCCTGCCCAAGGAAAAAGCTGTGGCTTCAGACAACCAAAAATGCAGTGTATTTTTTGTTTCTGAGTTCTTTCCCCCTCCCAGTGTCTTTCTATTTATCTGGAGTTATCCCAGGCGACTGACTGACAAAATCATAGCCTTGCAAGTAAGTGAGAACATCTTAGTGATATCACTGCCAGTGCATCCAGCTTTTCAGGACTAAACTTCTGAACTGCACCAACAATCCAGATTTCCAATAAACTTAATTAAATGCAAGATCAGCATTTAACAGCTGGGTAGTTACAGAAAAATTAAAGCCTTAGTATGTGAGAAGAAGACTTCAAAGGTTTGGCGTCAGTACTGGGTGGCAAAATATACTTAATTAATTCATAGATCACAGCATGCCTTTCAGCAGCATTGAATATTATGTTTGATTATGTATTTTATCTGTTTATATGTGTATTTCTAACTATATGAATTAGACTTGTGTAATTATGTGTAATTACATACTTTTGTTTACAGGTGTGACTGGGAGTTTCCCATAATCACAGCTACACTTTTGAAGTCACAAACTGGTTGATAAGGATATAAAAGCTCCAATACCATCTGGAAGTTTATACAGTTTATCTTTCATTTAGACACTGGAGGGACCTTCTGAAAACATTACCATTACATTTAGTGTGCAGTGGACAATTGCATTCAAACCATGAAGAAAATGTACATTCCAAGTTATTGCTGTTCAGAGTGGCTACACATTTCAAGCACTTCATCAGTAATACCTGTCTTAGTAAACAGGCATTTGATAAGATGATTAAATTTGCTCCAAAGGCAAAAGTGAAGGAACAACTACAATGAAAGCTGTTTTACCTCAAGAGTACAAACCTAGCCTGGTTTTCTAAGGAAATGGACTTTTTTTTGCCAGTCATACCGTGTTTGACCATCTGCATCTTTCTGACAATCTTTGAACCCCCAGGCTGAATCCATCAAGTAAACCTGACAGTTGCTCTCATTGTGGACATAATGGACAGTAAGCTACTGTTACTTGGGAAAGTTGATATTTGGGGGAGGGAGGAAGGAAAATGCCCTGACAGAGCTCTGAAGGAAGGACTCAACCTTCACTCACTGCCTTTGCTACCTGTGATAAATGAGAAGTAGCAGTCAGTCCAGTGACCAGGAAAGCCACGGAATGACACTCTCACAGTACTTCCCATCTCCAGCTGAGATAATGAAGCTCCCAAAAGCATGGAGGAGGCAAAAGGTGCTGAAGGTGTCATGGAAGTGGGTGGTTTGGAGAAGGCAGGACAAGTTACTGTCACTTTTGGGAAAGCTCTTCGGGGGAGTGGAGAAATCTGGGGTTACTGTGGTGTGAGGATATAGAACATGCAGAAGTCTAAGAATCTAGACTTCACCAGTCCCAGTCCTCATAGACCGGCGTCTGTTTCCAAGCTGCTGGGCCCCAGTTCATCACCACACTACGGTGGGTGACTGGCTTTATGCAACTTAATGACAATAGTGGCAGCAGTGGGACTGTTCACTGCTTACAGGCGTTCTGCAGAGCCGTGTTGGATTAGGGCCCCAAATGACCGCAACAAAGAGCCGGGATGTGTCCTACAGATAAAAGACATCAGTTCAACATGTGTAAACAGGCACAGTGTCTCTTGCATTGAATTCCACTCTTATTCAACATATCGTTTACAGCACCAGACCTCATCCCTGTGGAGCAATTTCTTTCCCACTTGGTCTGCTTCTGATTAGTGTAAAAGAATGACGTATAGAAATGACACTGTAATAAAGATGATGGATAGTCAGTGAAGCAGCTGCAGATTAGGAGAAAAGGAAGCTGACTACTGAAGATTGGCTTAGCAAAATCCAAAAAAACAAAAACCACAAACAACAATATAAGGTTCTAACTGTGCATGCAAAAGCCACTTGAAATTCTCCTACTGGTATTCTTACTGGCATGCCACTCAGAGCATGTAGAATAGTAATTTCCCAGTGGAAGCAGACTATTCAAAAGCATGTTAGGGGACTAAATGCCTTTTAGATCTGGCCTTTAGATCAAGCACTTAGCCTGAAATGCCTTCATCTGCTCTGAAATTCATACTTCACAGGGAATAGGAAAAAAAGATGAGACAGCTTTGAAATAACCAAACAACATTCTCTTTAGATAAAGCTGTTAGACTGGGGCATTAGTAAGTCTGTGGCTTCCTTAAGCTCATACATGGATTTTACAGACCAGGCTGAGTCAGTCCAGCGTGGGATGACTGGATGACTTTATATCCTTAATCAGATTTTGAGTGAATACTTATTTTCCTTCTGTTTGCACCTGAGGAAAAGCTTACAAGTGTTTGCACCGCCTTCTAAGCAAACAAGATGAATTGGGCAACAGCAGCCTGGAATACTTTACTGTACTTCTGATTCTGCAGGGATCTTTCCCACTTTTGCGGTGTTTCAAATAAGAGGTAGTTTTCATGTCATATGGTGGGTCAGCATGCCATTTTGAAAATGGGGCAGTGGACTAGAAGAGAGGAGGAGGCTGGGGTGGGAGTTGGAGGTGCCACAGAAATTTTTAGTTAATGAGTCAAATAGCTCAGCTGTCCAAAAATTTCCCTGAAGGCATTCACTTCTTATGCCTGTGTGAGCTCCTACAGAAAGGAATGGAATGTGCCGTAGTTTTCCATAAAATGCTCCAAAGAGAAGATTGATCCACTGCTCTATGCTATGTTTGTCCTCTGGCTACAGTAGACTGCACTACTTTAAGACCACTGTCTGTTTATTGAGTCTCTTGGGTCTGATATATATTTCCATTAGTGGATTAGATATTAGGTTTCTCTGCAGAAGAACTGAAGATGATGGTAACTCAGTCCAGTTTTGTTGCTCTTTTTAAACCTTTTCAATGTACTGAAGTAACACAAAATCACTCTCAGTCTGCAATCTCCGGGTGTATTAAAGAACCAAGTGTGCCTGACCACGGGAGGCAAAGATCCACACACCACATTCAAAGGGAGGACACATGAAAGGGATAGGAAGCACAGAATTATTTTAAATAAACCTTTATGAAGAAAGTAGTTTAATGCCTGATAAAGAAGATGGATTGACAGCCCAAGGATTGACATCTGATCAACAGGGCAAGGTATCAGGCAATTAATTTTTCAACTGTACCATGAGAGGATGCCACTGGCCAATTTACCTCTTCTGTGAGTCCTCCTCCAGTGGAAAGACTGTAGCTATCATCTGTTTATTCTTGCACTTCCTCTTCAGATTTCTCATGACAATGCAATCTGTTGTGCTAATGATATTAACACTAAGAAAAAAAAGCCCGTCTTTAAGGTGGTTTTGCCAGCTTTTATTTCAGATAGTTTACTGGACCATCGTCATAGATGGCTGCTTTTGAGTCATGAGTTTATCTGAACTTAATTAAAACATGTTAATTTAAGTCCCTTCTGTTCAACCAGTTAGCTCCTAGTCCCACAGCTGTAATAAATTTTGACATTTTAGTGGGGTTTTGTGCAGTTTACAAATTTTCTGTAATTTCTTATTATGCACTCTAAATAGCTGAGGCATTGCTTAAAGGTTGTTAGTGGTTTCTCTGTTATGATTTTGAAATCAAAACCAGTGCCAACCAATGTGTCATGTATCTCAGCACATGTAACCAGTCCCTAAAGCAAATTGATCTTCACACTCTAGCACACATGAACAGTGTTACAACAGCCCTTGAACAGCACATCAGCTGGGAACAACCCAGTGCTTCTGGAGCAGTGCTTCAATGACAGACCGACGTGGATGCTCCACTGAAATAAAAAGATACTTATGAAGACACAGATTTTTCAGTTTCAGGATTCCCAAGAGCTCTTCTAGAACAGCCGAGGGTGAAAAAAGTCATTAACCATTTCATCAAGAATAAATTAAAAAAAAAACCCTTTGAATGATTCTATACATCAATAATGACTAATTTTAATGACTAATTTTTTTTTCTTTTAGCCAAAACATCACTGACATTCATGGAAATTCACCTCTTGAGGCTCATGGCTGTTAAAATTTTGCTTGTCATCATTACTGGTTTTGCTCAGGTGCAGACGTGGTCAAAAGGAAAAGACCAACCTACACTAACTTCTAATTTAAAAATAGATTTTGTACTACCCAGACACTAAACACCCTTTTGTTTGTTTCCCTCCTACAGAGGGGTTGTAAAAGGTCCCAGGGGTGGGGAGTAGTTTTCTTCTGCTTTTTGTTCTGGGGAAGTCTGAAGTAAAGGGAAAGTTTATCAAGGTGTCAGAGGTGTGAAACTGTGTTGAAGATAAAAATCAAGAGACTATTGACCTTACTGTACTCCAAGTTTTGCCCTGTGACCTAAATCATACTCCTCTGAAGTGCTTCAAAGGCTTTTTATCTCACTGATCACACACTGGGTTTCCAACACAACTTCTTAGATCTACTGTTTGAGAAGACAAAATTAGATTTACAGGTGCTGTCATAACAAACCGGAGCAGAACAAGTGGGAGAGAAAAGATCACTGAGAAAACCCCAGATGTGCCTTCCCTTTCAGGAAGGGTTGTGTTACATCCTTCTACCAGTGCCTGGCTCCTTAGTCCAGCCTATTTTTGAAAGTGGAGGGAAGAGGAAAGTTTGAAGATTTTTCTGGAGCAGCTGCTGCAGAATTTGGTCCTAACCTCACAAGGAAGTTTATTCCTGTGAAACATCCCTCTCAGTTCTGCACAACCAGAAAGGCTGAAAGCCTTGAATAAACTGTAATGTTGTTGAAACAAATGTTTCAGTAGTTTTTTAAGCTTTACCTCTGAATCTTTGTCAGGTCATTCATTATCACTGCTTCCCCACTTATGAATGAAGCAGATCCCGATGGCTCAGTCAAAATTATGTGAGCCTTAGTGACACATTCTGTCTCATTTTCCTTCAGGGAATGTTGAACGTATCACTGGATAAGCCACGAAAACACCATGATTTTGGAAAGTATAGGGGAGTGCTCCACATTTTGTCTGTCCCATAACAACATTAAAATTTGACACTGCACCTCCTGTACAGATAAAATGCTGTTGAAAGCAGGGGGTACTTATTCAAAAAAGCTCCTACCTCTCTGTGAGGAAAGTCAAGAGTATCAGGGCTGAGACCACCAGCCTGAAGTTTTCAGAGAGAAGGATCCTGACACTGAGGTGCTCAACCTTTGCCAATACCTAAGTGGCATCTTGTCTTTATGGTGACAGGTACTTGGCATATTTGATGTCACCATCAGCTGCTTCAGAACCTACTTGTTTGATAGTATGGAAGCTGCTTTAGTGTCTTAGGCATGGTCCTATGCTTCACATTTTTTACAACCTTGGCCGATGACTACTGGCAAACGTTCTATGCTTTCAGTAAGGGAGGTGGAAAGGGTCATAATTTGGTCATCAACATTTGATGCATCCCAGAAGAGGACATAAAAAGGTATCATGCTAGGAGTGATGTGTTGTTGTTGGCTGTCCTTGTCCCCAGCTGTGATTGAAATGGATTCAGCTTTTTAGGATTGAGAATAAAAAAGTAAATTAAGTCCTCTAGCTGTTTTTTTTACCTGGTTTAAAAAAATTATGAACTACTGTGATTTTCAGCCTAAGAAGAGACTATTTTGTCTGTTTGATCACTTTGAGAAACTGCCAGTAAGATTTCTTTCAGTGGGAAAAAGACCATGATAAATGTCTTACTTTACATACTTAGATTTAAATAAAATCAGACACCGTTCTTCCATTCTGAACTCCATGGTTCTCGCTATCTAGATGTAATTCATAGGCAGCAAAGCAGCCAACAATCTAAAGCATGAAAACATAATCCATTCTTCCCACATCTTCTAAAGCCCGGCCTTCTCCAAAGTTCTTCACCTTGCCTGCCTCTACAGTGCTATGTCAATACTTTGTAAAAGCAGAAAATCTTGTCTTTCATTAGTGTCCAGTGCCCTTCTCTGTGTCTTTAGTTTTAACATGCTTTTAATACATTATTGATGAAAGGCACCAAGTCAGGGATGATGGCCAGGCAGGCCAATTCTCTAGAAAGACCAAGTCTAGTTTTTGCATTTCAAGGTTGTCTGAAATGATGACCTGAGTATATATTGACTTTTCCACATAAATCATTTTACTCCTTCTGGCCCCTCAGCAAATACACCCTCTAAAGGGTCAGACAACTTTGTCACAGCTGTGTCCAGCCCTCAAATTCCAGCTGCACATGTCCCAGAAGGTGGGTTTGTACCTCTAACCACCTGTTTGAGGAAGAAGTTGGTAATTCCTCTGGATTCTTCAATGGAAGCAATCCATGACAGTGGCTTGAAGGAAAATGCATTTGTTAGAGGGAACTGAGTTTGAGGTCGCTGATTAACTTCACACAGACCAAACAGGCAAGTCCTTCAGACATCAGGTTGTCAACAACAATCTAAGCAGGAGCTCAGGTAAGGAGTAAGGGTGAAAAACTCTACACCAGTGTGGAAGTTTCTTTGCTGACTAGCCTAGTATGCTGCAGGGTGGCTGGGATTGTGCGGACTGGTAAAGTTACAGGACTAAGAGTTCAACTGGGGCAAGAAGGTGATTTATCTCAATTATTTGAAGTCAGTGTAGAGTAGCAACATAGTTCATAAATCCTCAGAAGCTAGGAAAGTGTAAGAAGAGACAAGGGTCTGCTGGGGTGGCTACAGGTCTAAAAGATGATACATTTTTTTCAGAAGGGTAAGAGTTCAATTCTTGAAATTGACTGTTGTCTCTTCAGATCACTTTTCTTTGGCTGGGGAACAAGAAGGACTATGCAAAATGGTTGAAAAAACCCTATCCTGGGTTGCATTGTGTTCCACGTGTTGCCTTTCCCTCTGATCCTATGATGTATAATTTCAGGTGAAATCCCTTGGTCCAGTTTCTGAGATGGATTGGAGCAGCAAGCTCTTTCTGTATAGGTCAAATTTTACTTTTTTACTGGTTTTTATATCATAAATGCAGATAAATCTGTGCAATTCTCAGATAATTCATTGTATTTACTTATTTTTTTTCAGTAGAGAAGTGAGCTCAGTGGGACTACATGCACTGCATAAAACCCTATCTGAAAATTCAGACCAAACCAAGTTCAATTAAAACTTTGAGTGAGCTTTAGGTAGAAAAGTTACAATTACAATGGTAACATCCTGGACTCTTTGGTTGAGAGATATTATAAATTGTGGTCAGTACTTCAAATATTACATTATAATCAAAAGAATGATTGCACAGGAAGCTTTGTTGTGTTAATAACATCCCTGGGCAATAATGTTGGTGGTTAGTACCACTCACTCAAAACCCTCTCTACAGTATACTGTGGTTTGCTTAAAAGGCCAGAGGATGAAACGCACTTGGTTGGTTTGCTGGATCTGAAGAGATTCTGCAGTGAAGTGGATGCATAATAAACTTATCTGAAATTTTGGACTTGAATCACATAAAAAACAACCCCTTCAGTTTGAGTATTAAATATGGAGTTAGTACATAGAAATAACTTCCATTTCCTACCTCATCTGCCCACCCAACATCCCCTCCTTCTAGTGGGGGGGAAGCAAACATTTCTTTTCTTTTAATGCCAGCAGTTCATCTTGTCTTGCTTGCATGACATCAGATGTGCTGGGCAGGCAGTAGCCTTGAGGAGCAGAAACTCAGGCTGGGTAGGAGAATGAATGTGTCCAAGCTGCAAAGACATCCTCAAGGCTTTTCAGCTTGGGGCTTCTTTATAATCCAGTGATGTGTGCTGGGTTATTTCGAGGTGTGGAAGGAGGAGGAGTCAGGAGACTTCACACGAGGACAGGCAACACTGCTGGGTTGCATTTGGAGATTGACAGCAGCGCTGCCTTCAGTGCACTGACTGGCAATGCCCTTTGGGGCCCCTTTCTTGCTTTGTAACCTTGTGTGTAAGATGCAGGAAAGTCACAAAGGAGGCAAACAACTACATCACAAAGTGCGAGGTGGATGGGATTCTTGGGGCTGCCCAGCGCAGGGCCAGGATTTGGACTACAGTGATCCTTGTATGTCCCTTCCAGCTCAGGATATTCTATGATTCTGGGTGCTTACAGAGGTGCTTGGGCAAGTACAAGACTATTTGTATGAGAGCCAGAGCCTAAAAGCTTTTCTAATCTCACTCTCCATCTCTGAAACTTGTCCAGTGTGAATTGTGCCAACAAAGGAGCTCTGCCCTTCTTGCCTCCTCCAGTGTGCAAATTCCCCCTGCTAACCTCCACCACCACCCACTGTGGTTTTTATTTCACCATTGAAAGCAAGACATACTCAAAACAGAATTAAACCAGCAGGAATCAATGGCAACACCAGATATCTCACTGCCCGTCTGTCTGCCTCTGCAAATATTCACTTTGCATCCTAGACAAAGTCAGGCAAAAATGGTCCAACAACCCAAAGAATGTCCTGGGAAAAGAGAGTCACAGCAAAAGACAGCGGGACACAGACTGAAAATGTGTTTGTGCATTGTCACAGTGACACTTCTGAGAAGAAGGCAGTGGTGCAGTCTAAACGTCCACAGACCACTGTCTAGCAAAGGCACAGCATGGCAAGAATAAATGCACGGAACTCCAGCTCATGTCAAGACAGCTACTAATGTAGTAGCTTTCTGCAAGATGAGGATATCCCTTCTGCAAAATGAAATAAAAATGTTGTAGTTGATGTCATAGAATCATAGACTGTTGAGGGTTGAAAGGGATCATCTCGTTCCAGGGATCATCTCATTCCAACCCCCCTGCCATGGGCAGAGACACCTCCCACTACCCCAGGTTGCTCAAAGCCCCATCCAACCTGGCCTTGGACACTTCCAGGGATGGGGCAGCCACAGCTTCTCTGGACAACCTGTGCCAGGGCCTCCCCACCCTCCCAGGGAAGGATTTCCTCCTAACACCTCTTCTAAATCTCTCCTCTTTTAGTTTAAAAGCATTCCCAGTTGTGCCACCACAATCTGCCCACGTAAAAGGTCACTCTCCAAGTCACATCCCCTCCCCATGGCTTGTGCTGTTTCCTCAAGTCTTCCTCACACAAAAACACCCCCCCGGTTTCCATGAGGATCCCTCTTCAACTGGAACAAGGATCACGTGTCTACTGGGATTTTTTCCTGCCTCAGGGCTCACCACCCTCCTGCCTCACCACCCAACACAGGCAGCCTCACGTGCACCAGGCAGTAGATGCAGAGACAGTCTCTAGTCTACAGCTGCACCAGCAAAAGCTGTCTGAATGCAGAAAAGGAATAAATTGGCAAAGTAGAAAGCCAAGATGATGCAGAGCATTATTCCCCTCCTCAGGGCTCTACAAAGCCATGACTACTAAGTAGTATCTTATAACAAATACATATTTTTGCCTTTACTGCTCAGACTTAAACCAAAACACATACACAGACTGGTGTTGCATGTAAAACTCCTTTTTCTATTCAGAGTAAATTCCGTGTGAGCATTTTCCTGAAAATACTGACAAAATAAAAATGTCCTCAGGGAACCATATCCCTTTCCTTCAGCTGCTCATTATATAGCTTGCTCTAATGCTCATCATACTGAATTTTGAATCCCAGGTGCTGATGGGAACAGAAGCATTTTGCCAAAAAAACAACTGTTTTAAAATCGCTGTCCAGAAATTTTTTTGTCTGTGTGCAACATTTAGGAGACTCAGTGAGGTAAAGGCAGAACCAGATCCGAGTCAAAAGGTGTTACATGGAGAGATTCAGGGGATAAAGCAGTAATTGGGTGAGGGAGAAGCACAGTCCTCAGCATTCTTGCTTATAATCTTCCATTTACATGGAATAGTCTCAAAACAGGGATTATTATAATGTGTGAATTCATAGCTAATTGAAAAAAGGTGCTGTGGTTAACTCAGGAACCACTTCATTTCAAGCCCTTTTATCCTCCCTAAATGTGAATCTACATTTAAAGATGGAGGAAAAATACATGGTGTATTCAGGAACAAACAAAGGTATTGTCTGACATAAGGAGCTTATGTAAATGTGTGATGGCAGAGCTCCTTTTGCCATAAACCTATCAAATACCTCAATAAATCACCAAGAACAACAACAAAAAGTCTTTCTTTTAAGGAGGTTTGCAATGGGATTTCACCTGTCCAGGACTGAGGACAGCACTGTTCAGGGTAAAAAAGGAGAATTGTTAGCATCTTCCTGAGCAATAAATTGCAAATAAATGTCAAATTTTGTGTGTTTCCATTTTGTATCCACTGATAGTTTGCTAATTTTCAAACCAAGGTGACATCACGCAGGGATGGCTGCACCTGCAGGAGTGTTTGACATCTTTGCAGTCCCCCTTTAAGAGCCAGTAGATTTATTTTTGCTTTTAAAGGCACACAGCCTTTCAAAAATTAATTAAAAGGTGCCTGTACTACAGTGGCTTGAAAAGGCATTGAATGTAATGCAGTGGGTACAGTGCAGGATCAGAGACCCTGGACATCTCCATCCTACCCAATTCTACTGTCCTGCCATGTAATCTCAGCAAACTATGTCACCTCCTTCTTTCCCTCTTGGTATTCTTAATTTTTGACTTTCCTTTTAGACTGGAAGGCTTGGGAAAAGGAACTGTGTCTTATGACATGTCAGTAGAGTCCTTTCTTTCCCAGTGTTCCGCTCTCAGTTGTTCTTGGAAGACCAACAATTCTAATTACATGAAGGCAGGATGCATGTGGATGCAACATTACTTTGTTCAGGCTAATCAGCTCAATTCCATCAGTGGAATCTCTCTCAATTATAGGAGAATCCATGTGTGTGACTGAGACAGCAGAAATCAATCCTAATTACTCCCCACTGCCTGCACCATTCTCCTGTGCAAACAGGAAAGGGACACGAGGTGTTCCCAACATGGGCCAATTCCTTCTTCTAGGAATCTGTTAATGCCCTACCAGGAAACGCTTTTGCTGTGCCAAGCAAGGATAGCAGCACTATTTATGTCAGAAACAGCAATAAATGGATGTTTCAAGCACAAAAACAGTTGTAAAACTCATCAGAGCCCTTCCTAGACGGGACAGTGTATCACACATCTTGCTTCCACCAGTGTATTCTGAGCCATAGATCCAACAGCTTGTCAAGGAGAAAATACAGAGAATTTCCAATGTTTTATGCAAGATGAGAACTTCATAAAATCATTTCCTTGTCCTGACAGAAAAGGCTTAGTAAATCCCCTTTATTCTGATGCAGGCTCACAAATAAACCTTTAACTTAATTCATCTAAGGATGAGCGTTGGGTTTGAACACCACCACTCACAAGGCACAGAGCAGGAGTTACCACTGTGGATGGAAGGGGCAGGAGCATCAGGTCACCAAAACTGGCCCACACCTGCCAGGATTTCCTGGCTCAGGGAGGAATTCGGAGCTGGTTTGATCCCACCACCACCAATGACATGCACTGATAATTTTATAGCTGCTCTAAGTACCTCTCGAGCATCTCTGGCAATCGAGCTTCATGTCTGTGGGTACTAATACAAAATGAAGGAGTGAATGGGTTGTAGTGTTTCCTTTGATCATCTGTATTTGTATATTAGACTCCTGAATATGCTCCTTCATGCACAAATCAATTTGAGTTACAAAAGATATTGAGCACAGACTACCCAAAACAGTCATGAAAAGGGGTCAGCTCAGCCAGCCTGAGCTCCTGCCTGCAGGGCCAGGTTGCTGAACTCAGCATATAAACCTGCTTTTATTTTTATCCACCCAGATCTGAGTGCCTTATTTTGAAAGGTCTGCTACAAATCCAACCAGCAGCCACAGAGGAATTAGAAAAAAGCTGCTGTGCCTCAGAAAATAATTTTTGTCCACAGCGTTTATATAAACAAATGAATGAAATTATTGAGCAGAGTTGAAAAGTCAGGACAAGGGTGCAGCGAACCAGAATGGAGTGATAACCAAAACCCTCCTGCAGCACCCCATTCTCCCTTTATTTTGGAAGATGCAGTTTATTCCTGGCAGGAATTGCATTTCCACAAGTTATACCCACACATCAATTGGAGAAGACAATCAGCAAGATTTTATTTTAAACTTACAGTTGAAGATCAAAAGGTCAACGCCAAGTTTCCATCTCTTCTTGTCCTAATGATTCTAAATTGTGCTGCTCTTCTCCAGGGCCAGATCTGGAAATTATACATATTCTTTGTCACAGTTTGACCTTGCAGAGGTCTGCCACAATAGGGATTATGGTGTTGTCAGAAGATTATTCTGCACCTGTTTCCGTGACATTTGTCCCTCACAGAGGAAGTGCAAATAGTGATGACATCGACGCTCAGCAACGCCTTGTCACTCCTGGAGAGACATAGCTGGGAAGCAAAGAGGAAAAAAAGAGAAAAGGTAATGAAAAAAATAAAAATAGAAGCAGAAATTTGAAAGCTTTCCCCTGATCTGCCACTTCTACCAGAGAAGCAAAACAAAAGGTGCACAGTAAAAATCAATAGGAAAATGTAAAAAGGAAAACGAGTGGGAAATACGCACGGAGAGATGCAGGAACGCCCAGGAATTTATACTGAAGTCACATTAAAAACTGTATCTCTCTTCAAAATATTGAGAAAGCCTGGATAAAACATGCCTGACATAAAGGATTGCTGAGATTGAAGTGACTGACAATATCCATGGGGAGAAAAGACAGATGAAAACCAGGCTGTTGCAGCTGGATGCTCTGACTGAAGTTAGATGGTTCTTAGCAGGAGAGAAATGTAATAACTTTGGAAAGAAAAATGAATAAAGCTAGAAAATGTCCTCTACAGGATGAGTGAAAGGCTGGCATCACAAGCACTGACAACAAAGCTGGAAACAAGCTTGAAACCTTAGTTTTTACGTGGTACAAAGCTCTTCTTCTGGACCCTGTTAACTTCCCTAACACTAACCATAAATGGGATTAAAGGACCTAATAAAGTTATTCCATTTGCCTGGGTTTATTACCTGTATTTTCAAGCTTTTCCTGGCTCACAATATTAAGTTTCCTCATCTCTTGGCTGCTGGTGGAAAGTGGGAAAGTAACTTTGCAGGGCTGTTATAAAAATCTTGTTCTGTCTCAGTATCACTTATAAATACTGTCTTTGATATGGATCACATCTGTAACTCTCCAGAAGGAGTTTTCACACGGACAAAAGGTGTGGGTTTTTTTTACCGAACTACATAGTGTAACTCAAACAAATCTCTAGCTTAGAAATTTAAAATGGACACGTTTCTTTTCAATAACCTTGAATGTTTTAATCCCATCTTACTAACAGCAACATGAAGACAAATAAATCTAATTTTTGTACCTATGCGACACCAAAATCTCCTTGATTTCAGGTAGACCTTAAACACATCAATTACCTAAATCCCCATTTCTATAAAGACAGTTTGAGATTCAATTTACAAAAAACATACACTATTTTTAAAATATTCACCAGTTTTTCATCTTCATTCATTTTGATGCACATATTTAAACAGTTTCCAGTATTTCAGTTTTCTTGGCCAAGCAGAAATATTTATTATACTTGTAAAGTTTATATTACCCTGTAGCAAAGCAATTTATCATTACTATACATGGGTGACTTTCCTGATTATTAAAATACTGTTAAAGTGAAAACTGCTCAGCTCACCACACTTCTCCCTAATTTATTCTTGTTTGACTTCAGATGGAATATAACTGAAAAATAATACATCTGAGTTAGAAACTGAGACACAGGATGGAGAGACAGGAGGGTGAGAAGAGTCCTGTTGGGGATATTGAGCTGTCCTGCGAGTGTTTGGGGCTGGTTAAAAATGGTCAGCAGGAAAAGGAGGCTCAGGGGGGACCTTCTGGCTCTGCAACTCCCTGACAGGAGGGGGGAGCCGGGGGGGGGTCGGGCTC
>JAWMRA010000041.1:62490302-62516602 GCA_035584735.1 Pseudotriccus pelzelni
GGACACTCCCAGGGATGGGGCAGCCACAGCTTCTCTGGGCAACCTGTGCCAGGGCCTCCCCACCCTCACAGGGAAGATTTTCTTCCTAATATCTAACCTAAATTTCCCCTCTTTCAGTTTGAACCCTTTACTCCTTGTCCTGTTACTACAGTTCCTGCTGGTGAGGGCCTCTCTGGCTTCCCTGCAACCCCTTCAGATACTGGAATGTGCTGTGAGGTGTCTACACAGCCTTCTCTTCTGAAGGTGAAACAGCCCCAACTTTCTCAGCCTGACTTCATAGGGGAGGTGCCCCAGTCCTCTTATCAACTTCATGGCCTCCTCTGAACTTGCTTCATGTCCTTCTTATTCTGGGGACACCAGAAATGTGAGCAGCACTCCAGGCGGGGTGTCACAAGAACAGAGGGGGAGAATCATCTCCTTCCACCTGCTGGATAGATCCACTCCTTTGGATGCAGCCCAGGACACCGTTGGTTTCTGGGCTGTGAGCACACACTGCCAGCTCATGTTGAGTTTTTCATCAACCCTCAGACCAACCCCAGGTCCTTCTCCGCAGGGCTGCTCTCAATCCCTTCTCCACCCAAGCTGTAGGTGTGCCTGGGGATGCCATGACCCAGGGGCAGGACCTTGCACTTGGCTCTGGTTGAACTTTATGAGGGTGGCATCAGCCCACCTCTCCAGCCTGTCCTCGTCCCCCTGGATCCACCCCTTCTCCCTAAGGGGTTGACTGCACCAGACATTTTGGTGTCATCAGCGAACCTGCTGAGGCTGTCGTTGATCCCACTGCCTGTGTCGCTGACAAAAATATTGAATGGTGTCAGCCCCAGTCCCGACCCCCAGGGACACCCCTCACCACTGGTCTCCGTGTGATGAGTTAACAGCTAGTTACGGTCACTTTCAGGTTTTTCTGACTTTCCCATCTCTTTTCAGTAGCTTGCCTGTTTGAAGAATGCAAAGATATTAAAAAATCAGCTGCAAGTAATTTCTCCATAATAAAAACAAGCAGAAATCCTGAAATTAATCCCAAGGCAGCAGCAGGCTATGAACTAAGATCTAGTTCAAAGCTGGATCTCTATCTGCTAATACAGCCAGTTCAGCCAAAATAAATCTTTATCTTCACCAGATGCTACATGTGGCTTAAGTATTCCCACACATCTGCATTAGAATAATGTTCAGAGAGAAGATAAGTCCTTTTTGGACTATATAAATGTAACTTCTATGAGCTGGTCTTGAGATGATCCTTGATTTTCCACTCTTTTACACAATACTCTGGCCTTTCAGGGATTAGCACATTCAACATAGGTGGGGTCTGTTAGACAGACTTGACTGTAGTGCCCAAATTATTTCTAAGCCTGAGCCAGACAGGTTACACTGTGCCAGCTGACATACACAAGTGTAGTTGAGTGAAGCAACGTGACAGGACCAAGACTCATCATTTTGGTGTATTAGTCACATTTTTTGAAGTGCTTCATGCACTGAGACTTCTAAGTTGTTCTTACTTTTGATACAGAAAGAAAAAAATTCTGATTTACTTAAAGGCCCAGTCCTCATTGTTCTGTTTTCTCATTATAATCTTAAATTGAGTAGAGAGCAGTTCTCTTCAGGCCACTACAGTTTAATAAATGAAAAATAGAAAGTCTGAAGGCATCCTTAATTGTCTCACAACCTTAGGAAATTAGTTCTCAAATCATATTTTCTCTGAATCACCGGTTTCTTAAGTAAGAAATGTTACTTGCAGGACAGTGGGAATGAGGCGAGAACCTAGGAAAAAGTGTATTGCTTTTGACGATGGGAAAGGGAGAGCTGGAATAGCATTCAGATGTAGTCCATGAGAGTATCCAAGAGCTCTTGTTCATTTCTATCTGCCCCACTAGTCCAGGGCCCTCCTTTCCAAGGTGGGAACACACTGTTGGCGTTTGCTGCTTCAGCCCAGATTTCAGTATGTTAACACTTAATGCCACAGGGGCATGAAAAATGATCTCTAGTTAGCTGTGGAAGGCAAAAAATGCTGAAAAAAGCTGAAGCTGAGGCAAAAAAGACCTGAAGGTGTGTTAGTGTTAGTACCAGAGACACTGCATAGAAGAAAGATACTGTGTCTGAATAACATGAGCTTTGTAACCAACTTTAATTCTGTGCGTGGAACTGGAAGATGGAATTTAGAGACAATCTAAAAAGAAAACCCAGAAAACCAGCAATTTTGACTGACGGCATTAACAGTGAATGAAAATCCCCAACCCTTCGTTGAGATGTGGTGACTGGAAAAAGTAAATATTAATGGAAAAGTAAGAATGAAGGACTTCAGGGAAAAGAGGCAGTTGTCATCTATCCAAAATGTCTGTTGAGTACTCTGAAAATGCAAGTTTCAGAGTCCCCAAGCAAGACTTCCAAGCCTCTGGAACGGCCCAAGCCACATGAATGTTAGGGAAGTGTACAAAACCACTGCTTTCCTTTGGCCCATTCACCTAGAGTTGTTAGAGTTTCCTGCCTAGAGAAAAAGAATCTTCTACAGGGAATTCAGGAAAAATAGCTGCCTGGAACCACTATAGTTTTTTTCCTAAAACTATAACGATGCTCAGTTCACCAAAAAAGAGTGGAAGTGTTTTAATCAGCAGCAGTGGATTTCAATGATACCAACACCAGCCAACACAAAAATAGTGCACTTATAAGGAATTCTTCATAAATAAAAATAAGATACACCCCCCCAGCAATAATTAAATAATTAAATAAAAGAACATTTAATTCTGTATTTTCTACTCATAAAATGCTGTCTTTCTATGAATTTCTCTTCCTGCCTCTGGTTTATACTTTGACATGCTTCGATATTAGGCCACGTCCTCACAAATGTGACTCAAGAAAAAGCTGGATGAAAAAAAGGGGTAAGGGAGAGGAGAGGGGAGATAAACTGCAAGAAAATAAAGTACTAAACCCTACATTTTTACTGAACATACTTATTTCCAAAAAGTTTTTCACATCAACATGTTGTTCAAGGAGACAGTGCAGGATTGCTGGTCATGAAAATCACCACAGGCAGAGCAGGGAATGGCAACTCCAGTTTGCTAAACCCATATGGTCTTCTACAGCTCTTACAGCATCCATTCTTCCCTTTATCCAATAGAGTTCAGTGAACACAGGGAATGAAAGGGACCATCTATCAGGGACTGGTAGAATATGCTGAGTTAGAAGGGACCTATGCTTGGAGATTGCTTTTTTGGTGATTCTTATTCCTCCTCCTCATCGTATGGACAGCTTGCCTAGATACTCTATCCTCTATTCTCTGAACTATCCCTGTAGCTTTCACTTTATTTAATTTCTATACCAACCACCTTTCCATCTCCTCTACCATTCTCCCCTTCCTGCCTTCCTGATGGTACGTATCTCCCACAGCTTGTGCTTCAGGCAGGCCAGAAACTACTTTGGAAATATCCTCCCATCCTGCTCCCACAAGGAGTTAAACACAATGCTAAGGGGAGTACTTCAATTTTGACTTTAAAATTCTGTGGCATTCTGTCTGCTTCAGCCAAAGCTCCTGAATGAGAAAGTTTTTTCAGAGGATGAGGGTTAGCCTGCAATAGCTTTTGATTTCTTGCTGGGGAATGCACAAACCCGGGCTCAGATGGGAAGCTGCAAAAACGTGGCAGCAAAAGTGCATCTCTGCAAAAATCGTGTGTTCACCTAAGGGGAAACGAAGGGATTGCCAGGAGGTCCCAAGAGCCTATTGATACGCAGTCAAACTTTTCACCCTTGCCGTTCCACCACACCCTATTTTAAATCCCCGCTCAGATTATTTTTATTTTTTTTTTAAATAGCTCATGATTTCGTTGGGCCTGCAGCTCACGGGGACTGGGTTGCCACTAAAAACACATGGCTAAACACAAGCGGGCAGGATTCAAAGGAACGAAGCAGATATATTTATTTATCATTTATTAAAGGGCTCTGAATACAGATTAATGTTCCTTACTCGATACTTTTTTTATTGTTTCACCTGCTATACAGTGGGAATTGAAAAGGCTGACCGGTCATCTAATCTGGCTGTAGCTGCTTGAAGCGTCTGAGGATTCTCTGAGGAAATATAAACTAAGAAACCACCCACAGTAATACTTCCCAGCTGCCCTCTGAAGGTCAAGGCTCCCTGTGAGGCTGCTTCAGGCTCTCCCAAGTCCCAGGTAATCAGCTTCCCATGCACCCCACCACTATCACCCCTTGTGCTGATGTTTGGCGGGTTGGATCAGAGAAGGAGGCACAGATATGTCCCGCCTTTCATGCAGTGAGCCAGGAGTTTTATCCTGCATCCCCCAAACCTGCCCTTCAAATTATCCATTGTTTTTTTATACGTGGGTATATTTTTTGATGAATCCCCTTGCTGTTCTCTATGCTGACCATCTGGAGGCCAGAAGCAGCAAGCTCAAATATTTTTTTTTCACTCATCCCAGCAGGCACTGGCAGCACACAGGGCAATATTTACAAAATCCCAAGTGGTGTGCTTTGTCAGGAGTACTTTGTTAATTATCCTGTGTTATGTTCTTGCATCTTTCCTCCAGGCTCCCACTCTTTTTTTGTTTTCAGATCTGTCCTACATAGTTAGATGATTATGGCTCCTCAGTGGAGCCTTTCTAAGACTACAGTGAACCTTATTTTTTGTATTTTCTGGGCCTTCTCTCCATTATCAAAGCCTGTGTTGCACTGTTCCTAAAGCCAAAGTCCCCAGAGTGAGATATACTGTATTTGGTAGGGGAATCTGATTTTTAATATAATATTAAAAGGCTCTGCATGCAGCCATTGTTTTGCCTCTGAGGACTCAGTGTGTGCAGAAAAAGGAGTCAGATTAATATTTCATTCCACAGTGATGTATTTCCCCCACCAAAACCAGCCTGCAGACACATTGCCCACTGGGCACACATGGAGTCTGTGTACTATTTTTATCTCCTGGTTTCAAGTGCCAGCTGTCACCTACTAGCTGACCTTGAGGTTGGCTGAACATTCTTGGCTTTGTCTGGAGAGAATTCATCCATGTAGTGATCAGGCTTCCAATGGTGAACAGTATTTCTTAATGAGAATAAGGAAATTTCATCAATTAAAGTCATTTGTCCCCATTCCACTATGGAAAAAGTTTGCCTGGTAGAACTGCGTGTTGCGTATCACATGCTAGCAAAGCCAGGATTTTTGTAGAAGCAAGCAGTCCCCTTTTCCTTTTGTTCTGGGACTATTGAATATTATATTAGGCAAACAAGTTTTGCAGAAAAAAATTTAAAACTATAGCACAAAAACTAATTAAATGTCACTTTGGTGTTCAACATATTCTGTAACAACAAATTAATCTATGGACACTCATGCCCAACTGGGAAATTACAATTATTTTTTTTTTTAATACAACAGAAAAAAATCTCTTGTGAACTTTTGAACCTTTAAACTTTTTTTCAATAAAATATCTAAGTTAACAGGGGAAAAATAAAGTTTCTAAATAAAGTCTTCCCCTAGGACGGCATTTTTGCCTTGCCAAATTAAACTAACCAAAACTTTTGTTTCTCTAGCAATTTAGCTTCCCAAGAAAAATACACCTGCAGCTATCAGGAGCTTTGCTCGAGCCTTCAGACCTTCTATTTCACGGACAACATTAGAGGGCACTTCTGCATTGTGGTAGGTTTTCAGTCAAAGAAAGGGACAAGCCTGACCTTACCGGCTGAAATGCTCTCGAATTCAGAGGCAACCTGAGATCTGCTCCAGCCTTACAGATTAATAACTTGTTCTGCAGGCAGCCTCTTTGATCCCATCAAAGCTGATCCTGCAGGAAGGCACGACCTGCTGCGAGGGAAGGTGGCACCTGGTGCTTTAGAAGTAGGTCAGTGGTCGGAGGGGGTGAGGCTGAGACCGGGGCTCAAGTCCTGCCTCACATTCCTGTGCCCCTACACTGAAGTGGCCCTTGTGAGCTCTCACCCAGGGCTTCACTGATTTCAAGTCTTTCAGCATTTGGTGCTTTTGCAGCTTCATTTGACAAAGGCAGATGATTAAGTTATAATCTCTGCTTTCACTGATAAAAAAGACACCAAAACCTCATTTCCAAACAGGGTAATTATAGAGGAAAGCTTGAAAAGGAGACCTAAAAACATAAAAATCAGAAGGTCACTGGGAGGGAAATTGAAAACTCAAGCCTCGTTTATTTAATTATTTTAGAAATACCAGGACTTTTGAACTAATTTCCTCATTTTGAGGGTGCTGACTCATGTTTTATGAAAGTTTCAGGTTAGCAATGCTGATGTAAGCAAGCAAAATTTATCAATGTAATGAAATAGTTTATCCAAAACCCTCTAAGTAGCCTGTTCAAAATGTGCTTTTCTTACATGACGTGATGTCTTCGAAAGAGCCGCACAAAATTAGCGGCACATGAGCAGAGGGCTCACTAGGTTTATTTTTCTATTTCCTGCTCTTCAAGAGCAGACCTATGGAACTGAGTTCCTGGACCCAAATTGCTGGGGAAATGTCACTGCAATTTACTCTAAGCCTCTATCCCCATTAGGAGGCAGGATTTCACAATATGGCTCAAGAGCAGTCTTCAGTGTTTGTTATTGTACAGACCAGCTACGCAAAGCCTGCTTGGTTTAGGCATCAAATTCCCCTGTTTGCTTTGAACCTCCCATTTCTCACTCATAATGCTGGAGAAAGGCTGTAGGAACTGTTTGAGCATTTTCTCTCAATCTCACCTCAAAGGTGAACAAAGTGAAGAAGTGAACAGAGACAGACCATCAACGAGCCGTTGTGAAAATGTCAGTCATTCCTTTCTGGAGTGAATGACCATGACCTCTTCATGGTCAACTCAAAATGTAGGCCTAAAATTCAGTTTCCGCAGTTGTATCCAAGAAGAAGCAGTTTCTTACCAGAAGTTCTTTGTGTACCATTCAAACCACTCAGCACTTAGCTTTTCCTCTAACACTGCAGCTACACTTACAAATCAGAGAATCACAGAATAGCCTGGGTTGGAAGGGACCTTAAAGGCCATCTAGTTCCAACCCCCTGCCATGGGCAGGGAGACCTTCCACTATCCCGGGTTGCTCAGAGCCCCATCCAACCTGGCCTTGGACACTTCCAGGGGTGGGGCAGCCACAGCTTCTCGGGCAACCTGTGCCAGGGCCTCTCCACCCTCACAGGGAAGAATTTCTTCCTAATATCTAATCTAAATCTTTCATATGTTAGCTTTAAACCATTCTCCTTTGTCCTCTCACTGTGTGCCCATGTACAGAGTTGCTCAAATCAGGAGCCCTCACAGGTTCCCTTTTGTGCTGCCTCCTTTGTTGTTGGGGACTGCATCCCACCTTGCATCAGTTGTACCACATCCATCTCTTAAACAGAGAGCTCAGTTTCTGTGGCAGGTCCGTCAATCTGTGACATTTCCAGGGCAGAGGTAAAAGCTTCTTTGTGGCAATGATGATTCAGGTTTAAGATTTTTCCTATCCTGGTTTTGAAGCCATCATTCTGTATTTAGAGGAAAGCACAGGGAGGCAGAGGTATGAAATCTCTCTTAGAAACAGGTCAGCTCCAAAGACCTTGCTGTGTAACCGATGCCTGCACTCACCCAGGAGACAGAAGCCCTACAGAAGTAGGACACAAGCAGCAGTCCTGCAGAAGAATGGGGCACCTGCTGTGGCCAAGCACAGAAGTGAACAACAACCTTGTAGTTGTGTCACTAAAGTTTCCTGGTACAATGCACATGAACACTTGTGCATCTGTTCATGTCCTTCCCTCGTCCCCATTCCGAGGCTCGTCTGCTCCTCATCTTGTCAGCCACTCTCTTCAAGTTTCAACCATCTGATTCATGCAGCAAAAAGTCTCCCCACAGAAAACATATTGGCTGAACCGCTTTGTTTTTCTAGAGCAGTGCAAACAGTTATTGCAAGGAGAATTTTAGGAAGATTGTGCCTGGCAAGGAAAACTCACTAAATAAATACATGATGTTAATTATCCTTTGCCTATTTCAAGTCAGCATTTCAAAGTGCTTTGCAAACCATTAATTAAGCTGCAATTTAGTACCATGAGGTAGTTAAATATTATTAACACTGTTTTCTGCAGGTGGGAAACTATGACACAGAGGGTGAAATGACCTGGATGAAGTCTGTCAGCAGCCCCAAGCCTACTAATTTCAGCTCACCAGCTCCCTATTCCATTAGGCCTTTGTGTTGTGAAAAGATGTGGTTACCTTGCAGACAGTGATGAAAATGTGAAAATTTGAAAGCACATGAAAATTTGACCAGCAGACCCAGAAACCCTGTGGCACGTCACCCACATGACAGAAGCATGTCTGGCAGGAGATTCCCGGGACTGTGCTGCTTACTTGGCCTTGTGTGTTGTGTGTCCCAAACCCTGGAGCAGTTCTCAACTGTTTGCAGCCTCTGTAGTTCATTACAGACCTGATTCTGCTCTGCCCAGACACACATCTGGTGCCAGGTTTCAGCAACAGGCTGGCTCTGCGCTTCTGACAAATTGTTGTGCCTCTTTCTCTGAGATGGCTCTGCCTCTTTCAGGTGCATCACTCAGCCCTTCTCCCTCTGCTTCCAGTGAACCCGTCCTTCTGAAGAAGTGGCCGTGGTGAAGTGTCTGAGCTGAAACAGTTGCTGAGTGCCAGAAATCAAGGCACTGAGGGCTGATGCTGACAGATGCTCCCAGGACCACCTGTGGCCACTGGGTCGCAGACAAAGGAGGTGAGGCCCGAAGGTGAAGACTCTTTGGAAACGGGCATTAAGTCTTGCTTCCCAAAAGCAGGAATTGGGGGGTGGGACTGTTTCACCCACTGCTATGTTTCATTATCTGCTTTGAGTCCTTCCTTCAACACTGCATCTCCCACTGGATGCTCCATTAGTCCCTATATTCTACCACCCCCTTAGGCATTCTTTTTCCATTGTTTAATCACCTGAAGTCTATTCTCCATGGAAACTCTAAATTAACGGAAGAAAAGCTGGACAGGAAAAGTTAAGAATAAGTCATTCAGCTCTGAGTTCATCTGTTGAATGGACATTTACAGGAAAGACAAGTTGAAGTGCATAGACTGCGGAGCTACTGCTGTATTCTGCTGCCCTTCTTTACCCCTCTCGGTTTATACCATTTTGAATTATAGGGATATATGAAGATTTGGATTAATTTTGTATGGGTATTATAACATTTTGGTACAAATGAATTTTTACTCCTTTTAAGACATTCCTTTAAGAGACACATAATCACTGTGGCACCTTGGAGCCACCCATGATCTACTTGGCAAGAGCTTTCTGAAAAGTCAGCACTCCTTTTTGAGGTAAGTCCATGCAGCAGCAGTGCAGTCAGCCCCAGCTGCCAACAGCCCTGAGCTGTGCCCAAGGAACGGCCTTTTCCATGGACTTGATAGGCTATGTTATCTAGTCTATAATCCTCCATTCCACCATGGGGTAAATGTGTTGTCTGTGCACCAGCAGCTGCAGGTCACCTAAATAATGCCCAGGTGATGCTTTTGAAATCTAGAGGTGAAGGTATGAATTTGCTTAAGTGTATTTCTACACCTATGCATGCCATTATTTACACATTTCTGTGCAGGGACAGGAGCTGGACTTTGATAATCATTGTGGGTCCTTTCCAGCTTGGGATGTTCTATTATTCTCTGATCTCTCCTTCTCACGGGTACCTGGATGGGCGATATGGCAGATGTACAGATGTGGGAGCCACTAGATGGGGCTACAGGAGGAAGAAGACAGACGTGGGATTGCAGGCAATCTGTCAGGATAAAGCCAAGTGGCGTGTTTGGTATCCTGGCCTGTGTGGGATCTTTATTGGAAAAGATCAACCATAATAGCAGCATGCAGCACCTGTGCTCTCACCGCGGGAAGGGAAGCAAGCATGCTTTCCAAGCCAGGAAAAAAAACATTGTATCCCTTCAATTGTAAACTCTGGGTGAATGTGCTTATACATTCAGAGCATGAGGCAGATGGTAACAAACCACATGCCTGCGGATTATCCCACTTTTTCCACATTTGCATTCTCAAAACCACTTTTGGTGCCCGTGGTTTAACCTCTGTTTCCCTAACTCCTGTTTATGAGTCGAGTGGTCACATGTCATCATGTTGAGTGGGGAAGTGTGTACAGGGGATAAGGAGGTAGAAGTGGTTCCATATGGTGAAAGAACCGACTATGCCAAAGTATTAAAAAAAATATAGGAAGAGAGAAAAGCAAGAGCAAAATCTTTTGAGGAGATCAGGAATCTAAAATGCTTGTGACCTCGTATGAGGAAAACAGTTGTCTGCATCTGAAAGGGAAACTTAGGATTTGAAATGCTGATAATACAGGCTTCAGTGTTTGGAGCAGGGGTGAAGGTTAAATGGATTTACCTTCCTCTGTTCTACGCATAATTCAGGACAGAAGGCTGAAAGATTTCAGTCCAGAGGATGGGAGGCCACCATCAAACTGCAAGCTTCAGTTCTTCTTCCCATTGTAAACTGTTGATCAGAATGAAAAAAAAAAATGCATCAGACATTTTAGCTCTGTTCACAATAGTATTATGAAGTTGCTGGCATGGTATTAAGTATGTGCTTGCGGTTTCTAGAGACAATTCTTCTAGCAAAGTCAGAGTCCTTATGCTTCGGGGAAAGGCGAACAAAACACAACAGATGCCCTCTATTGAGTGGGTAGCAAGGGTCAAATTAATTATAATAGTAGATAATAGATGAAATACCACAAAACTATGGAAAAAAGCCCCTCAAGCCAATGAGAAATTGTCTTTTGTTTGTTTGTTTGTTTTGTTTTAATCCCAGATCTAAATAAAATGCAGAAACAAGTAAAAAATCCCTTATTGCTGGGTGGGAGTATAGTGTTCTCTGTCCTGCCAAGACCACCTTTGGAACCCCTTTTGCCACCAGAATATCTTACCAGTTCTGGTAGTTTCATTTAGAAAGCCAAACCAAAGAAAGATGAATGAGAATTCAAACCCAAAGCATATTTCTATGATGTAAGCATTCACTGGCATTGTGTGCTGTAAAAATTTGATATATGAAAGGTTGTTTCAGTTGCCAAAAGTGACTGAGATATCCTAACGTTTTATTATATACCATGAAGCAATTTGAGAAGTCAGGATTTTTAGAAGTAGGGACCCATCTGAAAATCAAGCGTCTCTGACAGATTTCCAGCTAGGCACCCAAAAGGCAAAGCATTTCTGAATATTTAGGTCAAAGGACTTTGGTTTTGAGGATCAATGATGTAATTATAAACCAGTCCCAAAACAAGGTTCCAAGATCAGATCAACTGGAATTTATACAGTTCATTATTGGTGGTCCTGATGGTTGCAGTCTGGAGTTGGGAATGGCTTTAGAAGTGAGACTAAGAAAAGCTGCATGTGGTTCGAAAGCACTTAACTGCCTCCAGGGGTAAGCAGACTTTGTGATAGTCTTTGCCAATAAAGCAGATGATGCATAGACATCGAGGTGAAATTCCAATTTCTTTTTGCCATCAGCTTCATTGTGGCCAGGATTCAGACCCAGTTATTTTAGGGACATATCCAATACTCATTTTATCTCCTCAAAGACTTCCATTGACTTAAATGGGAGATGGATCGTACTCTCAGGAGTCAGTTAACTCATAATCACAGCTCAGGAAAAAGTGCTCCACTTCATTATTTAAGAAGTGGAAGTAGAACAGATTAGACTGGAGGAGGAGGAAAGCAGAATGACAGTCAGAGGTCAAGACTACTCCGGCCAGCACCACGGTGGCAAAACCAAGCCTGCCTGATCCCTGTGAAATAAAATTTGGTTTCTCATAGCAGGTCTGAAACTTTCCCTGAGGCAGGTTTAAACCTGCAAATTGTGCAGAAACACTTTCCATCCAACAAGACGTCCTATTACAAACCTGTTCTATACTCCGTAGGGCTGGCGGTGGGTGGCTTTCAGTTGACTTCCTCCCCACACACACTCACTGGCCTTTGCTGCCAAGTCAGAAAGACGAAAAATCCTATATACTTGCATTCACCAAGTGATCTCCAAAGCAACTTAATACTGGTTCAAGTCTTCCTTGTCTTATAAATCGGATTCTTTCTGTAGGTTGTTTACCTACCACTTCTAGTGTGTCTCCAATAAATTAAATTCTGCTGAAGTGGTAAAATGTACGAAAGATATATTGAATGGTCTGCAGGCTGTACAGAGGAGCCATTATTTTAAGAGGAAGTAGGAAAGGCAATCATAAAATTTTGAAAAATTATGCAATAACTTTGTAGTTATTGCCCATCTGTATTCATTACAATGATCTACTTCACAGGCATATAAATAGAACTGGCAAGTAAAAGATGTGCTGTTTGCCTCCAGACGTGGCACTAGACCTCAGCAAATGAAATTTAGTTGAAGACTTCAGAAAAAGTGCTGGAAGGGTTCATCAACAGATGGAATCTAATCACCCTTCTCTCCCACCCCCTCCATTTTACATTCCCCCATGCTTGTTCTTCACTCAGGACACCTTGTAAGAAAGATGACAACATTTAATTGCCTCATTTGCAGGGAAACCCTGATACACAACATGACTTCATTCTCACAAGGCAACAAGTCTCATAAATCACACCTTCTGAGTGCACCCATTAGAGCTCCAGTATGACAACTTCATGCCTAATACTCTCCAAACAAGGACCACACAAAACTAAGACTGTAAAATTGCTGTTGACTCACAGCAGCTTTTATAACACACACTCAGCTCAAAAAGGCTTAACTTGTATGGGTTTTAATCATGTTTGGGCATAGGAGACTTCTCACTGATTCAAGACAACACATGTTTAAAAAAGAAGAAAAAGCAGAATATATTTGACAGAGCTCTTTCCCTTGCAGTTCCCACAGAGAAACACGGTCAGAAAAACAGAAAAAAATGACTGTTTCATTTTGTAAAGAAAGAGGATTCTGAGAAGTGTTGCTTCCTAAAATTGGAAACACTGAAAGGTTATTTTGTGTGTCACCATAGGTAGGGAAAGGTGTAGGGAAGGGGGTATTCCTTGGTTAGATACTCAACTGATGTATATCTGCACAAAGCTGTGGAAGCAGCTAGAGCTACACACCCTTGCTTGGGAGTCCCAGTGCTCCAAGGTGGTGTGGCTTAATCCCATCTGGCAGCTCAGCCCCACAGACACTCCCTCCCTCCCGCTCTAGTGGGATGGGGTAGAGAGGCAGGAGAGTAAAAGTGAGAAAACTCATGCGTTGAGAGAAAGACAGTTTAATAAATAAAGCAAAAGAGATGCACACAAGCAAAGCAAAACAAGGAACTCGTTCACCACTTCCCATGGGCAGGCAGGTGTTCAGCCATCCCAGGAAAGCAGAGCTCCATCATGTGTAGCTGTGACTCGGGAAGACAAACGGCATCACTCCATGTCTCCCCTTTCCTTCTTCTTCCCTCACTTCATATTCTGAGAACGATGTCATATGGGGTCAGCCGTCCTGGCTGTGTCCCCTCCAACTCCTTCTGTCCTCTCCAACACCTCAGCCTCGCTGGTCGTGTGGGGTGTGAAGCAGAAAAGGCCTTGACACTGTGTGAGCCCTGCTCAGCAAGAAGTAAAATATCCCTGAGTTACTAGCACTGTTTCCAGCACAAACGCAAAACACAGCCCCATACCAGCTACTATGAAGAAAATTAACTCCATCCTAGCCAAAACCAGCACACAAGAGCACATCCTGTCCTCCAGCAGGCAACCTGCACTGTAAGGGCCCCACTCGTGCCAAATGCAAGCACAGGCACAGTTGCACTGGGAAGCTGCAGCGCTGTGCTGACACCAGAGAGCAGCGAGGTCTGGCTGGGGAGCTGACTGCTGCTGTTCACAGAGCCAGAGGAACAGATGAAGTGACACCCTGGGTATTCGAAAATATCCTGGCCGACCTGCCCTGTGGAGCCCGGAGCCCCCAGTGCAGAGGTTGTCCCTGCAGGATCCCGCACGAACAAAGGGTTCGAAAGGGGCTTGCAAGCGTATCCAAAGATTTTTATATGCTTCAGAGCAGGGTTCCCATTGCTCCCCTCCAAAAATGTGACACGCATCACCATATTTCACTGAGAATCTCTTATTTCTTCGCACAATAGCTTTTTTTTTTTTCCCCCACCCTCCCTACGGCTACAAATGAGACTGGGGGGGTGTGAATCTGACACGTTGCCCAATCGACTTCCTCACATTTGGAAGGCAAAACCAAGAGGTTTATATAAGTGGGGTAATATGCAAACCAGTTGAAATTACAATGGTACATTAGAATATATTCCTTAAGTATTCAAACCACAGCAAAAAAAAACAAACCCCAAAACCCAACAACAACGAATTCCCTCCCCTAAACTACAAGGAACAGAACAAAACCCACAAAAGCTGGGAAACCTGGTAAGGTCTGACTGAAATCTTGTCCTTACTTCACCCCTGAGGAAAAAAGTAGGGAGTATAGATAATACTGTCTGCTTTTTGGTGGGCCCTAAATACATAGGAAAACTATTAAGTCCCACAAACTAGGAACTTGTCCCACAAAATACAATCTTGCCACCATATCCTCCCTCCCATTTCCACACAACCATTCCTTTAAACTCACATGCTTGCAGGGCAGCTGCTTGCTTTCTCTTCAGGACCTTCATTGTTACAGGCACCAGTCTTGGCTCCGCTTCCCTGTTCTCTAAGTTTTCAGTTAGCACCTGCTATGCTTTCCTCTCTCCTTGCTCTCACCAAAAAAGGTCCTGACAGTGCCAACACAAGAGAAACCCCCACCCAGAAAAAAAAAAAAAAAAGGAAAACAGCTCTGGATGCGTGGTTTTCCTCAGGAAAAGCACTATTTTGACTCTTCTTTCTCTACCCGTCTACCCCTTCTCATGAAAATTGACACGCACTTGTCTTCACTTCCATCCCACTGCTGAATTGCTCTGAAATAGAGTAATTAGTTCAAAAGTTATCAGGAAGGATGGATGAACATACTGTATGCTTACAGAAATATTATCTCTATAGAAAGCCAACCTCAAACTAACCCTATCACAGCAGCCTTTAAGAACAGTATTAAATGAACCAAAACTATGCAGTTATCCACAGATGTCTACTCTGCAGGCACGGTGTGTTTTGTTTTCACCTAAGATTCACGCAGCTAAAGTTGCTCACCTGTGTAAGCCTCATCAAAGTTTCTCTGAGTCTTCTGAGGTGGCTACAGTGAAGAAGGGATTAGATTCCTTCAGGTTCCCTGTCTAAGAACACATTAATATGTACACACATATGCCTCATGCAGGTGCATGTGAGGAGACCCTAGTTCCTACCTCTGCAAGTTCCAAGCTTTTCACCATCTTTTAGGTGTTTTCTACAAACCGTATTTTCTACCCTGTAACGTAGGAAAGTTTTATTTATGCTTGTCATCTGAAGAGCTGAAGGCTCCCAAAGATCAGGATCCTAATAAAGTAACCAGTTTCTTTGGCTTTCAGGAGCATTTAATTACTTATGTGCATTTGAGAAATTAGCATCACAGGCCTCAGCCAAGGACTAACGAGAAATTAATGGAAAAGAAAGGAGCTGGATTCAGTTCCAGATTTCAGATTAATGCCCTGGTTCCATCCTCTTCCATCCATAAAGTAATTAGCTGAAAGTGAAAAGAAAACCCCCCAACCAAATATATAGGAAAAAGAGATAAAATATAGAAAGATTTCAATGTTACTTGTAAATTTTCCAGTCCTGTGTTGCATATAGTCTAGACTCAGCAGGATGCTGAGGACATTTTTAATCACCCTAATTAGAGAGGTCTTGAATAAGCCGAAGTGGAGAGGCCTTGGAGAAGACAAAATCACTTTTTGTCTCCTCAGCCCTTCTCACAAATTAAAAGTTACTTTGGTCTAATGGAAATCAGATTTTAAGTCTCAAAAAACCCCCCAGACTAACATTATTTGAATATATTTTTTTCTATGGTGCTATCTTCTGCAGGAGGAGCAGCAGTACTGGTGGAAGCAGCTTCAAGCTCTGCTTGAAGCCGGGGAACAAAAGTCTCCCTGAAAACAAAGAAACATAAATTAAATTTAAAAAGCAACATTTCACTTGCTTTATGGATTGGCCTGAGCCTGAAGGCTCACGGTTTGAGACATTAAAACCACGGGTGCACTCCATGAAAGACAACCCAATAGTTCTGACACTGAAGCATAATGGTTAGGGCTGTTCAAATATTCCATCTGCTTTGCTCTGTTTTTAAATGAGTGCATGAGAAATACTTGGGGTTTTTTGTGCCTCTTTTTTTCCTCTCAGAGCAAGAGAGGGTATTGTTTAGCTGTTAGACAACAGAGCTGGGCAACCTAAGGACACGTGGAATAAATAATGCAGAAATTAGCATTAAGCCACTTATATCACACTTGGTCTTACCTATAATCATCTCTACCTCAAAAAAAGCCATCCGGTAGCTTCCAGGTTTGGAAAATTAGTGAAAAAGCAGGGATTTCTTCATTTAGAGAAGTAATAAATAACAAAAGAGAGGAGAAGAGTATACAGTATCACAGATGCTATGGAACGGGAGAACAATCACATTCAGGGAAGTTTAAACATGAGTTACTTAAATACAGCAAAAATAAAAACTTTTAAGCAGAACATGTAGCAGTGTATTTGAAACAAAGAATTTAGCAAGCTGTAAACAAGTTTATATATATATATTTATGAATAATAATATGAATAACAACCCTATGACTGTTATTTATTGATACAAGGGCTAATGGTACATTTTTGGGGGATTGGAGAGCTGGATAAACCTGATTAGTTTTTCACATGTTTAGAACATTTAGAAGCCACAAGAGACGACTGAATCTCCTCCTGCACAGTTTTGCTTATTGTCACCGAAATCCCTCCATACTGAGCCCAGACACTTGAGCTGTAAAGTTTCTGTTCCCAAGGGATCAGTTTGAATGTGGTGAGTGGAGACCAGGAGACCCTGAACTGCCACCAGTGCCTGAGACCCTAGCAAAGACAAGAAGGTGAGGACTGGAACTCTATCAAGGTGTGGCTGAAGTGCAAAAACCACAAAACTGGAGTAATTGGATTCCATCTCTTCGGGTGTTTGCCTTTCAAAAATGTTCACGTAAAAGGGGACTGGGGAAAGATATGTGGCAGAAATATGTTATTTACCAAGAGCTCAGTGCTTATTGGGATCTTAGGAGAGTTCTCAAGGTAAACACATTTTGCAGGGATTTGGTCCTGTCTGTTGTTTGGGTACCATACCCAGAGCTCCTGGAAGATCAGAAACAAGAAGCTTTCTTAAGACTCTGCTTCTTATCTGCACCTTGCCCCACTTTTTATGTTCTGTAGCCTCAGTATGTATTTTTAACTCTGCCCTGAAGAGCTGCACTCTTTAATAACCCCTACATGCAAACTGGGAAAGAAGAAGGAGAGAAACCACCACTAATCCAGCACATTTATCTAGAGAGGAGAAAGCACTCCAGCACGCTTGCTGTGCTGCAAATGACTGTATAAATATGTTGGGAGGTGCCACGCCACTGTTGATGACACCAAAGTTTAACAGTATTAAATCAGATTCTTAATCCCAAGCCCGGCTGAAAAACAATTAGCTCCTAAAAGGTCTTTTAGTGCTATATTTGAGGCTCAACATTACTGCTTTTTCTCATTAAGCCTTTCGAAATAATTTATTCAAGCTTTTTTTTTTTCATGAGGAACACGCTCACATATATATTGTTACATTAACAGCAACAGAAAACCAAGAAAAGGGCAGATGATGCTGGAAGTAGCATTGTTGCCCAATTGCTTTAAAACAGGAACTACTTTCTTAGTGTCGGACATTCCTTCAGAGAGCAAGACCCTTTCCATCCATCAAGGAGTACATAAAAAAAGCGAGGGAGATACACTGTATGTCACAGTACACCCTCTTGAAATGAGTTTTGTACTACTTAAAGCACTTTCAACTGGAAATAGTTGACATTTAAAATACAAACCAGTTTTGCGTTAATCATAACATCACCACTAAGCTTGGTGCCATCTGCAAATTTGCTGAGGGTGCACTAGATCCCTTCACCTATGCCATTAATGAAGACATGACAGAATCACAGATTACAGCCTGGGGTTCTAAGGAGGAAGATTACAAGAATACTTACTGAAAAGTGAAATGTAATTAGAATAATATTTGCTCCATTAGAAAATCACATCTAAAGTGGAAGAAAATGCTTGTGCACGTTTGTTGAAACACTTGTACAAAAGTCTTAGAAACTGGAAAGAGAAAACAATGAAACCACTCAGTTTGCAGGCTGACTCAATGGACTGTACAGAATAGGTGTCTTCTGAAGAGAATGCCCAGAACTGCACTGGCCAGACCAGTTTTCTCCCAGCTCGTCTTCACAGCTGGCAATGTGATGAATTAGGTGAGAGCCAAAATTTATTAGCAGATGAGAGTGAAAAACTGTCAGTTTAATCCATAAGGAAATGGTTGTCACATTTGAACCACTGTATTGGGTTTGCATGGCACGGTTTAGGTAGTGGGGGGACTTACAGGGGTGGCTTTTTCGAGAAGCTGCTGGAAGCTTCCCGCATGTCCAACACAGGCAATGCCAGGATGGATCCACCGCTGGCCAAGGCTGAGTCAATCAGGGATGGTTGTAATGGCTCTGGGATGGTGTATTTAAGAAGGATCCCATCGGGGTCCCACACTTGGAGTAGCCTGTTCCCTGAGCAACAGCATCTCGTGCGAGGGACCCACACTGGAGCAGCTTGTGTAGAACTGCAGCCCATGGGAAGGACTCATGTTGGAGGAGTTTGTGGAGGGCTGTCTCCCTTGGGAGGGACCTCACACTGGAGCAGGGGAAGAGCGTGAGGAGTCCTTCCCTTGAGGAGGAAGGAGTGGAAGAGACAACACCAAACACTGACCACCAAACACTTTCCCCACCTCTCTGCGCTGCTGTGGGAGAGGAGGTAGACAAAATTGGTAGGAAATTAAACTAGTTTTTTCCTCCAAGTCTAGTGTGTGATGTTAGTTTGTGAGTGATCTCTCCCTGCCCTTGAGCCCTTCATTGTGTTTTCTCTCCTCTGCCCAGCTGAGGGGGAACTTTGGTGGACACCTGGCATCCAGACAAGGTCAACCCACCACAATTATTTTTTCTGTGTTTGCAACATTCCTAGTGGAATGCTACGAGCCATGTCAGAGTGTGGGAAGGATTATTGGTACTCCATTGTATTCGGCATAAGATTTACAGCAAGACTTACCCATTCTTCCCTTGGCATGCATTATGACTTCCTGACACTCTGGAATGATCCTTCTCTGGGACTCTCCCTAACCACTTTTGCGGTGTACAAGGGCTGTGTTGTTCCCCTTAAAATGCTATTGGGCAGCCCAGTAATGAGCTGTGGATAGAGAGCCTTAGCAAGTCTGTCTTCTAGACCGCTTATTTCTGTCACACTCCATCCATTCTGCCTGCCCTGCCTTTGTCAACTCTACCATCTGACACAGAAGCGTCCTCTTCCTGGCTTTCCTTTGGTGGTCACTGTAGAGTTAGAGATACAAGACCAGGACTGAGCCATGTCTGAGAGCCACACTAAAAAGCTTCGAAATTCATCTGCTTCTGGAAAGTTTTGCCTTGTTGACAAATGCAGAGATATAAGTGCCCCTTGAAGTACCATAACCTCGCTTTTCTCGCAAGTGGTTGCAGGACAACGAGAGAAGTATCTAGGGACTTCTCTCCATAACTTTGAGAACCATCCTTTGAAGTCAAAAGTGCATGCCTGAAGAAGGGAAAAAGTCCTGGCAGACAAATTTTAGGTATGAGTGAGTTTGTAAAACCTCATGAATAGCCCTGAAATATTTTTGGCCCTTTGACTATGAAAAAGAACCCTCTGCATGTTAGATGGTAGATGTCTGTGTGTCTAACATGTTCTGCATGTTAGATGGTAGATCATCCTCCCAGACATACATCTGTCACCTCCTGTTTAATACCACACAGAGGTACAACAATTCCTTTCTGTGTGCTACTGGAACAACAGCTGAAAAAACCCTACCGGTTTAAATCCTACAGATTGTTATGGAGGTATTTTCTGATACCTCTGATTGCGTTCCACCTTTCAGACTAGGAGTGGGATTCCTCTCATCAGGGCTTAAAAGCAAGGTGCCCAGCTGAAACACCTTTTGCCTTTGTGTCAACAGACAGACACAGATATCCCAGCGCCCTCTTCACCCAGACATGCATTCTGAGCACCCGCTGAGTGACCATTTCTTTTCACTGAGCACAGAAAGACTCAAGACAACTACTTTAGAAAAGATTATTGACATAAAAATGGCAAAAGTTAGGTCAGACAAACCTTGCCTTTAATGCATGATGTTGTTTGTGTATTACTTATTACAGCGTAGCTCATCTCCCGGTGGAAGAGGCTGTGGCATTTTTTTACCCAACCAGTATTTCTTCCAGGGTGGATTTTATGTTGCCAGGAGGTCATTATCAAGATGGGTTCTGCCTTCCACTAGAGAACTCTGACCAGAGGGTAGAAGGACCAGCTGTACAGAGCACAGCATGAGAATGGTCACCAAGGTTAATCATTCAATCAATAGTGCCTGAGAAAAGACTCCATCACCTCTGATGTAACAAAGGCCCCTCCAACAGGACACGGAAACCAGTAGCGACCTTGCTACTGCCTGTCTGGAAGGTGTTTTCCAGAGCCCCTGATTTCAGCTGACATGACTTTCTAAGTGCAGATTTGGTCACCCTTACCATGCTCTGCACAGTCATGTTGATTTGAGGACTGGTGCAGAGTGCAGGGAGTGCCCCACTGGGAACTGTGGGCACTTTTTGTCCAATAAACCAATTTCATAAGTCGGTTCACCCTGCCTGCTGCCTAAGTGACCAGCTCAGTTGTCAGACTGGTGAAGGATAAAAACGAGCTGGAAAAAAACATTTGCAGTAAAGGGCTATCTAAATTTGGAGAGATTCAAATACTTACAAGACTGACAGTCTTCTTTTATTCTCAGTCGTATCAGTGGTAGTAAGGGCTGCAGGATCTGGTCCTATGTAGGTGATAGTGTTTTTAATACCCAATTATTTTTTTTAGAGAGATTAAAGAGGTTGGTCTTTTTCTCCCTGTATAAAACCATGATTCATCCATCATGTCAATAGTATCATATTAATAAATATACTATCATATTAATAAATATGCCTGGTGTTTTCCACTGAAATTGGCAAGTGAACTTAGAAGTGAAATGAAAATTTCAGGAATTTCCAGTTGGGCTTAGCAAGTTGTGAAAGAAGAGTGATGACTGCTATCAATGTGAAGAGTTACGAGCTGCCTGGTTCTTCTGTTTTATGGAACAGCTTAGCCATAGAGCATACCTACTTCACTGCCACTGTGGCCTGGTCCTGGCCATGGCCTTAATTTTCCTGAGGATGTTATTCATAAATGTTCTCTTAATCAAGCTCAGGCCCAGAATTCTACTGTAGAGGCCAAACTAATTGCCAGGATATATGAGAAGCCAAACCCTAGAAGGTAAAGCTAAAATTTGTGTGTCCTGGCTCAGAGAATCACGATGTTTCAAACCTGAAATAAAAAGTGGGTTTTACATTTCTTAAATAGTTGATTTTTCCACTTCAACAATTAGAACTCTGTGCTTTTCAAAGAATTCACACTGTGGATGAGTACATATCCTTCATTTTTTAATTTAACCACAACAAAAATCTCTCTTTTAAAGGATTTTTTTTTTTATGAGAAAGAAGTAAGGATTTATTCCAAAATTATCCCTGGCCAGTGTGCTTGGTTACCACACTGAAACAGACAGCAGTTTTCTGGGTGAAATGACATTGCCCTGGGTGCCAAGACCCACATGGAAGGTATGCCAAGGACTGTGAAGATTTTTATGCCTCCCTTGCCATCATAAACATGAGTGTTATATCTTTCAACTAGGCAACTGGCATGTTCCCCATTGATTACACTCTTTAATTGAGAAAGGGAAAGATGAATGATTTTCTGTGTCCTTTTCACATGTAAAAGCTTCTACAGGATTAGCAATCTCTTGGTTCTAGATCAAAACACAGGCTCTAACACAAAATGCTGTAAGATTTTGTAATATCTAATATTATGTTAATAATATAATAAAATAATATCATAAAATTCTTATGCTGGAATAATCTCACCCACCATTTAGGAACTGAAATGCTATTCAATAAGCAACATAACAACGCTGTTCTTTTTATGTTCAACTTCTGCTAGCTCTTACTTTGTGACAGTGGGAAATACTTCACGCATGTAAGAAGAGATGAGATGAAGAGACATGAGGTTCAGTGTCTGGACAGAGAACCTGATGAATTTGAAAGCCTACAGAATTTTTCTCTTTGTCAAATCACTTGGTTTTGTGAAAGAAGGCCACAGCTCACAGCAAACAATTCACCAGGTCCTCGAGTGCATCTCCCCACCTCGAAAAGCTTTGCTGCCTGGGCCCACAGCCAGCTCTGATGCAGCACAACTGAATTACCCACTGGTTCAGGTGGTTGTGAAAGAGCAGCTTTGGAGAAAAAGCTGCCAGACTGTGTGGGGCTCTGACCTTCCTTTGCTCAGAGGCCACTTTTACACTCAGCCCTTTGCCACTCACCTGAGTTATGTTGCTGGTACATCTGTGCCCAATTTATCACCGTTCTAATTTTCGCCCTTAACCCAGCCCACTGATTTTACTTTTAGCTTGTTCTCACACTCGTCTCGTCATTATGGACTTTTTGGCTGGCTGTGGTTGCTGCCACTGGGTTTGGGTAGGGTGGGGCAGGTCCCTTGGTGAGGTCTGTGCCCCTGCCTACACTGCTGTGAGTCCTGGTTCCCTAAAGAGCAGCCTGTCTTTGCTGCTCCGTGATGCCTTACATCACTATGGTTATAAAATACCGCCATGAGAGTGCATGGGATCCTGTGACCTTTAGCAAATGAATATTACTGATGCAATAGGAATCCTAACCTGTCATCAGGAAAGATACACAAGCCAGCAAACTGCTGTGCAGATACATCAGATAGATTTCATCCTAAAGGAATTATTCCCACCCACACCATTCCTCCACAAGGTAAACATGAAATATTTCACTTGTCCTCTGGAGCCCTGAAGAAGACCCTTTTGTACTGGGCAGATAGTTCAGGACTCTGAAGGCTGGGTTGGGTGAGGGAAAGCTAAAAGAGCTTAGTCAATGAAGGAAAAAGCTGTAAAAAACCCCACACCAAAACCCAGAAGAGAACAACGAGAAACATAATTCAATTTCCCTTAATATCAAAGCCAGAAGGAATCTTGCCATAGACTTGACTAAGAACTGTTGAATGTAGAAGCATGTTCTCATCAGCAGTTCTTAATTTATCCTCGCCTGTATTCCAGAGCAGTCATTTAACATTTTGACACTAGCTGCAGGACTGGATGTGGTTGAGTTTCAGAAGCCATTTGAGGAAGGCATGAGTTAGACTTCCTGCGTGTCAGGGGCAGGCTGTGTCCGAGTTAGATCCAAAGCGCTCATACTGAACGTTTCGTTCTGCTACAAAGCAGTCCCCTCGAGGCAGCGCTGCTTTTCATTGCCGTCTTTATCTTAAGAGGTGGTGTCCAAACCTAAAATACAAGTTTTGCGGTGATTTTAGGTAGATGAATATTTAAATTGCAGATATCCTTCCCACAAAGGGTCTAGAGATAACCAAACTTCTGTTTCAGTGTCTTAAGCCATTGTCTCATCAGACTTGCTCTCAGCAGCAAAGCCAGGCTTTTCCCCTTCTGCACTTATGCTGCCAGCTCAAACTCACCCTACCACTACTACAGGGTCATAATGAAACAGAGGAACTAAACTGGGGTAAAGCTGCACATTGAAAATAATCCATCAGGGGAAAAAAGAGTTGTCTAAAAAGGATACATCGAGAAAGTCCGCAAGTAATTGTGCAAGACTGATTGACAGGCAGTCAGGGAATGGAAGTGAGCAGTTGGAAGGAAGGGCAAGGAATGATTTAAATTGTCAATTTTGTCAATGAGAAAAATGCCCATGGAACTGTAAGGTGACAGTTGACATCGACTTCTTCAAGGCTTGCAACTTCAGGCACCATTTCCAAGATCAAGCTCCAAGGTCCTTTTTTATCTAAGGGGGTCAGAAATGTCACTCATTTTTCACAGAAGTAAAAGTATATGTTTGTGCTCACTATGGCAATGGCAGTAAAGCATTTAAACAATCATTTTATCTCTTTCCATTTTTACAAGATAGAATATCATAAAATTATAGAATATCCTGAGTTGGAAGGGGCCCACAAGGATCATCCAAAGATGCTTGAGAACAGCTTACAAAATTCTCATCTCTGCTTTAATTTAAAACATTTGTGAATATCATCAGTAGACTGGTACTGCTGTGGAGTATTGTATGCAATATACATAATTTCCATGTACACTTTCAACATTAGACACTACAAACTGCATGGTTGAATGGAAAATTGAAAAGTCACATTGCTTTTGGCTATGCAGTTAAAGGTTCTGGCGGACAGCTCAAAATTCAAACTACCGTAAAATGAATGTGTTTTCCATGAGAATTCTGCTAGGAAAGCTCAAACATTCAGGAAGAGTGTACAATGAGGGAACTGAAATACACTTTTGAAGTTAAATGGATAGCTATATGACAGATAATGGTTTGTTTTATTCATTCAAGTCTAGAAACATTCATAATACTGTAATAATGGATGAATATGAAAAACACTTTTGTGATTCTGGATAAGGACTCACAAAACTGTCAGTTCTTACCCAGTTATCTGGATCATTTGGACATGGAAAAGCTGGGTGGGGAATTGCATGAGATCAGGGAAGAAGAAAGGAAATCTCATAAGAATAGAGCTACAAGGATTGCTGCTTATGGTATTTTGGCAGTTTCTCAGCCCAGAAGCACACAGCAAATGAAAAACAGCAATAACAAGCTCCAGATATGTTGGGAATTAATTGAACTGCCAAGAACAGGGCATTTTCTAGGACCCTACACACAGATAGAGAGGGCTTATGCCATACCACCCTCCACTCAGCTGCTCGTGTAATTGTGCAGGGATGGTGTTTACTGCTGACTCATGCTGGCAGACAGACCTTATTTATTCCACACATTATACAAGAGGGTTTGGAGTGTGCTGGGGAACAGAGGAAACTTGCAGCTGCAACAGAGGAATCCCCCAGAGAAAGCTCCAAGAAAGTTAAGCTTGAAAAGAATGGCTGGACTCAGTCCTTGCTGTGGCTATTGAAAAGACAGAAGTCACTGAGTGGGTTTGCCTCAACCTGAAGCACATAGAGTCTGTTCAAAAAGGGTGGGAGCTTTAGCTGCACACAAACACTTTCCTGACCCATATCACTGGAGTTTAACAAACAAACTAATCATTTGCAAAAGCAGAGCCCGCTTGTTCATTGTCTGCTCTAACCTTTTGCATCACGCCAGCGCTGACTTAATTAGCTGCTGTTGCTCGCCCTCTGACACAGTCTTTGGTCATGTTGGAAAGGGCACTTTGAACACAAACATTCTCATTTATTTATTGTTTTACACATGTCCTGCATTGAGTAGAAATTATTACAAGAACTATAGGACAAGGAGACTCAGGGTTTGAGGGTGTCTCCCGGCGATGTAGTAACTTTCTAGTTTGTTTTTCAGGATCTGCTGTGGATTTCTTGGTAAGTGTCCTTTGCAGAAGGAGCTGGCATAAAAGGAATTTGTCCTTGCATTGTGTCTCGTTCTAGAGTGGCACAGGTTGGCACAGTCCCAAGATGTCTGATGGAGTTACCAGGTGTGCAGGAGCGCAGTGGGTTTTCAAGCAGTACATTAAAAAAACCCCCCTCCCACTAACAAGGTGAGATCATAGGTTGGTTTAGTCTCAGAAGGTAAAAGCTCTAAAAGGCCAAGCTGACATGTTACAACAGGTTACAATGAATAATAGAACGCTCTATGTAGAGCATAACAAGTAAACACATACTATCTGTATGGACGGACCACCAGCCAGCTGTGTGCTCTTCTGCCTCTACCACCAAAACCTGTCAGCAGAATAACAGCTCTTGGTCTCAGGGATCAGCAAGACCAGGGCTGCTCTGTGAGTCAGAATGAGCCCAGAGCCACAGACAACCCCAGCTCAGGCAGTGATGGTGCTCTCACCCACCAGAGCACAGTTCCAGAGGTCTGAATCCCCCCGTCAGAGCAAGATGCTGATAATAGGATCCATCAACAGCCTAAGGCAAGGAAAGACAATTCCTGCACCTGGGACTGGTCTGGTGAGATCCCACCTACAGAGCTGCCTGCACCTCTGGGGTCCCAACACAGGAAGAACATGGAGCTGTTGGAGAGAGTCCAGAGGAGGGACACCAAGATGATCAGAGGGATGGAGCAGCTCTGCTGGGAGGAAAGGCTGAGAGAGT
>JAWMRA010000041.1:62524023-62567214 GCA_035584735.1 Pseudotriccus pelzelni
CCACTATCCCAGGTTGCTCAGAGCCCCATCCAACCTGGCCTTGGACACTTCCAGGGATGGGGCATCCACAGCTTCTCGGAGCAATCATGGGATGAAAACACACACACATTTTTGGAGGTGGACTTGGATTCATACCGCTGGACAGTGCACAGAATAGGACAGACTTGGTTTAGATGATATCTCTCAAGGGGATGCTTAGGGCTCAGGCAGACTTCAGCTTCTCTCAGACACGTGGTGAGATTCTTGGGGTGTTCTGTGTGGGACCAGGAGTTGGACTTAATGGTCCTGTTGGGTACTTTCCAACTCATTCTATGACTGTAACTACAATTTCCTTGACACAGTTCTCATTTGTGCTGACATACAGTCATGCATGAACCCTCCATATGTTAGTTACATTTCTTTTTGAGAAGGACAACTCATTCTAAGAAAGAGCTGGAGTAAGGTGCAAAAAAAAAGGATATTTCAAACAGAGTAATTTATGAATCTGAACTCTGTGCTGGCATCGCCACAAGCCTGGGAATGAGATATTACTGCTCTTGGGAGAGACAGTGTTGATTTTCTATTGGGTATTTCGAAGCATTAATGTTGCATGCAGGAGACTCTTTCATAGTTATTCATTAGGTTGGTTGCTTCTTGGGAGGGCAGTTAATCCCTCCTTCACCTCCGTGTTCCCCCTCTTGCTCTCAGCCTCCCGTGGAGCTGCTTCCAGCCAGCCAGGATGCTCTGCCTGGGTGTTACCAGACGAAAACTCACGGAATTCATCCACATACTTTCCCGTAAGCATAGAAAAGAGCAGACATGATGGAATGGTTGCAAGATTACAGCTCTAGAGAGGGAGAGCAGTGCTGGAGCTGTCTTGCTCATGGAGGTGGTTAGTAGCATGTTTTCTACCACCTACCAGAGTCATGCAGGGTATCCTGTTGGACAGGTTCCATGTTCTTTAATATGTCCTTCCATAACAAATTTATAAGGCCACCAGAGGCCTGTTAGCTGGAAACAAATCTCGAATCATTATGATGCTACAGCTATTTGCTCTTTATTATGGAAATAAATCAAAAGCAGGCTTTTAGCAAAAAACCCATGGCTGGAATAACCACTGCTGGGTTGCTGAAGATGCCAATGCCCCAAAGTCTTTAGCATTTCAGTGTATGTTTTGGCCACTGGGGGCTCAGTTTTTCAATTAAGGATCAAAAAACCAGCTTTGGGTAAATTTCCCAACCTAGACAATGAGATTCCTGTTCTTCATGAAAAAAAGAGAAGTATTTATTTAAGCTTTATTTAAGCTTTAAATTTGTGTTCATATGTACTTTTAAAGAGTGCAGTGGTGCTGTAAGTGGGCTGTATCACGTCTAAAAAAAAAGAATTATGGGAACCTGATTGAAAACAGAGCAAGAGGCTCACGAAGATGCTGACAATTATGTATCCATAGGACAAGTGGCCCCAAGGAGAGGGGAAGTTCAACTCAGCTGGAAGTGAGGGCTCTTTTCCTTTTCTGCTGCCGTGCTGGCTGGGCTAAGAAAACACGTTCCTTGATCTACACCAATCCCTAGTTCCTTACAGCCTGCAGGGATCACCTTGTATCTCTGTCATTGGCAAACAGACAAAAAAGAGGGAGGGTTTGGTTTTCTTTTCAGCAGATAACAGGTCATCAGGAAGAGCAATCCTATCAGTCAGAAAAATTAAGTACGTTCAAAAATCCACGCTGGGACAGCTCTTCAACCTCATATGCTGCATTCAGGAATAGAAAGTTTTCACTGTAGTTTATGTAATTCCTGCTGAAGCAAACCAGGTTTTAGTTCTGCTGTACTAAATACAGGCCTCCTCCCTTCAGAGGAATGTAATAGTGCAGTATGAACTGTAGACTATTTTACCTGATTTTTTTACGTTTTCATGATGACTCTTCCAGTTTACAGAGACAACTCTTGTCCCTCTCCAAGCCTTTACCGATCTGCAGCAGTAATGTTGAGCCAACCAGCTCCCCTTTTTCACTTTTTGCATGAAAGTTTTTTTCAAGTCGTTTTCCAGCAAGGGCTGGAAAGCTGCTATGCCAAGGGAACACTGGTCAAAAGTGGAAGAGACAGAAGCTAATTTATTTATGGTTATTATGAAAGTCCCCATATTATCAGTGAGTGTAATACAGCAGAATTAGGGAAGAATATTTTCCCCTCCACTTTAAACTCAAGAAATCTGAGTATGCAGATGCTTACCAGAACCAAGTGGAAACAAAAATAATTGTGTGTAAGATTAGTAAACCCCATTAACTCTTTCTTATCTTAAAATATTATGTTTCTAAACAAAATACTTTACTTAGATTTGGTAGCAAGTACTGCAAGGCACCACTGAAATGGGATTTCAAGCCTGCTTTGAAGCAAATTACTGATATCTCAAATATCTGAACATATAAAGTATAATTTTCATTCGCGGGCACTCAGGAATTCCAGGTTCTTTACGTACTTTCCATGTGAAAAGTTCCACTATCCATATGAAATAAATAAAGAGATTGTTGCTGTGGAGAAGTCAGCGGTGGGTGACTAGAAGCCGAAAGAAAAATCTGATTATCTGCGTCATTGACTGCACATTGTCTAACCTTGATAGTTAATGAGACAGGCAGGTTAATGTGTACCTTGCTGCACTTTTAGAAACAAGAGCCTAGTGAAGAGATGCTGAGGACACTGAAGATGCTGAAGCATAAACAAGGAAAGTTGGAGTTTGGACCGTAGAGACAAGATTCCTTTCAATACAGATTTTTTTTTTTTTTCAAAGGAGGTTGTTGAAGACTTTTATTATTTAGTATAGAACAGTAAATAATACTTTTTTTAGAATAGGGAAACAATTGTGCCTTTCAAGCCTGTCTGCTAGACAGCAGTAGAATACTCAGTGTATCTGTACAGCACACTTCTTCAGTTATTACGAAATTCCTTTCTCTACTTTCAGTGTCCTCTTGCTTCCCAAGTCATCCTGATTTTGCTCAGCTTTTTCAGAACAGTGGATCATTTGCTAGGGGGAAAAAAAGAAAAAAAGGTAAAATTCTATACTACATTGAAGGATATGCTGTGGTTCTGTGATAGTATCCATAGTGTGACTTGAAAGCTGAAAACTAAGCAAGGTCAAAGAAGTATTTTCATTGCATTAGAGTTCAATTCACTGCAAAAAAACTACACGCATGAACTCAAGAAGCTTGGATGGATCTTAACAAAAGTGATGGGAAGCAGGAATTCTCAGTCAATGAGGACAGGAAAGTGAGTATTAAACAGACACTTGGTTTCTATAGTAATTTGCATTTTCTTAACATATTTTGCCTGTTTTTTTTTTTTTTTCAAAATTTTTTACAGGGTTTAGATTCAAAATATTCCTATCTTTGGAATTTGCAAGTTTTATGCATATAGGATGTACTCTAACGAATTATCAGTTACTGACACTTTATTGCCCCTTGCTGACTTTTTCTAAATATAAATACAAGTAATTTATTTAGATATAATTCTAATTTTCATTATATTCTGTACATTCTTGATTGTTTGAATCCTACAACTTTTAGAGAAACTTAATATTACTCATTGCTATAAATCATTACTCTGTTGGTTGCGGTGAGTAAACTGAATATATTTTGTGCAATAATTGCTGAATAGTTATTTATAATTAAACAGTAAGTCTAATTTAATGAGAAGAAGCCTCAAGGAAACAGACACATGTTCTTTCTGAGGGGTAAATGAGAATAAGTTCAATCTTGGGTCATTTTCTAGTCATGGTCCTAATTTAAACATGTGAACATTCTTATTGTGAACAGTGTTATAAGATTTGCTGTAAAGCTGGTTTTTACCCCTCCCTCTTAATCATGTGACTATCATATAGGTATCATTTAGGCATCTTGGAAATAAGGAAAAAAAGATGAGAAAAGTAAGGAAATACCTGACATATTCTTATAAAAAAGAGCTAGTAGTAAATGTAACATTAGGTGCAAGGTAGATGCAAACACTACAACTGAGTTTGCTTTGCTCCTTCACAATTTTCACAGAAGGGTGATTGGCAAAGGAGGAAACAACAAGACAGAAAACATGTTCCATACACTTCATTATAATAGTCAAAGCTCTGTTCCTCAGATATAACAAGTCTCTTATACCTCTGCTATCAATGCCTGAGAGACTGGAGCACTGCTTTTATTTATTCAGAATCTCATGGATTTCATTTGTGGTTTCCATCACTCCTCCATTTGACAGGATAGAGAAGTAAAACAGAAAGGACTGAAAGGCCAAGTTAATGGAAAATTTAGAGTTTAATGCTTGAATCCAACAAATTACTAGCCAAAGCTTCAGTTTCTTTAAATAAACAAACAAACAGACAGAAAATTACAACATAAAATAAACTGAAAGTACTGATATTAATATTAAAAAGGTTGGAGTTGAACAGCTAGGTGCTGCAGTTCACAATATAGTACTTTATTGTGTTTATTAGAGGTAGCAGTGTAAGCAGTGGTAATATTTTGATTATGTGATCTAAAAAGGAGCTAACTAATATGGGAATACCTTATGCAACATACCGTACAAACAGGGAAGGACACACTAACATACGGCCTCATGTACTTACACTGCCCAACAAAAATTATTTCCATGCTTTGCTTTCTTCTGAAAATGTGCTGCTGATGCAAGTGGCTGGTGTGTGCTGGCTCTTCAAACCAAGAAATGGATTTCCAAAGCAGTAGAATTCTGAGCCTAATAAATGATGAATCCAGATTCTACCTGTTTTCTCAGTATAAAGTGCTGACAGAGCATTAATATAGATTTTAAGCATAGAAATTATCATCTTGCTAGGTTTTGAATCTTAATTTTGCATCATAGGTGTGAATAAATAGGTCCCTAGTGTTCATATTTTTGACTTGTTGCTGGAGGTGATGAGGACACAATGGTGCTTGATTTTATGATGCACTTCAGGTCCTGCAGCCATGAGATATTTTTTTCTAATTACTGTATTCCCCCTCCTGCTCCTCTCCCCTGTTATTTAAAGGTATCAGTACTAAATGTCTCTTCCAAAACTCTATCCTGTGATTCTGTGAGGATGGACTTCTGCTTTTTTGGGCATTTAGATTTAGCCATACCAAGAATGAGTGTCTGTACATTGCCATATGAATAACATCTTGGGATGGGTCACTGCATCTTCCTGCAGGCTGGAACTTATGCTACTAAAATGCCACAGACACCCAAAGGGAACTTGCACCTCTTGATCAATGCCTAGAGATAGCTGTTGGCGAGAAAGCAAGCACGTATGTGCATGTAAGTATGATGGTGCATGCTGAAGCAAGGACGTGCATAGACTGTGGAAGTGAAATCCATTGGGCACCCAATTTCTCTTAAGAATGTGCCTGGAGAAACAGCAGAGACAACAGAGTTGTTTGACTAAATAAACGGGAAAAGAAGACTTTATAATCTGCAAAGACAGGAAGGCTTTTTTGCTGTTACATGTTGGCTGGTAAGTCTATAAGTTCCTCATGAGAGGAAGAGGAGGGGCAGACACTGATCTCCTCTCTGGTGACCACTGACAGCACCCCAGGGAATGGCTGGAGCTGTGTCAGGGCAGGGTCAGGACAACCCAGGACATCTGATAAGGCTCTCTTGGTTAGTCTGATGGTCTGGCAAGTCATGGTTACCAAAGCAATTCATCCTCTGTGTGTTTCTAGTACAGTTTCATGTATTGCTAAGAATATTTGGGACCCAACACCCTCATGAAGCCTTTTTAGGGGCAGAAGAGTGATAACACATCAAAGGCTATCAATCCAGCTGTTAAATAAACTATCAAATTTGTCTGAACCAATTCAATGCCCATTCATTCAGGTTTCATTGGGTGCTGACAAAAGACTGCACAATGACCAGGTGGAAAAATTGGAAACTGTTAGCCTCAGAACAAAAGCAAAAACAGAAGGTTTTTTAAATAAGATTTTTTTTCCCAAAAAGCTAATAGAGTATTGACATGATTGTAATTTTATTTCAACAGTTGCTTAAAAAAAAATAAAATTGCTTCCCAATGTCTGAAATACAGGCCTTTGAGAAATCTAAGTGAAATCATCTCAGTCTGTTACAAACCAGTTGGGTTGATTTTTTTCACACTATGCAGATGCACAAAAAAAAGAAGAAAAACCTCAGAAAATAAAGCAAGCAGACTTTCATAGGATTGCATTGGATAATTTGAGTAGCTACTGTGATAAACAGAGGTGCTTTTTGGTTTTCCTGGATGGCTTTGAACATGAAAGAAATTATGGGTTGAGCCACAGTAACACATAGACCTTACTCCATCCGTGTTCTGTTCAGTCTAAGCTCCATGCCAAGGACTTATGTTTATAATATATCTTACTCATTTGCATTTTAAATAAGATCAAATTCTAGTGCCAGGTGCCTGATTGCTCTCCTATGCAGAGATGGATCAGGGTTGTCCACATTTCAGGGCTCTGGGGAGGAGAAAATAGTTGTTTGCTGAAAATGAGAGACGTTTGTAATTCAGAAGTACAATAGTTTGGGGTCAGTACTGCAGCTCCCCAAATGAACCGTGAACAGCAGTTCAAGCACACTTTTTTAGCACTTTCTTGTAAGTACAGCTGTAATAATAAATCAGTCAACATGGGATAGCACTTTAACAAAAGAAGCCTCCACATTTCACTGCTAATAGCCCCTTGCATATGTCTCTTCATGCAAAGCAGCATCATCTCCAGGCAATAATATTCCAGCACATACGTCCTGTGAAGGCATCTGTGCTGTGACTTAAATAGCTCTGTATCTGGAGTTTGCACAGCTATGGAGGACTCGCAGCAGGCTCCAAGCACCGTGAATCACAAGTCACAATTGTATGAGGTCACGTGGGTACTCAGTATAGGAATGATATCCTTATAACAGGGGCTATGAAGTTCCCAGCCAAAATGTTTCCTTATTCCAACTTAGCAATTATGCAGTAATTACTTGCTTATTAAAAAGGGGCAAGAGAGCAACAAATAAGCAAAGTGATAAAACAGATTATCTGAACTAGCTGGTAAAATTTTTGACATAGGTACTATGGCCAAATTGTTGTTGATGTACCAAGCCCTTTAATCCTTCTATAGGTTGCTATTGGATATTTGCTCTCTGTACTTCAGTAAAAAAACCCAAACTCATACTACGTGGCCAGCTGAATGGATTACTTCTTTTCTCTCACTTTCCCTTTCACTCTATAAAAGATTAAAGTTTGAGACAACCCTGGTGGGATTGGCACCTATTTCTTCCAAGCAACGATTTATTTGGAAGTGGATGCTTAGCAAACTGAAGTCAACCCTTTAAGTGCTCAGTTTGGGACATCTTACACAATCTCCTGGAAAACCGATTCTCATTCTATAACCATAAGTATGCAACCTGCAAATTTCACTTATACATTTGAAAACAGGCAAGTTATTCCTGGAACCCTCCTTCTCAACCTCCCCTGCTCCCACTCTTTGTATAATTGCTCTTGAGAAACAGAATAATTTTTTAAATGACCCAATCCTTTGCTCAACTACCAGCCAATGCAGTCTGGCAGCAAGATGCATTCTTCAGGTTGAAATTGTCCAAATGTGAAAAATGAGCTCAGAAGTGTTTTGTTTCAGAGTTGATTTTTCTAGTTGTATATATTCTAAAAAGAATAAAAATCTTGGCTGTGAACCCGATGAATAATTTCTTTAGAACTTTTTCTAACCTAGTCATAGTTTTATAGAAAAAGACCCTTGTAGACATTAAGGGCTATATAGCTAGATGTGGAATGGATCTCTTTCCTTGGCCACATAGTCATGGGCTGACACAAAGCAGACCTTTTCTTTGCAACCTAGAGGGACATGTTAATTATTTATACCTTTCCTTAGTGGACCACCACCATGGTCAAGCTATGAACCAAGCTGTGAAAACACCATTGACTCATATTAAACTCATGTTTAGACAGTGGAAGATGTAATTTTTTATAAGCTTTGCCCTGTCTGTGCTTTTTATTTATTAATCTCAATTTAGTAGCCATAAGTCTATACTTGGAGCTGTGGAAGCTGTGCTCTGTGTAAATTCAAGTGAAACACTGGCTCCACTAGCAACATTTCTTAAACTATTTTTTTAAAAAATTTAAATAATAAAGTATTTCTGAGAAAATACAAAACACAGTTGGTTATCATAAAAAAAAAAGGCTTCCACTCTGGATTTATGGCTTATTCTGAGCATGAAATAGTGCTGGCACAGGCCGCTTGTAAGAGGAGGACAAGATGTGAAAAATCTCCTGTTCATTACAAACGGTCTTGTCTGTCTTCTAGCTGTGGAATGCTAACAACGAGAACAATTGGGGTCCCTCTGGCCGGTTTTCAGACAGGGACAGATGAATGGAAGCAGGAAAGAATTTCCTGAGTGAGGAGGAATGAATTCATAGCTGTCAGAAACAGGGAGTCTAAATTTGGAAATTGGAAATACCTCCTAAACACCTGTTTTCAAGCCCAAATCTCATTAAGAATGGAAGCTGGAGGGAAGAGATGCAATAAATGGGGAGAAATTCCCATTCACTGCTACACTTCCAAAGACAAATCCAGGATGGGAAAACTACCTAAGTAAAATTTTGTCTCATATGAGGTCAAACAGTAAAAAGTCTCCTTACCTTCACTCCTGGAATATTGTCCCACTTGGACAATTCTAGGACTGTAAGAGCTGGAACAGGGCATGCTGAGTAAAGCTTAGGCAAAAGCCTCAAAAATGTCACTATAATAAAAGGATATTGGCTTCATGACTTTAGCAGACCTACCTCAAAGTAATTTTAAATTAATTTGCCTTCCCTGTTGGTAAAACCAATGCACTGCAGCAGAGAATTCCCTGCCCTTCCTGCAGCTGGTGTGACAAAGCAAGTTTTAAAACTGGGGTATGTGCCATAAAGGCCTGGATGGCAGAGGTTACGGGCTGCCTGATGAGCCTCGGATTTGGTTAAAAGAAAGGCAAATTGGTTTATTCAGGGTAGCTGTGAATGAGTGCATCAGTTTGGGTAGTAGAAGTACATATACCTGAAACTTAGCTTGAAAGTCAGACTTCATATCCCTCGTCATATCTCTGAGGTGTAAAATCCCCAGGCAAAGCCCTTCTTTGGAAAGCTCTTCATCTTGAAAACGCAGTGAGGGCAAACAATACCTCATATTTGGCACTCTGAGTGCTCTTAAGTGATACCTAGACATATTTTTAGAAATGTGCACTGGGTCTGGTTGAGATGGAGTTAATTTTCCTCCTGGCAGCTTGTTATGGTGCTGTGGTTTAGCCTGGGGACTCAAACAGTGTTGATAACACACCAGTGTTTTAGCTGTTGCTTGAGCAGCCTCAAGGGCCGTCTCTCTCATTCCGCATCCCCAGTGAGGAGGCTGGGGCAGCAAAATCAGAACCTGTGACCCAAACTAGCAGAAAGGATCGTCCTCACTATACGACATCATGCTCAGCAATAAAACTGGTGGTGGGGAACTTTTTTCCAAAATAGCCATTTTTCCAAGGCTGTCTGGGCATGACTCTGTTGGTGGTGAGTGACTATTTTTTCACCACTTGATTCCCTTTCCACTTTCCCCCACCCTATTCAATTATTTAATAAACTGCTTTTCTCTTGACCCACAAGGCGTGTGTGGGAGGATTGTCACTTTCCCCCTTCTGATTCTCTCCCCCATCCTACTTTGGAAGAGTGAGAGAGACAGGGGGGGATGTGACCTACTAGCTGGGGTCAACCCCCCCCAAAATGCAAAGCTGATGGAAGTTTCTTTTAGTGGTATAGAATTACTTGATGCATAAAACTTGGTTTATCTGGGCTTTTATTGATTTAAAGTAATTTTAGACAATGAGCTAAATATCAGACTGTAAGGTGAGAACTGCTTTAAGAATACCTGGAGTAATTTCATCAAAAGTTCACCTGCTTCCAGATTTTTGAGGATGTCTAGGAATGATTCCCATAGATGTCATTAATGCTGCTATTGTTCATCTAGATGACATCAGGGGCTGACTCATGAATGACAACATTAAGTGCAGAATGCTTCCTTTCATAATAAGCTTGAAACAGTGACATTTTCAGTGCTGACTTCAGAAAAGTTCTGTCAGTTTAAATATACAACTTGTTGAGCTGGACAGCCAAGTCCTCCTCTTACCTACAGAGCTGACAAAGCAGGGATAACACTCGTGCTTTTTACAGCACATTTTACTGATGACCTGGATGAGGGTGTTTCAAAGATGGTAGGCCAACCCCATTCATCAGGTGCAATCAATATCCTTACCTGAGCTTGATTAGAGGTGACCAGTTCCTTCCCTCATGGCCAGTCTCACAACTTGTGTGATCCCACTCAGTTTTCAGCCCTCCGATACTAGCAACATCAACAAGAACTTCTCCTCTTTAAATCAGAATTAAAACTTTTATTTTTGTTTTTATTTTATTTTAAGAACAACAAGGAACACGTGCCAGCAGTGGATAAGACACGGGCCAAAGTCTACAGGGCTCTGGCACTGTGGCCCTGCTTCTTCCAGCTGAGGAGTAATAATTTGACACCTCTGAAGCAGCAGGACCTCATACCCTGACAACTGCAGCCTTGTTCTACAGCTCTAAGCCATTCAAACACATGACAAAAATCACAGTCAGCAACATCCATAGTGGATTTTTTTCCCACCTTAGCAGTTCTTTCTTTCCTCTGATGTGGGCTTGGAGATATACTCTGTGGTATCACTGTTAAGCTTTCCATTTATTTTTCCACACTTACCTACACAGAATGAAACACTCCCTTTTAGACGCCAGTCCAAATTATTCAAGAATACTTTTGACAGCTGCCAAGTAATTTAGAATGATACCTTCTTACCACCTTCTCAAAACAGGCCTGACAACTCAGAAGAGTAAAGTGCCCCCAACTTTTAACCATTCTGTTCATGCTGAGTTTACCAAAGCTATCAATTTTATTGAAGCACAGGTTTTTCATTTCTTGGTTGAGTGAACGGGCTTCGTGTTGCTCTGGGTTAGAATGCACATTGCTATTTACAAATTACTATAATTTTCCTCCACTTGTCATTGTGAAAATCCACACTTTGGCTGATAAGGCCTGAACACAATGTGAAATGTTTTAAAGGGTATAATTGCTTTCAGAGGATGACCCTTTAAAACACTTGATGGGTTCTGTGAAAAACATGAAGTTACTGAACTGGTCAAACAAAAGTCTTGCTTTAACGGGTCTGATTACACCTCTTTTACATTTACAGTGTGGCAAATTCAAAATCACCTGATTAGTTTAATTCATCTTCCTATTTGGGTTACCCCTCATTTTAGGAATCATTTTCCCCTCATCAATCCAGAGCAATCTACTAGAAAATAATGTGGGATGCTGGCTGACTCCTTTTGCAACCCTGAGAAGTGGTCCATGGGTAGAGCAGGAAAAACCTGGCATGTGTTCAGAATTAAGGCTGTCACAGAGGGTGGCTCACTATCAATAAATATTAATAAAACATGTAACTTCAAATGGAGCCCCCACAACGATCCAATTAGAGGGCACATAGCCAGGAACGCTTTTAGGTATGTGGTCTTCTTTTAGTGCATGTGGCCATGAGCAGAAACCACTAGGGACAGTCTACGGCCACTCATCTTTGATTGTGGTTAGGTGTTCTCATCCTGAGATCCAAGATGCATCACAGCTTGCCTTTAACTGGATAGCATGTTCTTTGCTGTGTGCTTCCAGATGCTGCATTCCTGTTGACTGCAATTGGGTGGACTCTCCATGCAAAACAACTGATTTCAGTAATATAAGGAATCAATTATTTTTTTACACACATTCTTCTTTCTCTAGGGCTGATCACTCACTAAGACCACACATACACGCCCGAAACCTGACACAAGGTGGTAGTGGAGAGAAGGGAAAGAGGACGGAAAAAGTATTTGGAGGAATTGTAGAGATCAAATATTTCATGTCTTTTCCAGGTGGAAAGCTCATAGCAGACTGAAAATTAAGAGTCTAGCAGTACAAATGGTGAATGTGATATATGACTTTCAAATTAATGAGAAAACTTTGAAAAGCTTGAAGTAGAAAAAAGGCATTGATTAAGAAATAGAGTGGGAATCCATGTACTAGATGTTCCCAAGAAGTTACTTTGGCATAGGATGAGAAGCATGATTACAGATAGCTAGGAAATGAAATCTAAATCATTATAGCTGCAATTGGAATAAGAACTTCATAATCTTGAAGTCGAAATCCCTTTTGTAAAAGAACATAAAGGGGAAATGGCGGAGAGGGGGAAAGGACAAGCCACACCCAGCAGAAGGGGAGTATCTCAACACTGCTTTGAGCAGCTTTCCCTAAATAGTCAGCACCTTGGAAGAGTTATATACTGCCTGAAACCGTGACAAGACAAAGCACATTATCTTCACAGAAGTCCAGGTAAATCTGTGTAAATCAGAAACCTCTTATATTTAAGTAACCAAAGAAGGAGTTGGGGAATAGGGGTATCTGAGGCTCATGGTACATTTCTTAGACTTCTTAAAAGAAAAATAATCTGATAAGGATTCACATCACAGAATATAGAATCCTTAAGGTTGGAAAAGACCTCCAAGATCATCAAGTCCAACCTTTGACCAAACACTGTCATGCCAAATAAACCATAACACTGAGTGCCACACATTTCTTGAACACTTCCAGGGATGGCCACTCTACCACCTCCCTGGGCAGCCAACATTCACCATGTGCGAGCACTGCTCAGTGCTCCTCCAGCAAGGAACAGGCAAAGCTGAAATAACTTATGGACTTTGAATCCTCTTGGTTTTGATACAGAAATGCTGTTAGAGATGAAAAATGAAAGCAGGGGACTTTGCACTGGGAGTAGGACACAATGAAGTCAGTCTTCTTCTGTTCATCTGATGATTAATTCACTGGCTTGGGATAGGTCCCAAGAAAACTGTAGCACTTGTTTAAACCAGCTGTTTCAGAGCTGAACTGCTGAGCAGGTGCTACCAGAATTACTTCTGATATAGCTGTAAATTAGCTGTAATTAGTTAGCTTGAGAACAGCTCTCAAAGATCACTAATGACCTTGAGGTTCGCGGGTGCAGAAGAAGACTGGACAAATGTACTGAGGAGAACTCTGTTACTAACTGGACAAAGGGTGTCAGATTCAGGAGTTAACTTAAGGCTGGGAAAGCATTTGGAGAAAGCATAGTACAATTTGATTTTGGCTTGGCTAGTTAGGCATCCATTTATGGCCAATATTCGAGATTATTAACTTTCTAGATGCAAAGGTCTCACATGACCTTTAGTACAGCCATTCTTAAGCAGTCAGATGAACATAAAAAGCAAATTGGATTCTCTGGAAAGGGTGATGTAACATTATTTGCTAGACAATGCTCAGGGACATGGGATGTGACTTGAGACTGAATGGAGTTCATGCAGGAACAGTCCTGAAATGCAGGACCTCATGGGCATCAGGCAGCTTCACTAGTTCACCACAGCCCTGAGACACAGGATGCATCACAACTTGCCTTTAACTGGATAGCATGTTCTTTGATATATGCTTTTATCTATTTTGCACCCCTGTGCACCCTTGTGCAAAATAGATAAAAATAAGTTAATTAAACATCTAATGTTCTGAACTACACTAAACAGATGAATACATTCAATAAATTATTTGATTTGCGACTGACGTCTGAAAGAAATGTTTCAAATGGTTATGGAAGTGCTTTTTACTTCTGGATAAAAAATTCTAAAAGGGCTGACTCTGAAATATTTTAGGAGTTTGCTTTGTATTAATGTTTAAAGGCTGGATTCTTATCCCAAACTTTTTGGATATTTTTGGGCAGTGGATTGTATGTGAACAAGTTTTCCCATGTGGTTTGTAGGACTCATGCTTGGCAGTGTCAAAATTACCACAGAAGAGCTTTTTCTCATGGCATTTTGGCTTCCGGTCACAAGCACAGCCTGGAAGTCAAGCGGCGTGGGAAATTAAAATAAGAGGGGAAACAGTTAACCAGAATTCTGTGAAAAGGTTTTAGATTCACTGGAAATTAGGGGAAGGTCAATCCTTATTGCATCCAGATCCATTCTCCCATGCCTAATAAATTACAGGAATATATCAACAAAGTTCAACATACAAAGAGACACTAAAACATCTCAGGTCTTTTGGTTTGCCAGCTGAGGACTTTTTGCCCACTCTGTAGCCTCTAAGTCAGCTGAGACAAATGGTTAACTCCCCAGTTAATAGAATCCATATTTCTTCTCTTGGAAACTATGTCATAACAAATAGTTTTTAGTCCCTCGATGCTTTTTTCTCCTGGTATTTAGTAATATTAGTTAATTTCATTATTTTTTATTCTAGTTACTCTGAACTTCTTCTGGTTTTATGGATTTAGCCTGTTACATCTCTCTAAAGTGGGGAGAACATGTCTAATGCCCATTTAAACAATGGCATAAAATTTGATATGCCACGGACTACGTACAGAATCTGAGACAAATCAGGCAATAGAACCCAGTTGCCCGATTTTTGGCCAAGTATTTTAACTCCAAGCTTATCCATGTGCTGTTGGGAGCGGAGCTACCCAGTTTGGTCCAAACAGCTGTTCAAAACCCCTGCTGATTTGGGCATCAGTGGCTCGGAAATGAGGTGTCCCGAGGCACCCCCAGTGTATCCTCAGCCCGGGAGCAGTTCCTCCCACTGCGCTGTCCCATCAGGGCCTGGCCCTTCTGTGTGGAGACACACAGCTGCTGGTGCTTCACCAACCCTGCCCCTCTCTCACCATCCTCTAACCTGCTGATAATCCCTTGGGAGTGCAACCTTCCATTCTACATGTTTTCCTGAGAGGAGGTTCACTTTATCCTTAGTGCCAGTTCTCTTGGTTTGTTCAAAGATTGCCTCAGAGCAGCTTTTCAGGGCTTAGATCATTTTGAGTCTTCCCTTTTTGATCCCCACCTCTGTCTTTTATTGAGAAGGAAAACAACCTTATGTCAGAAAGAGCATAAAGGGTAGTTCAACCTTCAAGTTTAATCAAAACTTGAAGTTTTCATTAAGAAGTGGGAAAGCTTCAGCCATATAATTCAGGTCACTCGGTAAGCTTGAGCTCTCCATCTGAGGTAGGAGGCCTTATCAGAAGGGATTAGGCTGTCTGTTCATCAGCACCCCTGGCACTCTGATACGGTTGCACTTGTTTCAATAAAATCAGTCACCTGAAGGAGAGAGACGTCAGTTTTTGTACGGAGGGAGTTAATTTTAGAGAAGTGGATTTTAGGTTTGGGAAAGCAGGAAAGCATAGATCTGATTCAGATTCACGTTTACTGCCACAAGTACATAATCTGACAGCCCAGCAAAGAATGGTTGATTTCACCTTCAGTCATTATCAGCAATTTCATTCTGTGGTGGGTAATGCTTTGTTAGTATTTGGAAAAGGAAAAAGCCAACCAGGTAAGTGACAGAGTCAGCATTTGCCTCTTCTGAAAAAAAGAAAAGAGTAATTCATATTATGTTAGGGAGAGCTAACTTACATGACATGTTTAAATGCCATAAAGATGGTTAAAATACAGTGAGTCCCCTCATATATGAGGGTGAAAGAGAGTGACAACTAAAGGAGCATTTCAGTAGACCAGATTTTGGGCTGTATCCAAGAGTTTCTGCTCAGCACAATGAGCTAATGAGATCCTGTTCAGCCCTGTCCTTCCCCACATGACAAACAGCATCTTTCTGTTACATCCCCGAGCTGTTAAAATCAGTGTAATCTCCTGACTGCGAACTTCATTGGCCCAGAAGAAAGGGAAGTGGTGGTACAGTTATGCAATGACCATTTTCCTTGGGAAATCTTTAGCCCTTTTGATTAGTCTTTGCCTGTCTTCTGGATTTATTGCAACAGCCCTCTTTTAAGAAAGATTTTCAGGGTCATGGGATATTGCTCACAGGATTCAGGTGAGATAAGTGGGTTTTCTCTCTTGGGGAGAAGGTGTGGACGAGGGAGGGTTTCTATACACTTCATTTTGGTCTTGAGCCCCGTGGCAGCTGGAACTATTGGTATATGGGAAGCACTGTCTAAGTGAGATTTTAATCCTTGGCATGGCATTGGCAGTTTGGGAGAGGCATCCTTTTAAACTGTTTTACTGTAAATCAAATATTTGTATATGGAAATAGCACTTGATTAGAAACTGTCTACTTTTCTTCAGCAGACATATGGGCTCTGGTTTCAGAGCATCCGTCTTAATGTGTTTATCTTCAGAGACATCCAGAAAGTTTTACCACAGAAAAGCGATATGCAGAGATTAAATGACTTTCCCAAAGTCATATAGGAAGTCTGTGGCAGAGTAAGGAAATTAATCTACATGTCCTGAATCCTTGGCTACTATCTTAGCCACTTTTTTTTTTCTCCTGCAAAGCAAATCTTATGCTAGAATTTAAATTTCTGGGTGTGCCTCAAGTCTCACTGGGAGTCCAGCTCCATACATTTAGTAGGGTCACTGTGAATTTTCTCCAAAGCTCTTCTGACTCAGAAAGTGGAAAAATAAAGTAGGTCTTTTATGTAACTGTGTCAAGAGGCAACTTAGACAGCAGCCAAGCCTTTCAAGGAAAGTGGATTTCCCTTGTGTGCTCTGGCTTATAAATCCTGTCTCTTTTATTTTAGGAGTATAATTGTTGCACCTTCCAAAACAACACACAAGAAGCCAACTGCAACAGTCAGTGTCTTGTGTGCCTGTAATGATCTTGGCCAGTGCAAGGGAAGAGGAGTTGGTATAAAATTAATGAAAAGGAAAGATAGAAAAACCAAAGCAAATGGGTTTAATCCCTACAAATAACTCACTTTTGGCAAAACATGATCTGTTGGGTATACTTAAATGAGTCATTTTGTCTCTATGATCTCGCTAATCAAAGGGGAGAGTTGAACCCTTCCAGATGCTGATTTAGTCCTCCTGAGATAGGTTTCTAAAATAAGTGTGATGAGTCATTTTCTAGCGACTCTTGTCTCCCTTTACTGACTGTAGAGGACCTTACAGTAGATAACATGACTTTGACATGAGAGAAAAGTCACCCTTTATTTCTCTTGTCTAGGTGCCAATTGCAAAGCTCTTCCTAAACTGTAGATACAGTGCTTAAGGCATCTTCCTAATTCTTTGCTCTGATTTGCTCCAGTCACAAGTTCTTTCGTATACATTGCCTAAGATTTGGAAAAAAAACCCAAAAGGTGATGAAGAAGTGTTCAAAAACTTTAAAGTATGCAGGAGATATTTTCCTATACATGAACATCACTTCTTGACTCTATGTGCAGTTGAAATTCCTCAGGAAACTAAGGTCTCTTAAGCCACTTAGCTGTATTTCTTCTTCAGTCAGGAAATGAGTAAACATTAAGTAAAATCAGAATCTCCCTTGAAAAAACCTGTAGAACCTTTTACTTCTCCAGAAAATCCTGTTTGCCACTTGTCAATACAGAGAAAGAACACCAAAACTCATAAATACATGAGATGTTGTGTCCTGTTACCAGGACATCAGTGGCTTCTGACGCCTAATGTAAATGAGTTCTTATAGGCAAATGAAAAGTAATTGCCTCTAATTTTTCTTTTACTTTCCAGGTCAACTTTCACCCATCATCATATTTTTAGGGTATCCATTTAGGATATTTTTCACCTCAGAATCTTTCTTCAGCTGTGTGATCAGAGAAGAAATATTTTACTCTTATATGGCCCAATGTCTAGCCCAGGTATTTCTGAGGACTACTGATATATTAATAATTAATTAATATTAATATAGATTAATATATAGATAATAATTTTCGATAGTTCTCTATACTAATGTGTCAATAATAAAATTTTTATTAAGATAAAACCCAGAAAACAAATAGATCTGCTTCTTCTTTGAGTTAGAGTTCCTCCCTACTTTAGAAATCTTGCCAGTCAAATGACCAGCATTCCACTGGTGCACATATGATGCAGGACCACCAGGCTGTGAGGTTGAAATATGAGGTTCACATACCAGCAGATGCATGTACATATAAAGAACAAGCAAATTCGATAAACATGAAGCAAATGACAAACCTAAGTGATAACAGTACCCACAATGCAAAAGCCTAATTGTTGCAACACCGATTTCTATCCTGTGACATTTGGAGTCTCATTCTTGCTTTGAAAGTCTACATGTTTTTGTAGGGATTTAATATCAAATTAAACTTCGAGGAAACTTCTGCAGAAACACACTTAGAAAGAATGTCATTCTTTCACTTTAAATTCCAGAAAAAAAAGAAAATCATACTTTTCCCATAATAAGAGTGTGTAACTGCAGAATAGTCACATAGTTCTTTGCTACTAGTTGTTTAATAACCTTATTTTCCTACAGAACTCTTTCTGCCTAATTTTTTTACATTACTTACATTTTCATACCTCCTTTCTTAACTGTTCTACTGGACTGGTGCAGATTCTTGCATCTGAGCAACACTGGGAGCCGCTGGGCTGTCCATGCTGACTGATGAACTCACCAGTCAAGCTGTTGACTCCAAAACATCCTCCAGCCTCAGGATTCCCTCCTGGCAGCACAAGAGCTGAGCTCACGTCGTTGGGCAAAGACAAAACAGGAACCCGGCTTAAAATAGGAGATGATGACTTTTAGATTGACTGGATTTTATTTTTAACTGGGTCAACTTTGTGCCAGTGAAAGTAATGGCTGAGATGTCCATTTAAAGTCATAAAGTGATCTGGGCTTGCTGGTGGGGACCGTCTCCCTCCAGTCTGTGCCAGGGTAGCCCAGTTCAGAGCTAATTCCAACCCTGATCTTCCATTCTTTCTCCTAACACTTCTCCATAGGTTACTTTGACCGTATCTGCTCCTGCCTTTGCAGTGTCCCTCAGTCCCAGCTCATCTCCTCCGCCTGCTCATCCTGCCTGGGCCTTCTCCCAGCTCCCATTTTCTACCTCCTGCTAATTCAGCATAGCAGTCTCACAGAAATATATGAAGGCACTTCCTATCCCATTGCAGGGTCATTTGGAGGAAATAACTCCCAGCTATTTGGTCTGCAGCAATGGGGGTCACTCGGAGATGGAACTGAAACATCCTAATGCTGAATGGGTGATTTTCATTACTTTAGGCAACAGGTATTAAAGTGTGACGATTAAAGCGAACCATAGTTTTACTTGCAGGAACAGATAATTTACACCTAAAAATGTTTAAACAATTGGCCAAGGAGAAAGAAACAACCACTGATAACAGTAGAAAATTTGATTGGGAAACCAGGACAAGGTAAGCCTGACACTGATCTTAAGCAAAATCATGGAGAGGCTGTTATGTGACACTATCCTGAAGAAATGAAGAAATTGTCGCATCAAGATGAAAGATATGCTGTCATAAAAAGCTTGTGCTTGTTTTCTGATTATTTCCTTTCTTTTCAAGACTAAAGGGTTGATGGTTACAGATAGTTGTGTAGACATAATGCTTTTAGCACTCCATAAAGCATTTGATTTAGTCCTGTGTGACTTGTTTTTACATCTGAAAAATGAATAAACGATGCTATCAAAAGTGAACATTGTGTAAATATATCAAAGGTTAACAGATTGCAGCAGTGTTTGTAAAAAGTGGAATCATTTTCTAATATGTTCATACTGGTATCCCATAGGCTTCTTTTCCTGGGTGACTGCCACTCAGTGTCTTTATCAAAGATATAAAAGATTATCAGCAACATAAAAAATATGTGTATTAACAGGTATTGAAAATGCAAGTGGTACCATAGAGAGATAAACTGGGTACAAATTAACAGAGATCACAGGATAAAGTTGGATAACTAAAACAGGATTTTAGAACAGGATTACTAAACTGCATTTGAAAACCCTGTGATGGAAAAATGGAGAACACACATTTGAAACAGCCACATGCATAGAACACACATTTGAAACAGTGAATACTGCAAATTAGTCCCCCTGAAAAACATGAGAATTCTAACAAGTGGTCATTTGTGAGCTAAAATGTCTTTGTAGACATAATTTCTGGTTACAAAAGGAGGAAACAACAGAATAGAAAAATAAGGGGAATATTACCCCTCTATCTGGCACCACTGAAAGCTTTTTGGAAGTCATCTATTCAGTTCAATGTTTACCCTTCCAAAAAAACTTGCTAGAAAAACTAGCAAGTGTTTAGAAAGAGCTGTGAAAATGACCTGAGATTACAAATACTGGTTTAGAAATATCACAGCCTGAAAGTAATTTCAGATAACAGATAGCTTTCTAATCCAGCAGAACACAAAGTAAACAAGTTTCAGTGACTAGAAGCTGCAGGTAGACATAATTCAGACTACGAGTTTGCATTTTTAGCAAAGTGACAAATCAGACATTGGGATTATGGTGCTTTGTCTTTCAGCTGAGGGCTCAAAATTCAACTCAGAGCTGAACACATAGGACCAGTCAGCTGGAGCTCTGGGTTTGACGCAGAAATTTCTGGGTGAGACACTGTAGCCTGTGCCATGTAAGAGTCAGTGTATTTTATCATTTTCCCGTGCAGCTTTTGAAACCTCTGAAAAACTCAGTTTACTTGTGGAAAACAGGACTGGAGTTCTTGTGTCTCCAGAAGAGGTGTGGCCATCCACTGAAGTGCAGTCTGCAGAACAAGAGATGTGGAGGAGTTATATGAGGAAGGTGCCCAACTGGATCGTTTAAACTCACTCCATCTGTGGCAGACCTGAATGAGGTTTTAATATACATTAAAATGATTCCGTAGGCAGTTATATGCTGTGAAGCCAAAACATTTCCTTTCTTCCCCCTTTCCCTCCCCCCAAGCCCTAAGGCTTTTTTCACTTACAGTAGAAAAATGGAGCCAGTAAATCTATACTGTTCTATAAACAGGGCAGCACAATGTGTGTTAAAATTCTGGGCAATTTCTTGTAATTGTATGTACTTAAGTAAAATTTACGTGACCATTATGGGCTGCTCCTGGGCAATGGCTCTTTGGCAGCCGATAGTGATTAGCACATTGGTGCTGCCAGGACAAAATTCTGTCAGCACCACAAGAAGCAATTTCGTCAGGTTTCTTTTTACAGGGGCTTGCGGCTCACACTGGCCCTGCAGCCTACTAGATTTCTTCTTTTTTTTTTTTTTTTTACTTTTCCCTAGCCACGCAGTCTGACTCTTCAGATGGAAATTAAAGCAATTTCAAGAATGAGGAGTTCTATCCTGTTTCTAAAAATAGCCCTGATCTTCAGCAGGGGATGTGATTCCTTAGCCATGTGCAACAAAGATGACCTCTTTGTCAGGTCTAGCCTGCAGCAGGAGGTGTCTGCTCCTGGTCTACTTTTACATTGGTTCAAAAATAAACAGCAAGTTCCTCTGGCTGGTCTCCCTCGCCAAGGGCAGGCAAGGAACATTCTGTACAAGGAAGCACTCACAACCGTTCGAGGGGCCAACTCTAATGAAGTTAATTGATGCACCAAGGACGTGTGTTAAGCATTAATGCACCACTAACATGTTCATGAGTTGCACAGCTACATATTATATTAGTGCACAGTAAACACAGTCCTGTACATTCGGGGTATCCTACGGACGTGAGTTGAAAGAGAATGCATTTATTTTTGCAAAATGGAGCCTTTGTGCTCAGATCTGAAGCTTATGTAACATGCCAGGGACAGCAGAATATATAACTTTTCTAAAAACAGTTGAATAAACCAGAAATGTGTGTGATATTTTACAGGGGAAAAAAAAAGTCCCAAATAAAGAAAGGGTCACTTGAGTCCTATATGAATTACATCTTTTAGAAAAACAAAACGGGGAAGGGAAAATTTTAAAGTTAAAGTAGCATGAAAGTCATTGCAGTAGGAGCATGATGGCAAATTAACCCCTTTTTTAACAGTTTCAATATCCAGGAATTAGAAAACTACATTACAGTGCAGTCACATTGGGAGAATGGAATTTGAGGTAAAGAATTGGGGTCCAGTGCCCCATTCCAGCAATGCAGAAGACTTAGACCGAGTAAAATTAAAAGGCACATTAAACCATGTTTTCTTTATGAGAGAGGTGTGCTGTATGGAACAAGAATCTGGATGGATATCTTTGACCTTGTAACAGCACATACACCTGGAAATGAGTGAAGTGCAAACACTTACACACTTCGCTCTGTCCCAGCTGTCTCACCACGTTGGGATTAATGAATTCAGGGACATGGAATAACACTGCTGATAATGTCAGCTTCAGAGCCACCATTTGGGTTTAGGAGAAAAACATCAGAGAACGGACAGACAGTGCCGTGTGTCTCTGTAATGGCCTTCCCCCAGCACGTTATCAGCGATGTACCATGTGAAGGCCTCCATAACACCAGAAAAGAGACACAATAGCTCCAGAGACACAGTAGAATCCAAAGTCAGGGAAGTATTTCACACATTAGAAGCATTTAAAGTGAGTGATAACACTAACAGTGTTTTATTCCTATTGCTGGCTTATGTGATTGAAGCTCATCTCCACACGGGCAGAGGCACAAAGAGGCAAAGGCAGGCAAGGGAACTCAGCTAATACTCTGGCATGGCTACTATCCCAGGACATCAGTGACTAATCCCCACACACACCAAGGAGCAGAGAGGCACAACAGCAGGTGGGAGCACCCCGAAAATCTAGTCAGATTTGTAAATACTCACAGGAATTTTTTTAGAGCCTAAAAGATTGTATGGTGAAGTGCTAAAATCTGTGCCACCCTCAATGACACAAGTGGGTAGGTGAAAGGATAGTCTACAGAGGAAACAAATTCTTCACTAGTGAACTTAGTAAAGGGAGGTGTTTGGGCAAGTTGGACAGATAGAAAACTAAGTTCTTCATTGTTGATTGTTATTTCATCAAGTTTCTGATTAGTTTTTGTCCACTTAGGGGTTCTGTTTTTCTGTGTTTTCTGTCTTCTCTTTCCCATTTGTTCTGGCACTGAAGTCACCATTAGACAGGCATTTGAGCCAGAGAATCCCAAATCTGAACTGCTTCAAAGACTGGAAGACGAGGGATGAAAACAGAGTTTTGGCTCCTGAAATGTAAGGTCAGCTGGGGATTCAAATTCCACTGAGTTTGGGATTGTGTGATTGTGAGATTCCAGTTCAAGCCCATCTCTCCAGTCATAAGGTGGAATTCATGACATTAAAATTCTTTCCACAGCACGAAAGGGATGTCATCATAAACACTGTATTATGACTTCCCTACAGGTTGCTGAAGAAGAGGAAACTAACCCAGGAACAGCAGAGACATTTAAAAAACATCATGACCTTTCAGTAACAGAAAACATGGGAAAATCTAAGTCTTAAAGAAACTAATTTGATTCTGGTTTGGCACTCTGTGCAAATCCCTGCATAAAGAGAATTTAGGCCAAGGATTTCTATGCTGCCTCCTTAACTGCAGGCACAGTTTTGCATGCACATGTTCTAAACCCCAGACCTTCATATGCCCTAAACCAGGCACTGATGCTTATAAAGAGTAGGGATTAATTAGCAGAGTGTCATTGTGAGAGAGGCAACCACAGTAACACCCAAGCCCTGAATGTGGACATGGGAAAAATAACAAAGCAGAAACAAAAACAAAGAAAAGAAACAGAGCCAGTGTTGGAGCCTTTCTAAAAATCATATGCAAGAATCCAGATGGAGAGAGTTCTGGCTGCTGCTCATGCCTAACATGATCAGCAGATAGATGAGTGGCTTGGAGATGTGAGAAGGGAGCTACATAAAGTGCCAGACTGCTAGCTGGGATTTCAAGGAGTGTTTGTGGTAAGCCACACTTCAGATCTTTTCTTGCTGTGGCTTGAGTGCTGTTTTAGAGACCATGAATGGAAACTTCAGGACCAAATATTTTGGGGTTGGTCATGATTTCATGATAGTGATCCCATTTTCCAACCTGTAAGCCATTCCCTCTTAAATCTTGTGAGCATCATTGGATCAGAAAAACCCAAGCCAGTCTCACTGGCTCGTAGCATGCAGACCAAGGTATTAGTTAAGGGAAGGGCTATCAGGTATTCTTCTCTCCCCAGGGTTTAAACTTTTCTTGTAATCGTCCTTCAATTCTCCTCTGCCTTAACCACTCCAGGTTTTGAGCTGGGGAAGCTTTCTTTCTCTTTGTATTTCCCTCCCTGCTGCAACTGACAATGCACTGAGCCTCCCTTCTCCTTCTCCAAGTGGACATTTTATGGTTCAGTGGTCACTTTCAGTCTGTGAGGTTCCATCCAGGCTTGTCCAAGTGGTTTAGGCTACTTCCTTTTCCCTTTCACCACTGATTTTATGTAAAGAGGCAGTAAATGACAAACCTGGTAAAATTCCTGCTGTGAACATGTGTGGTCAGGCTTTTGTGGATGAAAGTGGTGGTTTACTCTTCTCAGAGCTGCTAGAGTGTAGAATAAAAAGGATGAAAGCCAAAAAGGACACGCAGTGGTTATGCCATCCAAACCACCTCAGTGCACTCTCTTTGGTGTCAGGTGTTTTGACCCAGACACAGACCTTTTCTTCTTACCTACTTAAAGAGACTAACTGCAATTACCATTTGAGAGATAACAGTTATCTCTTTTCCTTTCTGTATTCTCTGGAATATCTAATACTGCTGCCACAGACCGTAAAAGACCCTTGCCTTGCTAGACGCTCTGTCCCAGGTTCTCAGCACAAGAACAAGACCTGGAAAGGATTATTTGACATTCTGATCTGCATCAGAACCTGAACTAATCCAGAAAGTGAGGATCCAACTGGCCTGCAGCTTATGCTTTTTAATCTATTAAAAAAACATACATCAAATGGGAAACACCAGTAAAGGCAAGGTTCCCAGATGCTGGAATGGTGTTCTGTAGCCCCAGGGAAAAAGGGTCATTAAGGCCTGAGTATATACTGCAGATGTCAAGTTGTTTTATAGGCTCAATTCAATGACCATTAAAGTCAAAGAGGATCCTTATCCTCTTTATGGAGGGGTCTTAAGTGACAGCTGGCCTGAGCAGGACTGATAGAAAGTTGTTTGAGAGTGACAATTGTGGAAAGGGATTTCCAAGCAGAATAGTCAAGGAGTACTACTGTCTATACTCATGTCATCTTTTAATACTCCAGAAAAGCGCCCAGCAGTCTGTTCCTCTTGCTGCTCCAGCACAAGCTACAAGCTGGATACGGGAGAAAAGCCCTTTTCCGGTTGGATTTCCCCTTTAGCACAGCTTTATGTGCTTGTATAATAGGAAACAGCCTTTTCTATTTCTGTTCAAGCTCTGGAGGCTTGGATTTTCCCCAGAACTTTTGATTAACAGCTGAGCCTAAATCAGAGCTGCCTGGGGTCTCCTTTGCCTTACTGACACATCATAATATCCTTTCATCTGCTATTCCAAGCCAGTTCCTAGTTCTGTCAAGCAGCTCACTCCCTGAGAGAGCCCACGTCAATCCCTCTCCCTTTCTAAGACCTTCCTGAGCTTTTTCAAAGCAGAACTTCCACCACAACAGAGAAAACCTCTTTGTTTGACTAGCTCAGAACCAGACTGCAAAGGACACTGTATTATAGACTGCAGGCCACAAGATGGATTTTGTTCAAGGTGATCAGATTCGGTATGCTCAAGCCCACTTCAGGCTTTACTAGAGTGGCTCAGAGGCCAAAAGAGTAGAGCCATAGCAGTGACATTTCACAGCATCTCCATTAAATTAAAGCACTCCTACAGCACTAGCTGGGGTCTGTGTGTTGCTCAGTGTCAGGAGTCATACACAGAAAATTCCTCTGTGTGCCTTGAACTGATGAATAGATTCAATTCTTGAAGGTGGAAGATACGAGACTAAAACAAATAAAACTAATTTACAGTTTTAAATGGACTACCATTTAATCATCCCTGAATTAACTGAGTAACAACAGGATTTTTCTTCTGTTTCTGGAAACTTGCTGCCTCCTGATAGCACTAGTAACGCAAAGAGCAAAATGGTAAAATTATACATGCCACGTCTGCATGAGCTGCATGGGCAGGAATGCACTCAGGACAAAGCCAAAGCTCAGCTGGAGTTGGAACTGTCAAGGAAGGTAAAAATCAGCAGTTGCTGCATGTACATTAGTGGAAGAAAGGGCAAAGACAGTGTTGATCCACTGCCCAGTGGCTTTAGGGACCTAGAGACAAGCTATAGCAAAAAAGATGCATTTTGCAGCTTATACTTCACATGTAAGACTTGTGCTTAGGTCTCCCAACTTTCTGAGCCTACTAATACAGTCTGTATGCACAGGAAAAAGAGTTGGGGATCCCTTCACCAACTGGAGGTGCACAGGCCCATCAGATCACATAAAGGGCATCTGAGGCTGCTAAAGGATCTGGCACAGGATGTCTGCTAAAAGGGGGGATAATTTCTATCACCTTTGAAAGGTTACGGCAATTAGGGAAAACTCCAAGTGCTTGGAAGAAGGCAGATGGTGCATCAACCCCAAAAAGGGTAAGAAGTATCCAGGGAACTTGTAGCTGGCCACCATAACTTCAGTACTTGGGCAGATTGTGGAGCAAATGCTCCTAGAAGTCCCTCCTGAACACGTGAAGGATAAGAAGGGAAGCAGCATGGACTGACCGAGGGAAGGTGATGCCTGCCCACCTGCCGGGCTTTCTATGATGCGGTGCCTGACACTGTGGACAAGGGGAGGAAGAGGGATGCTGAATGCCTTGATTTTCACCATGCCCTTGACACAGCCTCTTGTAGTCGCCCAGTCACCACCATTGGTGAGAAATCCAGACAGGCTGGATAAGTGGGGTGAAAAATTATATTGTCAGGCTCAAAGTGTTGTGATCAGTGATACAGCTTGTGGCCAGTGAATCTGTCTGGGGTCAATTCTGGGACTGTACTGTTTAGTGTCTTCATTAATAACCTGCATGATGGAATGGAGGAGGAGGAATCTGTGACCTGGAGGGTAGGACTGCTATTCAAAGATACTGAAATAGCAGGAGCAGGCTGAAAGAAAGAAAGAAACTTAGGAGGTTCTACAAGAAAGAGCATAAGGTCTTGCATCCTGGATAGAACAGCCTTATTCAGTGATGCAGGGTGATGACTGACAGGTATGAAACAGTTCTGCTGAAAAGCATCTGAGGGTTGCTGCAGACAGCAGGTTGAACATGAAGGCCCTCTGTGCCCTTGAGGCAAAGAAAGCCAGAACCATCCTGGGCTTTATTAGGAGGAATGTCACTGGAGGGTCCAGAGAAATCCTTTCCCTCTATTTTTCTCTTGTAGTATCTGAATTACTGTGTCTAGTTTTGGTAACCTCAGTAGGAGAAGGATATTGATATATGAACTAGAGTTTAGTGGGGTGTCCACAAAGCTGGAAAAAGGCCTGGAGCACATGGCATACAAGGGGAGGCTGAGAGAGCTGGGTTTGACCAGCGTGGAGAAGACGCGAAATCGTTGTTTAGGTTCCTATCTTAAAATCCAGTGGTAACAATACAAATGTCATAAATAAGTTAGGAGATATTGTGAGATACAGCTGAATAAGAAAATTAGGTAAGTTTTTACTGTTGCTCTTTACCCTTCAAACTCAGCATACCCTGTAGGACCTGCCACCTAGTTGGAGTCATGTGTAGACAGCGCTGTGGATGGATGAGGATGGATGTGGATGAGACAAGAAACATGCTTTGCCCTCTCATTGTCCTCAGCAAACACCACAGTTCAAGAGAGAATTTGGGCCAGAATAATTTACTCAAGCGTTGGCTTAAGCTGCTGTAAATGCTACCCAAACTCATTTCTACCTCCAAGTCAGCACCAGTTAAAGCTCAGGGGAAGTAATGATGAAGGAGAACCATCTCCTTCCCACTCTAACAACTCAAGCTCAGCTTTGAGCAGTTATATCCATTGCATGTTCTTCCAGAATGTCACATTTATGCTTTAAATGGTGCTGTCCATGTTTTTAGATGTTTTTCCCTAGGTACACACAATTTGGTAAGTCATCCTGTGGCATGCGTAGGATACATCTTTCCGTCCTGCCTGCTAATGACTCTTGGAAGGTTCAGATGTTTTGTTAAGAAATCTGTAATTGACAATTATACTGCTCCATTTTACACAAAAAAGGACAATGAGGTAATAGACTTCAACCATCAGCTCACTCAGATTAACTGGAATGTAAACAACAGAGACACAGGACAAAATCATGGAAAGGAAAAGAGGAGTAAGAGCATTACTGTAGGGTAAAATTTTATCTGGGTATGTAAGCAAAAATAGTTTCCTTTTTCAGAAAAAATTGTCTTCTCACTTCCTATTCAACACTTCCATTACATAACGTAAATATGTCAAAACATCTCCAGATTCCATCACGCTGAAAATCAGATTATGCTTAAACAAAGTTTGTGTGTGTCCTGCTCTGGCAGATACAAATTAAATGTCACTGTTTTAAACACCATTTTTAGAACTGGCTTTTATATATTGCCAGATGAGGTCAGAATCGCTTCCTGTCAATGGCTAGACATTTTACTAAGACTCAGAATTGACAGCAGACGTGCTTTCTGTTGTTTGCTTGATTGTTTTACAGAAAGCCAAGGAAGTGTCTGGGGAGAAGGAAAGCCATGGGGACACTGATCAACAGATTGGGAAGTGTTCATCTTCTAAGCAGTCCTTCCAGCACAAGACAATTTCATCCGCTCCATCCTCCAAGCAGACAACTATTTCACTTCAAGCGTGGCTTTTTCAGGATGCCATGGTCCTTTATCACCAGTGACAATCCCTGCCACAGCGCAGCCTTCATGCAAGTTTTTTTGCCCAGTATCAGACTCCTCTATAAATCCCAACTTTTGCCCACAGGAAAGCACCACAGAAAGGTTGTAGTCTTGTGCTGCAAGTACAGCCTCATGATGTGACCCTGGGATACTTCCAGGGAACTCGTATCTCCAGTTCCCAGCAGCACCCCATCACTCTCAAGGTGGGCAGGAGATATCCCAGCATTTTCCCACTGATACTTCCCATGGTATTTTCGTGTGAGGACCTTCTGTTTATCCACCAGAGTGCCTGTGTAAGCTAACACTAACCCATGATCCCCTGTAATACAGGCAGCTCATAACTCTCACAGGCCTTGGAGCAAAGGGTGTGGGAGCATTTGCCAGCTGAACCAGCTGATATCCCCCATCAAACCCACACTATAACTCTGACAGACCAGGTTAAGTGTGACACTGGCATCAACTACACCTGCAAAAGTCAACACAGGGCTTTAAATTATCTGAGACATCAAGATGAGATCCTTGTCAACAGCATAAAGAAATAAAGTTTAAAAAAAAAAACAAAGCCACAAAAATTAATCCCTCAGAGCAATTTACATCATTTTCTCTGGGAAAGGGAACATTTCCCTACCCCCAGTGCTTTCCTATCTGAAAAAGAGTTAATCAAACTCAGGTCCCGGTATAAAGCACAAATCAAAGCTTCTCTGAAAGCAAGTTACCAAATTGATTCTACAGACAAAATAACCTCTCAGTGAGAATCGCTTAAGCCAGCAAGTGAATGGAAACAGCACAAATTATTTTGGTGATCATCTGACCCCAATCAACCCAAAAAGCTGAGATTCTGTGGGATGCTATTGTGGGGACAGAGGGTTTTCTGTGTGGTGTCTTTGGAGGTATAGTATGTAATCTTGAAAAAACCTTTGCAGTATCATTGCTCAGCATCTGCCTTTGGGCAGGACAGCTTAAACCACATTCTCCTTCACTCCTTCTATAATAGTGGTCTTTTCAAGAATGAAGCTGAGGAGCTTTCTAAGAAATCACAAGAATAAAGTGTTATTTATACCATGAGGGATAGCAAGGCAGTACTTTCCCTTAGTACCCTGTATGCTTTTGCACATAATTAATCTTGTTCCCAAAACAGCTATCAGACCCAAATCCATACACTGAAGAGGAGATCACAAATCCAACCTCACTGTGAAGACAGAAATGAGGAAGATCTGGAGGGACTACAGCAGCCAGCTCTTCAGTCTTAAAGCCTGTTCAGAGTGTGTTACTCCTTACAGGTGGAATCTGAGGCTCAGAAGCTGCCAGGTAATTCCGGCATCCAAGGGAGGTGACAAAGATGCTGAAGGGTCTGTAGGGGAAGCCATACGAGGTCACTTCGCTTGTTCAGCTGGAGAAGACTGGGATCAGACCTCATTGGGATCTGCAGCTTCCTCATGAGTGAAGGGGCAAACACTGATTTCTGCTCTCTCTGGTGACCATTGGTGGACCCAAAGGAACTGCTGGAGCTGTGTCAGGACAGGTTTAGGTTGGATATTGGGAAAAGGTTTCCCCCAGAGGTGGCTGGACACTGGAACAGGCTCTCCAAGGCAATGGTCACAGCACCAAGCCTGACAGAGCTCAGGTGTTTGGACAATGCTCTCAGGGACATGGGGGGATTCTTGGTGATGGTCCTGTGCAGGACCAGGAGTTGAACTCAGTGATCCTTTTGGGTCTGCTGCAAGCCAGGCTGTTCTATAATTCAGTGATTCTGTGAACTCATTACAATACCTACCTCTGTGTATGTCAAAGAACGTCCCAGGTCTTGATGCCTCCCATGCTGCGACGGCTCTTCCTCAGTTCAAACCGGCACCGTGCACCGGCACGAGCCCCAGTTCCCCATCACATGCCAAAAGAATTTGGCAGCACTCGCACTGAAGTTTCAGGTCAAACACGCCAATCCCATGTTCCTTTTGGCTCCCCTTTGGTTTCAGGCTGTGTGTAGTTTGTGGCAGGTGTACATCAGCTGTTCAAGGAGCACAGTGGATGGCTGTGTAAAGATAGATAGGGCCTCCTTTGTCTGAGACACACACCAGGCTTTTCCAAAAATCCACTAAAACATATTCACACATCGTGAACCAGTGATTTTGGGAATATCAGGGATTGTTTTGTTAAGGCTCTTCACTCACTGACTTCCACAACGACATCTCCTGCAGTAGATCAGAATCCCTCACTGAAACCTCCTTACAGCAGAAACATTGATATTTACACTTTTTCACAGGCCCTTTGGTTTTACTGTAAATAATTTTTTATTGTAAATATACTTGACTTACAGTTGTCTTTCTGTTCACTTCAGTCACTTTTAAGTCTCTCACTGAATTCACCTTGGAAGCATATGCAGTGACAGGGTGGCTGAAGGAAACAGCCATGCTGGTCTGAACATCTGTGAGATGTGAGCAAAAAAACAGAGCAAGTTCAAATTACCCCTCCCAAAAAAAGTGACAGATGTGAGTAAGAGGTACCGCTCATGAGACACCTCTGTGGAGTAAACATTTTGGAATAATATTCCAGGCAACAACTACAGAGGCTCTAACAACAGATTGACCAGCCATCTATTACATTTCAAACAAAATGACTCAAAGGAAAATGTTCCAAACAGGCACCACTGGGCATTTGACTCAGCCCAAGCAATGTTTTAACTATTTCTTTGGCACGAAGTGTACACATGCCTCCTGCAACCCATACACTGCTAGCCACTGGTCTCTAGATTTGTTGCACATCTGACTAGTTTTTCCACCAACTTTTTTAAGCCAGTAGCCATCACAGAGTGCTGTGTGGGATGCCAAGTTCAAACTAATTATTTAGCTGTTTTAAAACTTTTTTTTTTCCTTTTTCCCCTTTCTTAAATAACATTAGTGTTCCGGGTTAGCTGAAGGGCTAAAAGCTGGTTTTAATTTAAATATAAATAAAACCAGGAGTGCCTGTGTGATTGTACTAAAAATAGATTGTTTTCTGTTCTAAATGTTTCACTTAAAATTGGGGAGGAGGGGAATGGGACAGGATGTGCAACTCTTTTTTAGTCGGAGGGTGCCTCAAATCTGTGGCATTCTGTCTCTAGAGACGTGGGTCATTTCTGAGATACCATTAGTTTATCTGGAAATGTATTTACCAGCACATCTATTCAGTATGTGGTTCAGAAATCAGAAGGGGAAATCACACACTGTTAAGATGAAGCATTCTTGAGCGAGCCCCAGTTATGGCAAATTCAGCAGCAGAAAAAGAGGCTGTGGTGAGCGCAGTTACTGACATTTTCCAAATAAATAAAGCAAACAAGTTGCTCCAGGAACAAACTCATACCTATATGATTTATAATAGCAGGAGTTAGGGCATGAAGGCAAGATGAACCCAGTGAACCAGCAGTCACAGGCCACCCATGGGCTGCAGGGCTGCCCACAGCGCCTTTGCTCCTTGCAGCCAGTCCGTGACAACCGGGACGGACCTCATCTGCTCCGAGGTGTGTGTGGCTTCTAGCAGTGCTCAGCAACTTCCACTGGCTTGAAGGCTGCTGATGAGCTCCAATGTGGGTTAGTATCAACAGGGAAAAAATATAGGGATCCTATTTACTGCCTGCTGGCAGCAGATAGGTAAAAAAAAAAAATAAAAACCCTCTTCTCCAAAATCAATGTTTGCTTTACTGAGGGCCTCCTTAGGTGTACATTGGAAACAATTCTGTCTGTCTTCCACCACAGTTCAGTCACCCTACAGTTTGGTGTGCCAGCCAGTAGTAGTTAGCAGTCCAGAATCAACAGGTTTCTGCTACTGAGCAGTACCAGGCCATATTGGCCAAAAGCAAATGGAAAATATTAAATGTGACATCGCACCTGATGAATGGTGATAGAGAACAAAAAGTCAAGTAGGCACTGTGGGCATCTTGGCTCTTTTTTACCCTGTTTGTGGCACAACATAATGGCCAGCACCACTGATGTGGAAAGGGTTTTCAGCAGCAGGATTACTTCCCTCCAGGATAAACCAGCATCTCCTCTCACTTCTTCTCATCACCCACTCTAAGCTCAGAGGAGGTCATGCCATGGGACTGATCCTATAGGCTAGTCACGGGCATCCTGTGCAATTATTTCATCCTGGCCAAAGCCAATAAAAACCAAAATCCATGTGAATTCTCAATAAATTTCCTTTGATAGAAGGAACTTAATCCCTGCTCTTCAAACTGTGGCTGGCCATCCAGGGCACAGAGAATGAGTGACAAGTGCAGCCTCTGAAGACAAGATGAAAGCAGGACCTGAACAGTTTGGCCACTTTCTGATTATCCTGTCTACATGTAGTTCTCTGTGCCTTCACCTCTGCACAGGAATTTTTCACTCTGATGGGCTCCAACATCCAGAAACTGTGTTACTAACTCTTGGCATTCTGATTTAAGACTAGAATAATTTCTCTTTACCACTTTATGTCAGGTGGTGGGGTTCAAGTGCTATTTATTCCATGTCCACTCTGACCTCATTCTTCTGGATTCTAGGTGCTAATGAAAAGGTATTCTTAAAGCCCTTGCTAAGGGGTATCTGGTCTTTCTCATCAAGTCAGTGGAGTGACCTGACCTTTTCAGAATCATGACCTTGGTCATGTCAGATCTGCTGCCTGGCTTTCCAAGCAGCAGATTCTCCCCAGACACTTTGCATTCCGTAAAAAAAGTGTTTTGTGTGGGCACAGCAATCTCTAGCACAACATCAGCAAAACACTGGAGAACCAAACAGCTCCAACACTGCTGGAGATGCTGCAGTTTGGTAAGCTCTTATTGCTAGCCTAATGTATACATGCTGTGAAACAGGTAATGGATTTCTGCAGCAGGTCATGAGGCCAAGCAGCCTTGGCAGTGAAGGCAAGGATGGATTTTTTTGTCATTAAAAGCAGAATTACAAACAGCTACTTGGTACCTAAAAGCTTTCTGCCTGCATCACCTCTCCTGCCACATGGGGCCAGTGGATATATGTGCCATTCCAGAGAGACTGAATGGAGTCAAAGGGACTTTATTTCTGCCCAGGTAGAGCCAGTTGCAAGATCAGGCTGAAAGTGAGGGACAGAGTTTATGCCAGGGGACATTCTGTGCAGCAGGTTGGAATTTCAGTCCCTCAAGCAAGGAACAATCCATGCAATGCCAGCTGTCAACTAGGAGTGGATTCCTCCTCTGTACTTGGAAAAACTTCTCCCTTATAATGCACCAGCAAAGAAGCAAAAATGCACTCTGGTGGACAGAGATGCTGCATTGCTTAAATAGTTATTTCATCTCCAGCTAATGGGTGGCACTGCACTCACCATTCCCTTGGTGTTCTGCTGGAGCTTCTGTTAACAAACAACACACACCTCAGGGCTTGACCTTCTCCAGGCTGGGCAGTTCTGTCAGGGTTTCATTTATGCACCTGGCACATACTTCACGAAGCCACACGGGAGCAGGCAGCTAAAATAGGCTTTTTTGCTCCTCAAAAAGAGAAGAGAGAGTTGGTTGCAAATAATTCCAGCACCAAACTATTCCCACCCACCCCCAACTCTTATTAAAAGGAATGTACATAGTTATTATATTCATTCCATGCTTTCATAATTAGATCCTGAAAAGAGTGTGAAATGTGCTTTTCCACATAATTTACTGTTTTCCTGTGATTCATGAAGCCTCTTTTCACATGAATAATTGGTCACTTCTTGTTTATGCATCACCATGGTACATAGCTCCTAGCAGGCCAAAAAAAAAAAAAAGACACAAAGCTAACATTTAATCATTACAGCTACATGCAGCCTTCCCTCTGCCACCCCCAACTTCTTGCTTTTTACCTCCTCCCATAAAAAGAAGGCAGAGATTTTTTGATGGAGGAAATGTTTCCTAAAAGAAATCCCAACAGTTTTACCTTTCTTAGCACTCATTTGCAGTTTTGTTTTTTTTTTTTTGCTTCGCACTTATTTTGTGTTTCACATTTTCCAGTGTAAAGAAAACAGCTGAAAAGTCCCTTACAAACAAAGTGAGAAGGAAGAATGTTGTGGCTGCTGGGAATGGCAGCTTTCCAAACACCAATTTGTTTATTTCTTGAGGGAGATACAGTCAAGATGACACTTATCAATGGTCACCTGAATTATAAAGCACCTCAGTATGTTCTCAGAATAGCATTTCAGCTTCTAAACACTTTAATGGGACTTTATTTTTACAGTGCAGTAAACTGAGGCACAAGTTAATTTATTTACAGTGACTACTCAGTGAGTCACTGCTGAAGCAACTCTGCAGGCAAGGTTTGATTTTCAAAACTCCTCCTCTGCCTTCAACTACAGCTTCCTAAACAGACTGCGTGATTAGCTGGATGTGACAACATTTGTGATGGATGAGTGTGGATCTCCATATGTGTGTGTCGATATTGGTGCTTCCTGCCTTGAAAGCTGATGGGTACCTTGTGAAATATTTTGACAGTAGATGAAAAAAGATTAAAAAAATCAAACATTTGTATTTCTGCTCGACACCATGGCAATCCAAAAACATATCAGAAAACATCAGTCAGCAGGAACACTTAAGAGAATAGGGAAAAAACATATCGGCTTAAGATTGGCTATCAATCCAACCCAGTACAGTGTGTGATTCTGCAGAATCAGTGCAAAAAAACTAAATGCAAAAGAAAAGAGAATGTTTGCTGTTGGGAGTATACGAGGACATTAATCTTCTTTATACCACAAACCCAAGGCAACATCAGGTTTTAAGGCTGGGGCAAAAAAAAAAAAAAAAGCTCAGTGTTTTTTTACCTCGTATAGACATGAGACAAAACCAAAGCCTCAGAATCTGATCCTGTTAAAAAAACAGAAGAGCTGTGACGTTTTTGTTTTCCTTTTTTTTGGCAGCAAGGTAGAGACAGGAGGGAGTGAAACTTTAGTGAGTGGTGGGGGTTCGGACATGGGAGGAGAAAAGAGGACAAAGGAGACAGAAAAACAACTGCTTGGAGTCAACTTTTCTGATTCAAATACACCTTAGCAGCACTCATTGGAAAGCAGGCTCAGAAGTGGAAAGAATTTCTGGATTCAGATCAAGACAGCAGAAATATCTTAATCTTTGCTGGGCCATAATCTCCTGAGAAGGCTTGTGAGAATTTGATCCTGTCATTCCCAAACTAGAATCTTAAAACTGATTTGGACCAGAACTACAGTTGGTTTGAAAATATTATTACTCCTTCCTGTGGAAAAAAAAAAAAAAAAAAAAAAGAAGGAATAAAAATGGAAAAAAATTCAGCCAAACCCAAAGTGCATGGACTCATTACAAGCTCAGGAAATCAAATCTATTTAAATCTCTTTCAGCACCACTCTCCAGCTTTAATAGTGCGTGTGTGGAAGCAAATATTACACAGAAGTTCATCCTCCCCTCCTGGTCCCTTGCCTCCGTGTCCCCACCCCAACCCGAGCTCTGCATCTCAGTGGTCACTGTTTGTTTTTTCTTTCTGATTAGTCTTGTCAGGACTTTCCCTCACTAAACCACCATTTTCATTCTTTTCAGTACTGCTCACTCCAGCATTTCTGTGCTCTCCATTATCGCACCCTCGCACTCCTGTGTTCAGTCCACTCCCTGCTTTGCCGACTTCTCTCATGCCAGCTCCCAATGCTACTCGTTCCTTTCTTATCAACTGCTTTGCTGTTTCCTTATTTTGCCTTCTCTCATCCGGCCTCCTAACCTTCAGGATGGAATATCTCAACGTTGGTGGAGTTCACCCAACCCTCTGCTTGCCGTTCTCTCGCACTGCCAGGACTTTCATCAGGCAATGGGTGCTTAGGATGGAAGAACTTGCTGTCCTGAGAGCAGCCCCTCCCCTGGCACTGGCACTGCACGACAACTGTGCTCTTTCTCCCTCCCGTCCCGTTCTTATGCTTCCAGCTTTTGATAACAAGATGTGATATGAGGAAAGACCTATGGGAGACTCACATTGGCTTTCCAGCGCTGTTGACGTGACTGGAGCGGGTACCCACTTGAGCAAGTGGTCACTGAGACCTCAGTGTCCATGCACGTCTGGTGGGTTGACCTTGGCTGGCCTCTCAGCACCTGGCTCAATGTTCTTCCTCCGCAGAACAGAGGGTGAAAAGTAAGATGAAAAGCTCATGGGTCGAGGTGAATACGGGGAGATCTTACTGTCAACAGGCAAACTAGACTTGAGTTGAGGAAATTAAATTTAATGTAATGCCAATTAAAATTGAGTTGGACAGTGAGAAAGAAGGACAAAAATTAAAACAACTTCTCCCCATGTCCATGTGATTTTTCCCCAGGCTCAGCTTGCCCTGTGGAGACACACTGTCCGGCACGAGGGAGTCCCTGCAGCCCCCTTTCACCACAGCCTTGCCACCAACACCCAATACAGTATGAATTTACTATTATTCTATTATTATAAAGGTCAAAGTTCCAGCATCTGGAAGTTAATTTTTTTTTTTTTCTTCTCCCTGAATCACCAGCTATATCTTCTGCAGGTAGATTCACTGGATCTTTTCCAAAAATAATTATGGAGAATTTGCAGAATTGCAATTTATTAGGGACTTTTACACTTGCTTCTTTTTGAAGCCTACCAGCACGTTTCTTATCTTGGTCACAATTGCCTAGCCTTGCTATTTTTCTACCATATTTATTGAAAGTTTGGACTATGCAATTTTTTTGGCCTTGGATTTTCTTTATGTCTACACAGACTTTTCTTGGATGCCTTTCATTTTTCTTTAATGTTTTGATATTACTTTCTTGTGGGATATACACATAGTTTTCCCTAGTCCAGAAAGTGTACCCTGAATGTTGATAACTCAAACCACTCTTCGCAAAATCATTGCTTTTTTGCCTTGCTTACCAGGCAACCCTCAGGCACTGAATTCACTTTGAAATGAGCAGACCTCATACATGAGTAAAATCCACATGGCTCAGAATTACCACAGCAGTCCACTGTCTGTTCTGGAAGTGGAGAAGACAGGCTTTTCCCAAGGAACACTGAACTGAAAGTCTGATCATTCTGAGCAAGTTTACCTAGTTGTTTTTAATGTTCCTCTAAGATACTGATGATAAACCATTTGTTCCGCCTTCCTGCTGCCCTCTGCAGTGCTGCTGTCCTTGGGAAATGCGTAGCAGCAGACCTAGAAAGGACAATGAAAATGACACTCCATGTCATACATTATCTTACTTGCCAAATATTATAGTGTTGGAAAAAAGAATATTCATATTTCATATTATTAACTTGGTCTTAGCACAGTATGAAATAATTATTTATTTACAGTACTAAATTAAAACTTCTTACAATGCAGATGGATCATTATTCTTCCACAGATTTCCCCTTTTTTCCATTCACAGACACAAGCTGCCTTTTGGTCTTCATTTGTACAATGAGAACCAGCCATTTTCTACTAGTTTTCCAATTAACCGAGGGAAATCTTTGTGTGTGTGTGTGCTCTGATGGGTCAAAGTCCATTGCATTGTCTTTGCTTGAATGAACTTCTGTGAGGATACAATAAGCTCTCAAAATTTCTACCTCTGCTGAGAACCACTTCTGTGTTCTTTATTTTTAACCTTAGTTTAGATATATCCACAGGGTAACCAACCGGGAAGAGAATTACTATTTTTCCTCAGCAGTACCAAGCTCTCCTTCTCTTCATTGGCAACCATATTTAAAATACTGTTGCTAAGATTTAAGTCATAGATCCTGCAAATATATGTTTTGACCATATCAGCTCTGCACATTTTATCATGTTTTACTGCGTAGAGGAATGAGGTAAGGCTTGGACTTTCCAACGTGAAGAAACTTTCCTGTGAACAGAGATGTGACACGTGGCACACATGCCGGTTTCCACATTTTTGCCTAATCTGTATCCAGGCTGCCTAGCAACCTGTTAGCTTGGTATGTAATAACCCAAATAATGTGGGAATGATTGATTCAGGGACTGCATGACTTTATTCACATTTGTGGCAGACTGTCAACAGGAATCAGTGAGGACTCCATACCCTGAACACAGAGGCTATTGCTCCAGTAACTCCATTACAAGCAGTCAACCAATGTTTTAGACAAAGTTAAGTCCCTCTGTTTTCTAGAGTATCCCACAGGAAGGCCATTTTTTTCAAGGAAGGAGACTTATTCCTTTCCTTCTGCATAATCTAACTAAAAATTGTTTGCCAAGAATTTTGAGGTTATATGATGTAGGATAACTTGACAGAATGGCACAATGTTTACGTTTTCTCATTAGTAACAGAAGACTGTAGGATCACAAATGAAGACGGCACTGGTGCAAAGCCAACCTGAGAACCAGCTCCAAACCTTTACCCTGAGGCGTTAAGACCACAAAGGTTAAGAACAAGAAGAAGAAGAGCAGAAACGTGACACCTTCCTTCAGGGGAGCAACTCCATTCCAGCCATTGGTGATTTTATCACAATATCTGATGTTTTCTTTAACACCTTACCTCTTGGGACCCTGTAAATCTTAAATCTCATAAAAGAGGAAAAAGGTTTTCTGGCACTCATGTTTCCAGTAGGAAGCCTGAAGGATAAGAAGTTCAAAACCGTAAAGCACACTGAAAAAGCATGATTATTTATTATTAAAATGACAAACCCCCCACTCTATGACTTTCAAAAATGAAGGAAGATCTTGGAATATTTTATTATAATATTTGACTAGGAGCTTATAGCATTGTCAAGCACATATACACTGGGGCACTAGTTCATAGCTCATTTAATGAGAGGGAAACACAAAGGGAGAAAGTACGCAATTCCTCAGACATGTCAAAAGAACTGCACACATCACCTCTCCACCAAAGCTGAATGATATTTGATGCCATTTCTCAAAAAAACCCCAAATCTCTAAACCGAGGAGGATGAAAACCAGTCTTCTGAGGAATTCTCTCCCATCAGCCAATTTTAACTGCTGAGGGCATGGGACTGGTGCTTGAAACGTGCACTAAATCCACACCATACCTGTCATTAGAAGAATGCTGGAAGTTTAGCAGTACTGGCAACCTCTTCCTCTGTGGAAAGACATATCAGCAGTTTTCACTAATGAAACCAAACATAAAATTCAAGATCTTTCCATAGATCCAGCTTCCTTTCAGTGGAGTATCTGAAGTGAGTTTAACACGACGACAAGAGGCAGCCATGTAAAGTTCAACGTTAAATGGCCAAAACAGTAGCACACCATGCCAGGAACCACTGCTGAGCACCAGATGTAACCTCACCGTGCAAGTGTGCTAAAACACTTCCCTCCAAGACTCAGAACACATTATAATCTATGGAAGTCTAGGGAGTTCTCCCTGCAAATTTGGAGTAGAACAATAAATTTGGCCAGAGGAACTGACAGGATGGTATCTTTGGAGACAGAGGCGCCATCTTCCCAGCTGTACTCCAGGCTGGAATGCTTTCCAGTGGTTCCCTCTTTCCTTGCCATAGAGTCCTTTTTGAGGGTGGCATAGCTGATTTTCCCACAAAGGTCCATTGTCAAGAAGGCAAGGCACTGGCTAGAAACAATGGGAAAAATCCTGGTCTTGTTGTTTAACAGCAGGAGTAAAATCCACTAGCAAACTTTGACTTGCAAGTCAGCAAACACATGGGTTCTGGTTGATTATTCCAGCATCTTTCATAATAGTATAATATTTTTTCAGAGCACTGTGAAAAACATTACTGACCAACAGGGTTTCTTAATTAGCTAAAGCAAACCAGTTGGCCCCCCACTTTTGCCTTCTTGAAAGGAAAAACATATTCATTGCATTGAACTCCATAACAAGAGAGTCTTTAAAGTGTGGATAAACTCTTACTATAATGTAGGAAAACTTTTTTCAAGTTCTTAACTGGCATTTCTGAGCTTTGTCCTGGAGATGGATGTAATGGAATTATTCATGACACCAACAGTATACGAGGCATATAAAAGACTTAAATCCACTTAGCAGTTTAACCAAGAGGAAAAATAGGAGCAAATCATGTAATTGTTAAAGATGAGTGGGCTATATGATTGCTCTGTGAAAACCAGCATGAACTTCTGGATGCTTATGCATGGGAATAAATATCAACATCTGGTCTCAACGCACAAGAATCAAACAATCATCCATTTGAATCTTTCTTAGATACAGCGAAGAATGACCATGTCATCCCTTCCTTCAACTCACCTGTTCTTTGAAAAATTTGTGGAAGAAAAATAGCCTTGAAAATGTGAATACACATTGTGACTGTGGTATTTATATTACATAAGGATATAGTCAAATTGAGTGCAATTTCATGCTCATTCTGCTTGCAATAATTTGCATTCTTCCGAGTGTAGTTTTGTAATTCATGAGCTGTGTGACCATCAGTCTCTTGTAGACCTTCTTCACTGCTGTAGGGAGCCTATAGGAATTTTTATTCCAATCTCTGCAAATGAAAAATTATTTCATTCGAGACTCAAACACATTTTTTATTTCCAAGAAGATGATTAGATATTATCTTTAGAGATAACATCTGGATTCCTTTCCATTTTATCTGGCAGATGTGTAAAGAGTTCTCCATTGTGTATACAGCTTTGTTTTTAATATTAGTGTAGCAATCAAGCAAGACTATGTACATCATCCTGATACAGTAGTATCCCCAGTGATCATCACTACTCCAGAGAAGCTCCCAAAACATTCTGTCCAGGATACTCAGGAATCTCTATTGACACTTGTCAGACTAATGTTTTTGGGCTGCAATATGTCATTTTTGCAACACTTTCAAGCTTTAAAAAGCTTAAACTTTTATTTTATATTATTTTATTTTATTTTGGCTGATTGAATGTAATTTTGAAGTAAAGATTCTCATGGAATACTATTTTCTGAGATGAGACCTTCTTCTTAGCAGCAGTATAGTAATAATGAGATACACATTTTCCCTCACCAAGGTCTCAGACAACAGCTCATCTGCCTTCCCCACTATGCCAGGAACAGAACAAGTGTTGACATTTTCTTCAAAGAACTGATCATGAAATCTGCTTTTGATATAATTTCTCGGTATGTTTCCAGAGCCATACAAAGACAAAATTGTGTGCGTTATATTCACTGTGGCCCCAAATGCAAGAAATGCGAGGAAGGATGAAATGTTGACTGCAAACAACCGACAGCAGAATTCCTACTGGCTTCCTGGGAGACAGCGCTCCACAATCACGCTCCAAATATGTAATCCATGGTCACAATAAAAGAGTGGGATGTTTGGGTAATGGCATTTTTAAAATTATTGCCACAAAAATAGAGACTGACCGTGTATCACCATGACCAGTCATCTTCTGGAAAATTTATGCAGCACAATCCACGTGAAGACTTAACCAATGCCCTAATTTGGTAGTAGTACTAGAACTGAAACACCCTTCAAATTCATTCAGCAAAACCAGTTCTCTTTCTCCCTTGGCTTAAGGGCCTCCTACACTATTCTGTAAAGGGGATCAGTCAGGAGCTTCTTTTTAATTGCAGAGAAATGGGAATCACTTTGGCTTTTGAGAGAAGACAAAATATTTTAACTCGAAGAACGAGAATGAATGCCAATGATCTGACATCTGATAGTGATTTATACCTATTCATACAGACTCACTATCAAATCTGGGAAAAAAAAAAAAAAAAAGACAAATTCGCAGCATTTTGTTGATAATCGTATTTTTAGGATCTGTATACTAATAAACATCTCACCTTTCTCCTAGTGTTTACTGTCAAACTGTTTAAAAATGTCATATGAAAAGAAGTACAACAGTTTGACTGTTTATTCAGTAACATGTTCTTTGTGCATTCTATTATCCTTGCTGGACAATGGAAAGCATCTAAAAAATGCTGGTTTTGTAAGTCTAAAATGAGAGACATTGCAGGCAATATAAACAAATGCGAATCTCTGACGCACATTAAAACTGTTATAATTACACAGCATGTAAGACAGGGATAAAATACTGATACCACATCCATCACAGAAAAATATTGTTATTGTTATAGGAATATTATATTATTGTTATATATATAGGAAAACAATAATTATTATCACAAGTCCTATCACTAGAAGGTGATATAAATACAAAACTTGAGCAACTTAGAAAATACAAAAGCTGAGTAAACAACTCTGCTGGTTTCCCTATGACTGTTCAACTGTTCAAATACGACCCTAATTCAGGAGCAGGATCAGTTTTATGCAGGCTTAAAAATTAATGAAGTTAAATGATGCTGGCGGATGAGCCTTCTTGTAGTATCAGAAGAACAGTATTCTTGGACAGATCACAGAAAAGAAAATATTTGTTTTGTCAGTTCCTGTAAGCACATTGAATTGAAGGCTAGAATTGTACCCATGTAAAAAACACTTTGCAGTTCAGTGTTTCTTCGGCACGTTTATAACCCATTGATGAAAAATGAATGGCACAAATGTCACAAAACTTTTCTATACACCATTCAGAACGGCCACCTAAAAAATGTTGAGGCAATCTTATCCACAAGTCAGTCGCTCCTGCAACAGAGTTTTAACAGCGTAAGCCAGCTGTGTGCGCTGGCACTCAGAAACACCCCCCTGGCCTGGGCTGCACCCAAAGCAAGGTGGGCAGCAGGGCAGGGGGGATTCTGCCCCTCTGCCCCACTCTGGGGAGACCCCCCTGCAGAGCTGCCTCCAGCTCTGGGGGCCCAGCACA
>JAWMRA010000041.1:62568432-62618221 GCA_035584735.1 Pseudotriccus pelzelni
GTCCAAGGCCAGGTTGGACGGGGCTCTGAGCAACCTGGGATAGTGGAAGGTGTCCCTGCCCATGGCAGGGGGTTGGAATTGTATGATTTTTGATGTCACTTCCAACCCAAACCACTCCTTGATTCTATGATTCCCACCCCCCAAATTTCCACAAACTGCATTAGCCTACGGTTATACAGAAACACTGAAAACCAAAACCAAGCTCTAAAGCTTTGGATGTAATGTGGGGAAGGTGGAAGTTACTCCGTGCTCCAAAGCTTGCAGACTGGATAGGTCTGTGTGTGCTGGATAACTGAATTTCTCCCCTGAGACTCGCAGTTTGAAATGTAACTTGAGCTCCAAATATGATCTTTTATGTCTGTGGTCTAGTGTGCAATTTTGCTTGCGGGGAACAGAGGAAGACTAAAGGACTAAAACTGTCAAAGGTAAGAAAAAAATACCTACAGTTCTCTGTGACAATCTGAGCTGAGATTAAATAACCTGATGTTCCAATGGGAAAGATACACCATAGTTGCCAGCAAAATCTTACTGAGCTTCTTCAAAAAGTGCTTTTACATATTGTTGCAAGTCAGGATACAAACCTCTTTATTAGGAGAAGGTTGATAGACTCCTAAGGCTCTGGCTTTAAGGGGAACAATTTCATCTAGGAATGTGCTCGTACATTTCCACAAGTGCACATCTATCGTGAGAGAGCACTAGACAATCTACTTCATTTGACAGTGCCTCTACATTGCAAAAAAATCCACGTGTACATCTGTGTCATCTTTGGTGCACTTGACAAAGACAGGGATTTCACTGGCTTAGGAATGATAAATAAGTAGATTACTCATTAACACTTTTTTTTTGTCTGCAAAAAAAAAAATTGAAACTGATCAGTCAATCAAGAAGTATCAAAAATAAAACTGGATTTTCATGCATTTGCAGGGTATTTTTGTGTATGCAAAACCTTTGTGTAAGACAAAACCTTTGGCTTTAATTAGAAAAATGAAGCATAGAAAAAAATTTAAATAAAATTCTAAAGTTTCTCCAATACATATTTCATACTGCCAAGTACTTTGTGCAACCATTTGGTGTTTCCTTACTGCTCTACGAGAGCAATTTATGAAAAGGGGCTGCTGGTGCTAAAAAACAGCTAAACAAAAAAACCCCCAAAGTACTGCTGAATAACAAGAACCATGCTAAAGAAACACCCATAAGTCCCCCACTGAATCACAAGCTCACCATAAGAGAGATCACTCCTTAGTTTATTTACATACCTAAGCGTGAACACTTATTTTCCCTTATTTCATTCAGCACTCTTTTAAAACTAAGGTCCCAAGTCTACAATCAATAGAGTGTAGGCACAGAAATTCCACTCCATCTGCTGTTAGCAAGACTAGAAAGACCTATGACTTGATCCAAAGTCCAGCAATATCTGTGGGGAGCTCTTCTACTTCCTTCATGTGCTCAGAAAGGGCATCTGAGGTCAGCAAGCTGCACTCCTTATTCTGTCAGAAATTCCACTGAGGCAGTGCAGTATCAGTCTCCACATAATTACATACATCTTCTTCCTGAAACTGAGGTCAGTCACATTAATCGCAATTTCATGAGAAAATTACTTTTGGAATTGGAGGAGCTCTGTGAAATAGAAATAAAATTCATACTATACGTTGGCTATGGCAGTGTTTTGCACTGCTCTAAAAAGATGCACTGTTCAGTTTTTAAGTTTTTCTACTACTAGAGCTGGAGTTTTTTATAAATTACTAAAGAAATGCCCGACAGCACTCTTACGTTTCAGCATTGATTCCTCTGTTATACACCAAAAATAGTAAGAAATAATAAGCTCCTCAGGCTCACCTGAGGCAATGGACTTGGGTATATACTGTGGAAATAGAGACGGATTAATATCAATATTCAATTAAGTTTGTCTCCATTTTTTAAAATATCAAAAATAACGATGAATCACATCAACACATGATGCCAAATTTAAAACAGACATAATAGGGAAATGTTTTCATCAGTGCTACAAGTTACCTAGCACTTCAGCCATGGGATACTTGAAAATATAACAAAAGCAAAATCATAAAAAACCCCTTTTTTTTTTTTTTGCATGGATTTTTCCCCTTCCATATTTGCAGTCTGATAATAGCAGTAAAATAAATAATCAAAAAAAAGTACATCACCCACAAATATTTCTATCAAGCATGGCTTCAGATCAATCTTGAATCAGTAATACAATCCCAAAAGATTAGAATATATTCATCATTTTCTGAATTGAGATTTGCAGCTTCACAGATCACACTGTATCAGTGGTACCGGGAATGTCAGTCTCTGTTTTCCTCTGTGGTTGGCTCTTCCTTCAATAAAACGTTTAACTGTTTCTGTGCACATGAAAGGAAAAGTTCCAAACTATGCAGATTTCTCTGACGGACAACTTGATCAAGCTGTAGAAATAAATAATAATAAAGAGAGATCAACTTTAAAGAAACCTGGAAAAAAATGCCAGGGTTTGTCAGCAAAAATTCAACCACATTAAACAACAAAAATTCAACAACCAAGCATGACAACAAAAGAACCTGAGTAATTTCAATGCACGCAATTTAGTAATAACTTCTCAATGAAGTATTTGAGTTTCTTCAAAATAGAATGTACATAAGGCTAAGAGTATCTTTAAAGCTGTCAAATTCTGCATAAGATATTTAAGAATTCTAAACAGCCTAGCTGCCACACTAGGAAAAATCGCCCCAGAATCTTTTAAAATTACAGCTCCTGCTTTTACAAAATGATACTGCTTTTGCTTATGGGCACTACTTATAACTTCACACTCAAAACTTCAAAGCCCGCTGTTAATTTAAATGGCAGCACGTTTAAATAGTTCCCAGAGGAAAAGTTGTAATACTTTCTGCCTCTTTTGTTTACTCCTACACTTTACTGGGGTACCCCACCGTCAAAAAATGTGAACTATACACTTGCAGTAAAGACAGCGGCCCTTTCTTCGCCACCAAAAAAGACAAGAACACCATAACAAGGCTCAGTAGGTTATAGCATATATACATGACATAAAAGTAGGGTTTACAGAAAAGCATTTGAACTTTCTTAATATCATAATATTAATAAATGAAACACACTGCAGAATTCCTTCCATTTGAATTTTGAAGTTCAAATGTCGCAACTGAGTGATGTTTTCAACTTGACTACCCTTACATTCAACCAAATGCAGACATAATGATGACACAGGGGGAGACTGAAAGGTAGTGTAACATAAAAGTTATGCCACTGGAGAGAAAGGAAGTAATGGAATTTTGAAGAAGTCCAGCACTTCTGTCAGACTGCTGTACACAAGTCCATATATACAGTGTCTTGACTGATGGCAAATGGATACGCTTTTCAAATACGGTGCCTCTTGTACCTCACACTCACAGCTTTAATTACAGCTTTCAACAAAAACCTGATCCCGTGGTATCACTCTGCACATATTCAATCAGCAGTCCAGTTAGTTGCTCTAACAATCACTTGAATGGACATTTTGTTTTATAACAGACTAATTTTTTACACATCAACACAGAATGCAAGGCAAAGTTAGGATAGCTTCCCTACTTCACTTTGAAAATGCACTCAGGATAAAGCTGCACTGCTGTGATTTAATGCACACAAAGGAAAGCATTTATATGACCCTGTGCTTTGCTACTCCAGATGTTGCTCTAACATGCAACACCAGGCTCTGGAAGTGGGAATGTTTTTAGAACTTGTTTCAACAAAGATGAATGTGTCAAATCTAGTCACCAGCAGAATACACACATATTTTCTAGAAGCCACACAATCATAAACCCTCCTTCAGTAACAGAATCATAGAATGGTTTGGGTTAGAAGGGACTTTAAAGTTCCAACCCCCCCTGCCATGGGCAGGGACACTTCCCACTAGACCAGGTTGCTCAGAGTCCCATCCAACCTGGTCTGCTTGGGCTTCTACAAATTTCCAGCTGCTGTTCAAACTTTTGCACCTCAGCAAAAGCAGGCATTAGTGATCCATGCATAGCCTGATGTGAACCTTGCCCACTGATTTACAAGAGATTCTAAAGCAGATCTAGTTCAATTAAATTTCAGAAAAGTCTGCTTTTCATATATTCAAGTAACAGCTGCTACTGACATGAAAATGGAAGGAACAAGCAAACTGACCTCTAAAAAAGCTGTATCTAGAACGGACAGTCTGGAACAAATGAACAAAATAAACACACTGCATTTTCTCTGATTTGCCTCCTTCCTATTTTCTGGTCCAAAACATACAGAACATTTTGCTTGGGGAAGTTTGAAGGTGTTTTTGTGCTTGTGATCTATATTTCTCTGGGGAATGGGCAGATATAGTGCAATTCATGTATCATCACCTGTCATGTCTTAAAACACGGGAAAGCTTTTTCTGTATGCATATTATGTCACCAGATTCTCTTGCTTCTGGTATATCAGCTGGAGGAGCTTAAAACTGAAATTCACTGGCTTCCTTTTATTGCATATTGTATCATCCTAGATTTCTATCTCTACTCTGTTTTCTACTCTTCATTGAGCTTAGACCAAGAGCTTTGGCTCCATTTTCTTTTCTTGCAGCCCTTCCTTGCAAATTCTGCTTTAAAGAGATCAAAGTAGCTCACCAGATGTGTGTTCTGATTTGCTGCTGTTAACTTTCTTTACCAAGGCAGCAATCTCAAATTGTATACAATTAAATTTATTTCACCAAGTACTAATGTAAATGTTTAATGTGTGAAGTGACTGGCTGCAGCACAAATAAACCAGAATTTCTTCAGGCTTCAGCAAGATTTTAAAAGTCTCAAATGAACTAAGTACACATTTGGGAAGTCTTTGTTGAACTCAAGTGGTTAGTTGGTAGTCTCCATTTGTGCATAAGAAAAATTTATTGCTTGTTAAAACTTTATGTAAATTCAATAACATAAAACCTCACAATTCAGTTTCCCCTTGTTTGCTCAGTTTATGAATAAGCTTTGCCTTGAGCAGGACCCTTTAAAAATCTTCCATGCTACAGTAAATGAAAAAACAATCCAAAAAGACTTGGGATCGTCACATAAGACAAAACGAGAAACAACAAAATTATGCCGGCTTTGAAAATGGTACATTTGAATGTATTCAAAAGGAGAATAGTCTCATTAATGGAGAAACTGGCTTGGCTGGGAAATAGAAACAAGTCCAATGAAGCTTTGTTATATAACATATTGTTTAATGAACTGTTAGGAAAGGACACAGTTTTTTTGAAAAGTTCCTCAACGTTGCTGTGCTCCTGCTTGCATAATATACCATAATGATGCGAAAATATGTTAGGTTAAGCATTTTAAATCTCATTTTTCCAAACAGTCCCTCTATATTTTTAGGCTCTGTTCACCTCACGGAATGATCTCATTATTTAAACAAACATAAACGGACATCTGGCAAATTCAAACTGAATGTGACTCATATGCAAATGTGATCAGTAGGAATAACGTATTTGGGATGGAGCATTTGCACAACCAAAACCAACCCAACTCCTCTGATTCTACAGATACTGAAAAATACACCAGGTTAGTTCAGATCTAGCAAGAGAGGGCATTTTTTTACATCCTACCACCACTGTTATTACTAATCAATGTTTCTCTTCCACCATATGAAATCTATTAGTTCAAAGTTCCCAATACACTGGACCGTGTCCTACTAGCACAGCTTTAATTAGCTCAAAGTTTTAATGGTCCTGAACTTCATTATTTTAAGTTACTCAACATAGGGTCTAAACAGTCCTCCAATTCCCACAGTCATTCAGACACTGCATTTACCAAAAGTGAGCTGAGTCTTGCAGGGCAGTCTAACACATTCACTGCTGTTCTATTTCCCTTCAGTTTAAACCTTCAGTCCACTTTTGAGGTCTAAGCGTGGTTCCACAATCCTTGTGGCCAAAGATGACTGGATGAGACACCCTGTGGGGTCCCACCTTAGTCACATCCATAGACCACCCAGGATGACGTGCCTTTTTGCCACGCAAGGGAGGCCCAGCCTCAGTAGAACTCCTATCAGTGGATGCAAGATTTTGGGGAATAAGGAGAAAGGCTCATGCCCGGTGCACAGTATTGCCACCAGGCAACTGCTTCCATCCCAGGCTGCTCTGTTTTCCTTTAAGCCAGCTCATCTTCCCCTGTATCACTTCACCCACCCATAGCTCAAAAAGCCCCAAAGTTAACAATTATTCTTAGCTCTACATTTTCTTAGCTTAATCGTGACGTTCAAATTTTCTGTGAAATGGAATGAAAGTCTCCAGGGCTGGTGCCTAAAACAAGTAGAAATTAATTTCTTACACAATTAACTGCACATGCACATGCTCCATACCTTCCCCTTGCAATATCTACCTGCAAATAGGTATGTTTTTGTGGCATACATGCTCATCTCCCTCTACTGAATATTCACCAACCCTGTAAATATTTCAAATTTCTAGAAGAGAAACCCAGTCAGAACTCTACAAATTATGTCAGAATTATATTATCCATTTCTAGGAACTAATAAAACATCATATGGAAAATACAAATTTAGGTTTAGCGCCAAAGGTTTAAGGATGAAATCCTGATCTCAACATAGTAAAGATATAGTTCATTATTAATTTCACTGTGACCTGAAGTTAACCCAAAAAAGTGAAGAAAGCAAAATTAATGTTACCTATGGCTCTATAATTTTCCCTTTTGTATTAACATGTTTAAAACTGTGTTTTTCGAAACTGTTTTTCAGATAATACTATTTTCCAATACCAAATGTATTTGCAGCTGTAGAAATAGTAGCTACATTTACTTAAATATGTATTGAAAAATTTACCTGTACTTCATGTACTTCAAATGCTCATCTGAGGATTAAATGCAGTTCAGCTCACTACTCTGGCTCTGTGATATTAACAGGAGCAAAAATTGCAATCTTCCTTTTTATCATGAAATTCAACACATACAATGACCGGAGATTAAAAAAGGGCAAAGATGTTGAGGAAAAAAAAAAATTCTTAATTTTACTTTTATTACTGGTATTTTCATAGCTGATCTCACATACGCAGACGGTAAAACAAATAAAAATAATCATGCCACTATAATTTAGTGAAGCATTTCTTTTCCTTTTACTGTTTACAAGTAGCTACTTGTTGGCTGCTGAATGGGTAATTCTTTGAAGCTGAATATTGATTAGCCACAGGTTATTATTTAAAGACATTGCCCCGGCATACTTCCATTTTTTAGAAAAGACTCATAGTATAAGCAAACCTACAAATTTCCTGTCCCCTATCTAAGAAATGTTCAGTAGAAAGGGGACATTTTAATACTGCAGGTAAAAGCAATTGAAATTTTGTTGTAGTATTTGTTAAATTTTGTCTTAGTTTATTTAGTCCTAGTTTCTCTATGTATTTTTATTATTGATAAATACGCAAAAGCTTTGTCTATATGCTGTTTGCAAACTAACTGTAATTTCTGTTTCTCATTTGATATGGTTTTGTATTAGATGAATTTACTAACTAAAAAACTTTTTTAAAAAAGTAAATATAAATTGAAGAATGATAACAAACATACCACAGATTATGAATTTTTAATAATGTCAAAAAAAATCTTTGCAGAAAATTAATATAAGCCTAAACTAACAATAAAATGAACTTCCATTCTTCCATGAAAAGACTCCAGAATATTTTTTCATTTTATTCTATAGTTCTAGCACTGTTTGATCAACACTTGGGTGGATGTGTCCATGGAGAAGAGAATACTAGACAAAAGCATTGATGATGACAGACTGCTTTCCTAAATGTACTCAGTTATTAAGGGCTAGAGGAACAAATTCAAGTCTCTTTGAAATCAGTGGGATCAGGAAGACGTGTTAGTTAAGCATAAGGAAGAAACTATTCTGATGCTTGATTTGTTCATGCACATAAGTAATTTATTAAAAAATTCTGTCAGTGGCATTCATCCCTCTGTGCAGGGACTCATTCCACAGAGCCAATAACATGTTGAAAATATCCTGTGTTGCTCGTGGAGCAATTAAGCCAGATGTAACACCACTGCTTGTTTAGAGTCAACCATTGATGTTGCAACTGAATTTGCCTTTAGGTATTTCTGTTTTAGCCTAATTACATGTATACTGCAACAATATGTAATTTTAAAAAATCATTTTAGCATCATTTTGCATTATAAAATACAGTGATGGTCCTTCTAAACAATGGTCTGAATTTCAGTGCTAAATGAATAAATGACTGCAATTTAAAACTGTGGCATTTTCTAAACATCTTTAGAGGGAATTTATTTTGGAAAAATCATGGCTTTTCTTGTATTATTAAAACCTTAACTTTTGTAGGCTCCTTGTGCCCTAATTCATGGTGTGAAGCGAACCTTGAAATGGACTGTTGCAACTTAGGATTCTTTGCCTGAACTGGATATTGGCCAAGAAACCTCAGTGTTCAGCAGAACATTGCAGTGTAATTACACACTCATAAATGTCTTCTCACACCTTGATTGGTAGATGTCCCTCTTTGAGGAAAATCCAAAGACAATGGATTTGTTTGGTAAGATTTTTATGATATACAGATAGGTTTTGTTGGGTTTTATTTTCCCCCTAATTAACCCACACTAGTGAATCCCACTAGTGATCCTGACATGATCCTGAAATGTCCTGTAGTTGCAAAAGTTCAGCTACATGATTATATTTTCTAGTAAAAGTATGGGCCCAGAACTGTTTCCCAATGCACTAATGTGAACTTCTCCCCACAGAGTCAATAGAAGGCTTAAAAAAAATTCCCTAGCACATTAAGCAGACCATATAAAAAAATTATTACCTTGAGGAACCTGCGAATCTGAGAGCTCGATGAGGAAACAATGAACTACTTCCTCTCATTTCTATAATGGATGAGAAGGAAAACAGATCCATATGGTACATATGTGTAGCAGAGTTTATTTTAGAGTTAATCCCAGGACAGGACATTTTTGTCTGTCCACCTGTGAATTTCTACTATTGATAACACTTACTAAGTATATAAAAACAAGGTTCTTCATGGCTGTAATTTATACAGTATCTGCTACACATTAGAAAGTCATCAGTGTTCAGGACAACCTCCAGGAAAGAGTGATGTTTCATAAATTATATTGCCATGTGAAAATGTTTTTTTCTCTTTAAATAAATAATGCTGCAACTTCTAAACCTTAAGGATTTTATGCTCTAAACTTGATCATTAAAATAATACCATATGTTGGACACATCTTTAAAACATATTTCCCTGGTTTCTGAAGGTGGTGGGAAAACACCCTGTCAAGCCACTCAGAATCTCCAGTCTCCCAGCTGGACACATGAGTGTAAGAAAATACTAACTTTCCTTCATATAAATAAGAGAAGGAAATTTGCTTTCAATCAAGGAAATTAGATTGAGTGCATGAAGAACTAAAAATGGTTGCAGCACCTGTTCAGACTACTGGAGAAGGTGAAAAATAGGCACTTTCTAAGCCCACAAAAATAATAATAATGGAAATATTTATGTGCATTAACACATGAGTGATGTTGGGAGTGAACTACCTGCTTAAGAGATTACGAACATGGGGTTTCTTGACCAAATTATTTATAGACTATCACCACACACTAAAAATATGCAGTTACCGTAATTGTTACTATATTGGTCTAGCAATCTCATTGTCCTCATTTTAAGACACAGATTTCAAGATTCTTGATAGACATACAGAAACACATGAGAACAGCATCCCTAAAACTTCTGAATGATAAATGGTGAGTGTTTGGCAAGTCTCTGCACAGCTTCTGAGACACACGAGATAGTCTCCACAAGGCAGGCACAAGCAGCAGACTAATCACAGTGTGGCCAAATTCATCAAATTACCTCCTCTGTTATGGAAGAAAGAACTAGAAATATGCACCAGCACCTACATAAAGGATTTGTAAGTGCTTTCTGTCCAGGCTTGTCAGACCCCCTGTGCTCACAGAGCATGGAAATTCTCAAGAGTTAATCTCCAACTCTTTTAAGTACCCAAGTCAGTCTTGGGCACCCTCACATGTTGTTTTAATATGGCTACAAATGACTTGGCAGAGATCACACAGGGCCTCTGTGGAGCTTCTTAACCACAAATTACCATCTCTCCAGGAAAATGCCTGAAGACTATCAGACTATGCTTCCTAAAAAGCCCTGAGTGTAGGGCTGGGTGACAGATTTGGTAGAAAAGATCTGCTTAATTTGTAAGAATGCATACATGTTCCAAACTAATCCAGGGTAACCATGCTTGGTTCAAAGCAAGAGCAATCTTCCTGCATGTAAAAATTACTATTGTTATCAAACCAAATAAAAATTTTTTATCTGATGGGCTCATGTTGAGTCATGAGCTCAAAGAATTGCCTTACAGTACCAAGATGATATCTACAGAACTGGATTAATGAAGCCTAACTGAAAAGCCAACAGCAAATACAGGCATTAATAAGAACAATTTTTTTTATTCCTGTGAGAATGTGTTTTGCCTTCTTGGAGGATAAGCATGTAAAAGAGAAGTAATCGTTGCATCAAAAGCGCTTGCAGTGTATAAAAGTGAAAAAACCTATAATAATGTGCAACGACTGTGAAACCACAGGGTAAACCTTTCCACACTTGTATAACTGCTATTCCATTGCCATGAGTGCTTTCTGATTCTGCATTAAAAGGAGGTTCACCAGGAGCACAACTTCCTTGCCTCTAAGAAGCACAACAGATGGTTAATAACACACATCACAGAGAATCACTGCTTTAGGCTGGCAGCTGTAAAACCAATGATATAAAGTTGAAACTACAAACAAAATAATGAGTCAGACTATATTTACTCTACTTAGACACCAAGGAGACTGGAGTTGTATCATGATTATTTGAAGGTTCCTGTGATACTGTGACACTATATGTCACTGGCTGTCTCTAAAGTGTCCCCTAATAACACACTGTAGTTTGGTACACACTGAGGTAGCATGAGAAAAATCTTACCTCTTGGTTTTGAGCATCACTTGATTTAACACCCAGATTCTCATTTTAATAAAACTTTAAATTTTAAGATGTGACAAGATGAAACAGTATATTCTTGAAGGCATAGGCAAAAATGATATCACATGAAATACAGGTACCTTTCTAAAATTACCATTGTAGATTAAAGTTGATGGATTCACACAAAGACATTAAACAAGGAAAATCAGTCTGCAGTGATTCTGTGATAAAATTAGCATTAAGTCAGTGGCAAGCATATAAATGATTTAGGATAAGTAATTAAGGATTCAGGTTCAGGGAACACAAAACTAATTTTCTGCCATTCAGACAGAAACTTTTGAGACCACACTTTGTACTGGACTTCTTCAGTATTGAGAAGATTGAAGTTTTGATAATGCTTTTTACTCACAGTCACATTTTACTGGAAAACTCCGTTTGGAATTTGAAGCCAAACTAATGCAGCAAAATTCAGGACAGCTGCTGGAGAAGCACTTCACAGAGCTGCAGCTGCAACAATGTCATCAAAGACAAGACCTCCTTGTTCCAAAACAGACCCAGATTGAGCACCCACAGCTCTCAGCAGGTCATCACATACACCACCACAAGCAGCAGATTCTCAAGGAGGAGGACAAAATCACCATAATAATCTGCAGGCTTTATGCTCCACACAACTCCAAATCCCTTTCGCAACCATCAGCCAGTGAAGACTTCTCAACAGCACGGTTATAGTGTATTACCCAACGCCCTTTGGTTACCAGACTGGCAATTCTGCTGCTTTTCCAGAGGCAGATCTGTATTAAGGCTTTGGAGTGAAATAATAACATCAAGGACATACAACCACAAATAGATGAGCAGTTTTTTAACTCACCGATACCTCAATTTACATTAAAAAAAAAAAAAAAAAGGACAAGAAACTGTTGCTAAGCAGGGTGGGATGGGGGAAAAAGGCAAAGGAGGGAAAAATACACTTGACCACACTAATAAAATATGAGTCAGTAGCCTGCAGCCAAAGCAGAAAAATAACATATATACATATTAACTATAAGTCATTGAAGCATCTTGCTAAATTTCTAACACATGGGTAAAGACTTGAATAAAAAAAGTAAACAGGAAACCACATCATTTTTGCATCATCTCCCTAATCTTACTGTTGCTGTAGGTAAGAAAATTTACATATTTTTCAAGCGTCACAGACAACTTGATTAAGTCTCAAATTTTGATCCCCCTGTGTTTGCTGTGGGAATCCAATTGCAGGAAATAATCATAGGAAAGGTTCATCAAAACACACATGGTAGGGCCAACTTTCCCATTTACTTTTTCAAATCAAAGTGCATCAGAAGGGTAAAAACAGCAAAAGCCATACCTGGCAAATGGAGCAAAGAAGCTGCAAGACTTGGGATAAAAATAGCTTGAAAATTTCTGCATACAACCGGCTATGAAAGGTCTCCAATAACTCCCCAGCTAAAAACTCAACAAAAAAAGTAAGCAGATAAAACTACTGAGGTTCAAATATCTCCACATCAAAGAACTTGGGTGTAAATGAGAAGCAGTAAAAAAAAACCCAAAACAAACAAACAAACACTGAACCCTGAATATTCCTCAGCTGTAGCAAAACCCACTCAAAAACAGAGCAACGCATCCTTATGCACAAAGATATCTCCTCGTTTTATTTGTGCAGTGAACAAAAAAAAAAAATAAATAATTTCCCCTCAAAAACTGTACAGCCAAGAGAATCTGTTAAGGAAAGGGATTTTGTGGTGGCTCTGCAATTACTCTAAGCTAATCCTGTCCTGGCACACAGAAGGAGAAATTCTACAGACCCTCTTATTAAGATGCGTGTGATTTCTGGATCTTCACAACACAAACCCAGAGACCACAAAACTGTCCCTGCATGTCATGGAAACACAAAGGAGAAAAGGGCCTTCTGTATTTTGTCCTTGTCTCTCTGGGGCTCAATTCCAACGTAATTGAAATGGTATCACAGAAATCTGGGGATGGAAGAGACCGTGACCCAACCCGTGATCTCTGCAGTGAGAACTCACAATAAAGTCAATCAGAGTGGAACAACCGCCTTGTTCTCTTTTGCAATCTGACAGCCTTGCAGGTGGATGCCAAAACGCCTTTGCTGAGCACGTCCGTCATTAACTTTCTAAGACTCTTTAGGATCCCCTTGGTGCCAAGAGAATGGTACAGCAGGGACTTGGATAAAGCCAAGAAGTTGACCTATGACTAAGAAAATAAAATTGCAGATGATATTCTTAGCTTTAATTAATCCAAGTTGATCATACTGAACTGATTAAACTTTCCATCTAGTACAAAGAAATGTGGACTACACTAACTTAAAGAGCAAATTTATAGCTGCTGCTGTGTTAACAAAACACCTAGTTACATATATTCCAAAATTCTAAATCAAGAAATAACAGAGAAATACAAATCTGGTTACAAGAATATAGATGAATTTGAAAAACAGAGACATTAAATGAATAAAGGCTTTATTTTCATAGGACTGATAAAACTTCACAAATTCCTCCTTCTCCTCAAAACATTCACTTATTCAGTCTACTAGAATAATACATGTTTAACCTTCAAAATTCAGCTGATCTAAGTTTCTCACTAGGATGGCAAAATAAGGATATTCATGTTAATTTACACACATGGAAGCATAGATTTTTCTGGGGGGTTTTTAATTATTTTTTTTAATTTATTTTTTTTTCTTAAATTACCTATCCTTAGTTAATCTAAAGGACTCTTGAAAATGCCTATGGATGAGAGTCATGAGCTGCACTGCAAAAAGGAGTAATTCCACAAAACTAATTAAGAACTTTGAATTTTTTTTCTCAATATCAAAACCCATTTTGAGAAAGTTGTACGGAACACAAGACACCCAATCTTCAAACAAATGATCCGGTTACAATTCTCACATTTCCAGAAGTACAGTATAAAATTCTAACACTGAAGGAAGAATCAGGACTAACACAGGAGAGACTCACTTACAGGGGACCAGAGGTGTGTAACGATGCCTCACTTCCTCCTGTCACACATGGCCTTCCTAATGGACAACAGAGAAATATGGAAGTCTCTTCTTCTTTCTTATCAAATACTAGCAGAATAGAGGGACCCTGGATGACATTTTCCATTTCCCTGGACCTCAGGTGTTGCTTAATCACAGAATGATGTGAAAATCCACACCACTATCCAGGGATAGATACATCTGTACAGTGTACACTGCAAATCTTTTTTTTTCCTGTGAACAGCCTATACCCACAGAGCAAGGTTTGTAATTATGTGATTGCAGAGCACATCCAAAGTTACTCTTGCAGTAATTGTAACGATACACATTGGATTAAAAACACAATACATCTGAATCACAAGAGTAGCTTCGAAATAGGGTAGTATCCACTCATCTCGCTGCAGAACATTACAATTCATCCTGTTATTTTTCCCCTTTTTGGCTTTGATAGCACAATATTTTCTCAGTAATAACACCACTTGATTTCAGTTTCAACTGGAATCTCGCCTGACTAAAGAGTACAGGCATAATCTCAGCCTTTGTAGATTTATACACTGCGGCACAAAAAGGATATATAAAACAGTTTAAACTTAAGTAAAGAATTTCAAACTCTGGCAGTTTTACTCTAAAGTAATTGCAAAAAACATACAATAGGTTATGTATGTAGTTTCAAGTAAATTGCTTTCATCAGCATAAGTGATCACTCAAAGAGTTTGAAAATTATAATTTTGGTTATTTAACAATTTCCTTTGGATTTCAATGAACCTAAGTGGCACAGAATTGTATTCTTTTCTCCTTTCCATTTTTTAAAGAGAGAGTACTATGATTTCCAGGAAATGAAAAATTCCCTTAAATGCATGATGTTTCGCTATTGCAAAGTGGCAGAAAAGTGCCATAATACTCTCTAAAGAAAAACGTCTAACAGGATCAATCAATTGAAATACTATATTCCCCCATCAGAAACTCTCATTTAATTTTAATATTTAGAAACAATAGTTTCAACGCTTAGAGAGACTTAAGAGTTCAGGAAAAAAACTCCAGGCTCACTTCCACATCCCGTGCAGTACTGCTTCAGTATTCCTTATCCACAGAGGAGAAAAGGAGAGCCAGGTGCACCAACTCATCTTACACTACAACTTCCCAAAAATCCCTTGCTTAATCCTTCGGATTTATACTGCTCTTTGAGTTGGGTAAAGGAGTGGTGTGAAAATGCTCCTAAAGCCTCAATGTAAATGTTTCTTTAATCCTATTAAAGCCACAAAACAGGCCCAGCTGAAGGTGCAGGAAACTGAGCTGAGGAACTCTCGGTGACCCCATCACTGCTGTCTCTCTTGGCACTGACCCGTTGGTCACAAGTTCATCCTGGGCATGGCACAGATGTTCTGACATCAGGAGGAGTCAGGACATCAACACATGGACCCCTACATCACATGCTGGATGCTGGTCTGTTCTGTAGTAACATGAAGGTTTGCACTGGGAACTTAAAGCTGAATTCTTCAAATAGCTGATGAAGAAATGGAAGACAGGATTACATGCTTTTAAATTCAACTTTGTCGCATGTCACAGAACTTTATGTTCCCCAAACATGACAGTGAATTCAGCCAAAAATGGTACAGCTTCACTGCTTTTCTTTTAAAGTCAGAAGAAGGGGAAAAAGTTGAAAGAAAAATACTCAAGGTGACACCACACTTTAAAAACTGGGAAACTGGTCTGTTAAAATGTGTTGGTGGTAACATTTAGGGTTTGGACTCTCATTAATGTGGCCCCAGGGAAAATATAAACACTCTTTCTGAAATTAAATCTTGAGTTTGCCCACCGCAGTCTTGTTTTCAGCTTCAGCTGCTGGCACGTCAGCCTGCAATTGAGGCCTTGCATCAAATGCCAAGCCAAACATTCAGGAACAAGAATGGTAATGACACCCTATTTTGTTCTAAGGCATATTAAAATATAACAAGCATTAAAAAAAATTAGAAATCACTCATTCGAGATTAATAACTTAAAAGAAACTGATTTTCATAACCTCTCCCACTTGCACTTGTCTTCAAATAATAAACCTTCAGAGGAAAGCTGTGCTTGATGTCTGAAATCAAGCACACTTGCAAAACAATGACACGTATCAAAATTCTCATAATAACTGGCTTACACTGAAGGGCATAAGCTTTACCTACAAGAGTTCAAAACTGCATTCTCTGGTGTTGGTACACGATTTTGGAAGTGACTTAACATGCAAAGATAGAGCAATACATGGAAGTTACTAATCTGTAACACAAGTCTTTGCCGGTGGGATCCTTCCTATTCACAATTGCAAGATACACTAATATCAGAACTCTGTTACTGGAACATTTCTTATCAGCATCTGTTTAAGTTATCTCTCTTATTCCCACCTTCTTTTCCTAAATAAGCTGCATTCAAGGTGAGAGTGTGCTGCTCCAGGTATTAGTTTTTTCCCTCTCTCTCTCTCCGGAGTCTCCAGCACTATCCCTCTGTAATCTCACCTTGTAGATGGATTAAGAGTATCAGATGAAATGGAAGATACATTCTCTGTCCCAGGTAAGGAATTGGATCTCTTGCCCAAGAAGGGAATGTTCAGTCCTGTCCATCATAACCCCACGTTCTGTGATGTCTCATTACATAGGTACTATCCCCTATATAGGAAAAATTGTAGTCTGGATCTACAGGGGATGTACGGAGTATCTTATATAATCACTTATCCCTGACGGAAACCAGGGCTGCAAATTAATCTGACTCTGAGAGTAGATTGTGACTCAAACCAGAGATTAACAATAGCTTACCTGTCAAGGAGAAATGGAAGCTACCAACTCTACAAGGAGACAGAGGGAAGGGTTTCACAGGAATTCTAATAGAACATGTTCTACTACTAATGCAGTGTTAACTTGAAGAACATGAGATATAACATAGAAACCAAATTCCAAGCTTTATCATTAAAAGCAGCTCCTCAATATGAATGACAAAAGTGTGACAAAGCAGGTGTCAATTCATGGCCTAACCCACATCACTGTGCAGAAACCCTCCACTTTTATTTGCTGACTTCACAGATTTCTCTAATCAAAGGGTGGTGAGACACTGGATCAGGCTGTCCAGAGAAGCTGTGGGAAAAATTGGTTGAGTTGCAATTCTGGCAGTAGCAGCAGATGTATCAAAAAAGTAGTTACCATCAGGCACGTACAGAAGCACAGAGAAGAAAGCAAAGGTGCAGTCAACAACAGAAGGTCAAGGGAATTCTCAGGTAAATAAAGATACCTATATAACAAAAGTCTAGAAAGCAACCAGTGAAATAATTTCAGGAAAGACAAAATACGGATAATCAAAAGTTGAACTCTATGTCAACTCTTAGCTGGACAGGAAGACAAAATGCCATGAAAAAAATGCTTAATATACAACATAGCACAATTACAACAATGAGCGCGAAGACTTGTGTGTGGGTGAGATTTTTCCACAATGATAATGTCACCTTTGTAAATGGAAAATTAAAAATCAATAGCAAGAAAAAACCATGGAATTTTATCTGCCTCATAAGAGGGGCCAATAACCCTTTGTTATTTTCTATTAAACTGATGTTTGAAGGTATTTTCTGGTCATAACATTGTTTTCAAATTCCTTTTTACAATCATAGCTAGTTTCAGCCTCCAGACAGACATCTTATTTCTCTTCTGCTGTACTGATCTGCCCTATTAATTTGATCTAATTTTTAATACAAAAAAGGGCTATAAATTACATGGACTTTACTAAGACTATATGAGTTAAATGCTAACTAAGGTGTTTATGCCAGTATTGTAAAAAACTAACTTTTTTTTTCAACTGCAGCACTAAGATACAAAAAGGGAGAACTTTTAGACTGATTTTTTTAAGACAAACTTCATTGACCATTTTCTGTGATGGTTTTGATGGATGAATAACAGAGCAACTATGTAAAGGTTCACATATCTTCTCATATGTTCATGAGTGAATTACAGACAGTTCCTCAGACAATTTGAACAACCCAAAGGAATTTGCTGCCTCTCCTTAACCAGGTGGATAAATCTAATTAAACTTGAACTTCGTGCACTCTTTTGCAGTCTTTACCTTAAATAACTGAACACAAGATACTAGTTTTCATCACAAAATCTTCTCTTAGAATATTAAAGAACGAGGAACCTGCAAAGAAAAGACTTCACATATCAGGAAAAAATCTACACAGATAACAAGGGTTACTAGAAATTGTAACACAGATCACCTTCCTCAATCTATATTGGCAAAAGTGCTTTTCAGATAGATGTTATAGGCTTTGTAGCTCATCTACAAAATCAAAGGTAAGCAAAGAAAGTTCTAAAACGGCATTCATGATTAATCAAATCTGTATGATTACATTTAATTATGAAATGTAACATGTGGCACTTAAAAAAAATGGAACTGGGATTTTGTGCCGTAACCAAACCTAAAAGACAGTGTTCCAGTTAGAAACCTACTCCAAAGGGAAAGTAAAGGTCTAGTTGTCTGGCTTCAGACAAAATAAACATACAAAATACACAAATACACTCCATAAATCCAGTACGCTATTAAAAATAACCCTGATAAACGAGGATAGCCATGGGGAAAATCAGCAGTGTTAATCTGACTTACTTGTAGATATTTCCTGCTGTCTTGATCACTTTGATCAATCGATCGCTATTTTTCTTCCCTTAAAAAGCATCGTTTCTACACTATATCTGTGCACAGGATGAAGTGCACAGTTTCCTCTCCAAATGGTAAATACCTATTTCTTTCCAGAATAATCCCACTGAAACTGGGAAAATGTATGACTTGCCCTTACCCAAGAGGAGCTGACCTTCTATAAAGGTGTTTTATCAGGGCAAACTAGTATTTTCCAAATATTCCAAGTCTTTTTCAGAAAAGAACAGAAATAATTCTGGTTCTACAGAGGGAGGAACCTCCCACACATCCTGCTGGCTGGACAAAGCTGCACAGAAAGCACCTGGTCAGCGAAGCAGGAAATGGGCTTGGAATTGTAGTTTCCAAAAATACCTGTACTATTACCAAACTAAAGGAGTAATTTCTCCATGCAGACTCAGAGGAGAAACTTGGCTTTTTCTTCGCTTTGCTGTAAGACAGACATGGCTTATACCAGCTTGCCGGTGATCCTTAAATATAAATACTGTTGTTGAAATAGTCCTTAGTTTCCACAATACCAGAAAAAAAAAAAATCTATTACATACTGAACCCCCCAAAACGTAATGCTTTAGCTTTTGCAATTCTGAAGGGTGCACTCACATTTTGGTAAACATTAGTCAGAGAAATGCAATGTTTAGTTCTGTTTTCTTCTAAAGGTTATGAGGCACAGCTGCACAAATCACATGGGAACACACAGTAGCACAGTGAGTTTCATTGTAATGGTGACATCTTTGCTCCCGGTTTCTGTCCCTTAAATCAGGATGGGAGTGCATTTATGACAAGTGCCTGACTTTCAGGGAAATAGTGGTTGCAAAACCAAATCTGTCATTCAAGTGTTTACTCAAGTCCTCACATGTGAACTTTCCCTGGTTGGTCAAAATAAGCCCTTTAAAGCCAATGAAAGCTGTTTACAATGAGCAGACAAAACGTGACTGCTTAATATACTTAGTTTTGCTGCCAGAAAGCAAGCAGCACATTTTCCTGAGGGAGGATGAATGTCAATGTAAATGGGAAAAATTAAAATTTTCGTGCTGGCTGGCTATGTTGGTTCAGAAACTACAACTATAAGAAATGCTTGATCTAAGTATTTATCTCATGAAGTGAATCTTTGTAGTTTAGAAAATTTCTTTAAATAACTTATTGAGCACAACGTTTATTTGGTAGGAAACTTTCTTACTCCTGACTTACTTTGTTCTATGTATGCCACCTTCAAGAATTAATTTTTTTCTCTGCACAGCAAGTTAAATTCAAAATTTAAAAGTAGATAAATTATAGGCACAATAACATTAGAGTACTACATTTTTGTCTGCTATAAATATTCAAACTATAACATATTGAATGACTATTTTTTTAAGCATTGAATTGCAATGAATAGGCTGTAAATTACTAAGCCATGAGATTTGTAAACAACTTCCAATCTGTAGCACAGAAAATAAAATACTGGAATTGGACAACAGAATACTTTTGTAGGCCTCCACACCACAAAGCTTCTAACATTTCTGTGATTTTAAGAATTAACAGTGCTTAGTTTTTAAAAAAAGGCAAACAACATTTGCAGGTTATGTACAAGAAGTCTGAACACTGTTTAAGTATGAAAGAAATACGAAACAGAGTAAAGAATTTCCTGATCTTTCTAACAGCAAATAATTGGAAACAGATCTTAGTTTGAAGTGCAGTAGTGCCCAATTAATTACTCTGATCATTTGAATTTTTAGAACCTACCTGTAAATATAAAATTCAGGCAGGACTCTCTGGATGACTGTATAGACTGTGACATACACACATATACTTGCTTAAATCAGTATTACACAACTTTCAATATTTTCAGACTTTCTGAATTATTGAAAAACTGGTTTTATTACACTGGGGCTTTTTTTTTTTTTTTTTTTTTGCATTCTATTTGTAAATAATATTAAAAAGTCATCCCTGCCAGTCATATAAAATAGAGGAAACTTCTCTTGTTCTTCCACTCACATATTTGGAATGCTTTTAACATACTTCCGAAGTTTCAGTCAAGCCTGTAATTACATCACACACAGAAGCAAGCAACAATCATGAAAGCTCCTTAGGACTGCTCACAAACTGCACTTTAGGACAAAGCTATGTTTATATTCACTTTATTCGGCACTACAGAAAAGCGTGTTCGGCAAATGGGCCAAGACCCCGCGTGAAGTCCCCACAAACTGGAGCAGAGGTAAGCCCAGCCTGTCTTCATCCTCCTAACAGGGCAGCGTGTCACCATCAATCAGGTCTTTACCCAAAAATGTTCCAAGAGCAGTCGAGCTGTACAGGTAGGGCACTGCTGTGCCTCTGCCTCACAGCCCAGCCATCGAGGTTTTGGAACTCTCATCCCAGGCCACAGTTTCCAGGACATTGGGCTCTACTTCTTGCCCTGATCCCCAAGTAATAAATACAGATGTGGGTCTATACACACACATACGTGTAAGAGCCTACATACCAACATGTGTGCCACCACAGCAGCATGCTGTTTTAGCAAAACAAAACTATCAACCCTTGGAAAAAACCCCAGAGCTGTTCCACCTAAAAAGAGGGAACACCTTCACAAATATTCAGTATAAAACCAAACACTAGGATTTTTAAACAGTTAACGCGAAAAGCTGGTAAATGCTTCCCAGCTTTTACTGCCACAGGCACAGGGAGCCTCAAGGGCTGCACTGTGTGCCCTAGTGCATCTTGGGCCACTTAATGTGCTGGGGCTTGTCACAGCACTGGATGCTTCCCGAGCAGTCAGATATCAGCGACCATAATGCAGGACCAGAGGGCACAGGATTATGAACATCAGGCAACAAAAGATGATAGTGACAAATGACTTCTGTGAATCTTGAGCTTACAACAAAATGAATGGATACTCAAGGACAAGTGTTTTCTTACTCTTTACTCATCTCACTCGAACCAGACTGTAAGTTTTTCCTTCCCTGTCCATCCGTGTCTCAGATTCAGGTGGCACACAATATGTGCACTGGATACAAACCACGAATAACATTTATTTCTCTGACAGAAGTGGAAGCAGTGGCTTGCCCTTTAGTCATCCTTCAGCGCCCACTTCCTTTTCATCTGTGTGCTACACTTCGCCTCTGTCCCCTCATTTTCCACCCCACCAGCAGCAAGGTAAAGCATTGTTTTGCCTTCCTGGCACTTCTATGCAAACATGGTCATGGTCATAGCAACTCTACACGGTCAAATATACCTTCAGACAAGTAATAAAGATAAATTTCTGGACATGATGTGAATGTACCTCTGCTGGAGAAAGCAAGTGTGGCTAATAGTTGTACCAAGTGTATTCAAATTTGACTTAGAAGAATTCTTCAGGGTGTTATGAATATTTGTATAAACCTCTACACGTTTGGTAGGTATGGAAGATGTCTTTGAACAGATAGGACAGTCCTACTTTAGTTCGGTTTTTATGCTTCATAAAGGTGACTGTTACAAAATAATCATGAAATAATAAGGAATTAAATTCCTGACTGAAATGTCCTTCACATCTTAGATACCCAAATTCTCAAGATGTTATCTGTGGCAACATAAAAAGACCATTTTTCTAGTATCAAATTCTTTATAAAATATAGAATGGAGAAAACAAAGCTAAGACTGCAGTATATAACTTAAATTGCTGCCAATACAGTGCTGTATGTCTGTAAAAACTTGGGATTATATTTGAAGTACGAAATGGCATCATTACAATGCATGGCCCATCTTTCATTAATCATTTAAAAACACCTGTTTCTATCCCAGTTTATTGTTTTGTGGGTTTTTTTTAGCTTGCAGTGTTCTTTATTTGGAGATAAACACAAATGCCAACTAATTCCCTGCTAGCTTAAGTGACTTTTTTGGCTTCAATACAGAGGAAGGTAGGTTTGTCCTTGTCATTTTAGCATGATGATATTGTTGTTAAGTAACTTTCTACTAATTCAAATAATCCCCTCATTTGTCCATTTTCTTCACTAAGTGACTGTTAAGCTCTGCATAGGTCACTGATATGCTGGTTTCACGGTTGGTAGGTCTCAACACTTTTGGAACTGCAAAAGGAAATTTCTACGGTTTACTTTCAATCTATACATTATGTTTACACAAATGATTTCTACAAATAATCATCAAATCAATTTGTTTTTAAAAAGACTCGTTCACATTCTTTCTAACTCCAATATTAATATTATTTATTTACTATTATTCACAATATCAGGTTGGACCACGTTTCTAATGCACTGCAGATCTTGTGGGATTGCCAGATCCAGCTTCTATAAACTGTTATGGAAATTCTTCCAAGAGTCCAAGCACAAATACAGCTTTAAATACTCATTAATATTTTAAAATATTTGTAGCAAAACTCTTAACTGCCAAAACCACAATTGGATTTCTTAAACTGATATCACAACTATTTTATCATATTATGTGTTAATTTTTTGTATTAATAATGTAACAATAAAAAAAGCTTTAATTTAATAAATTGCTAAGCAATTACAAGCTATTTTGAAAATTGATATATTGATGAAATGTAATTTGTACTGTTAGAAAACAAGGTGGATAAGAATCTGTTTACGGCCCCTTTTCTGAAGCACTTAACCACTGCAAACCAGGTACAAACACCGGTGTGCCCACGTCCTGTGGTTTGAAGGATTCTACAAACCGATTTTCAAAACAATGATGAGAAGCAGAGAGTGTTTGTTACCTTGGCAAGTTTATAACTGGGATACCCCCATCACTCAAAGCACAGGAAAGGTCACCAAATCTCAGACAAGAAAATAAGGCATTTTCCCTGAGTTCTTTCTAGGAATTCCTTCCATTTTAGCATAGTCCATAAACTATATTTGTTACTCTTACGGGTACATGGGCTTTGACCAAGGTCCATTTCCTCTGCCTGTTATGTCATCATATAAAAGTTATTATGCCAAATGATTTGAAGTTAAACACATCTTTCACTCCCAGTGGGAATACAGGCAGTCTTTCTAAATCCTATGCCAGAAAAATCTAGCTCTCCTTCTGCATGATTTTCTTAAAATGAATAGATATGTGTCAATTGATCAATATGAGAAAAAAACCTGACTGAAACCTTTGGTATACAAGAACTCTATGAAATGAACTTGAACAATGAAATGAACGGAACTTATGCTCCTTCTAGGTAAAACAAAGGGGGATTTCGCTTTTTTGAAGATGATATTTTCACTGTTTCACCGGTTTGTGAAAACTTCACAAGAAGGGCAAGACAGGTAAACAGCAGCCAGGCAATGACATAAATGGCAAGGAGCGCCAACTCTGTGCATTCTGACCAAATTCCACTCCTAGCAAAAGAGGAAATCCCAGAGATTAAGGACAGATGAACTGCTATTGAAGTATCTGCAGGAAATGACTGTCAGTTCAACATGGTGTGATCTGTCAGCGGTGAGGAGCCTGCAATAGATGGCCTGGGTGATCTGCTCTAGAGGTCCTACTGACCAATTTATTTATGACACAAGTTATTTTAATAGTAGACCTACTTTCACCTTCCTCACAGCTTATCCTTTGTCAATAGCTACCTTCAGCTATGCTCAAACATCCTTATGGATCATGTTTTGCACTGGATTCTGTTCAAATGTCTTTGCAAATAAAACAAATCCTGCTAAAAGGAAATGTCTTCACACAGCATTATGGAAGGAAATCACCCAGCAGTAAGTTAACTAGTAGCAGAGTGAAACTTCTCAAGGTAAATCATATTTACCATAATACTATTCAACCCATAAAATCAGGGAGTACAGAGGGAGTGGCCAAATGCATTATTTCTACTTCCTTCTCAGGACAAAATTACCAATTAAATTCAAGCTGAGTGACTCGATTTATTGAGAATACTGAAATTGTACCTTGGGCTGCTACTGTTGCATGAAAAAGGTTTTTAAAAATTATTTTCTGTTTATGGTTTTATAAAGGGCTTCAAAGGGGGGAAATGTGTTACATTTTTCTCCTGCTACTGAACACAAAACAAAGTTCTTTGAGTTACATTTTACTGTTTATATACAACCATTAAACTACCACTATGTAGCATTAATAGAACAATTGAAGCCAACTTTCAGAACATTACAAGATTTCATAAAGAGTCCAATGCACCGGCTATAAATCATTCTCAACAGAATACCAGTACATTTTCAGGCTGTATATACCCTTATAATGTGGGTTGAGAGGAAAAGTTAATGACTTTTGTGTGCATGCAAACTGCACAATAAAGGTCATTTGTTAACAAAAAATAACATCTGTTAGTTATACTGAAATGTTTTCAGTGAACTGAACTCAGATCACAATTTGAATTTGACAGACTGTCAAATTTATGCCCCATCTTTATGTTACTGTAATACAAAATGCTGTAAATTTTAACCAAAATAATAATTTCTGCTCTTTGGCTTGGATGAATTTAAAGGTCTATAAATATATATATGCAAAGAAATATATGACAATAACAAATTGTTTGAAAAAAATGAGTGAAATATCTGAAAATCTAACTCCTGATTCTGCCTTCTTGTGCATTTTAAGACATGTTTCAGGATTAATAAACTTTACCAATTTCCCACTGCATGGAGTGAAACCCATTAGCCACTGGTAACTCACCCTTTTCTGTTCTTTAATATATTCCATCAGTTCCTCTCTTGTCCTTTTCACTGCTTCTTCAATTGCCTTTTCACTTCGTTTCTGCTCCTCCATTAATGCTTCCTTGACAATTTCCTTTTGAAAAGAAAAACATTTAACTGTAAATATAACAAGTCTTACTCAAATGTAATGAGTGTCATCTCTTTCTTTCCTACCAAAATTATTATCACTTCCACTCTCCTTCCTCAATAATAGTTATCTTAAATAGATGAAGAAGCTTTTAAAAAAACCCCTATAAATTCAGTATTTTAAATACTGAAGGGCAAAACAAGTGAGGAAAAACCAGAGAAATAATAGTTTTAAAGCTGTATTAATAGATACATAATGTTCCCTGAAAGCAGAAAAAAATAAAGCAGTACAGGTCTTACTTTCCAACAGGATCAGGGATGGCAGGGATGTACCAGCTGCTGTTACTAGACCAGACTACTTCAGTTGGAAGAGACCCACAAGATCATCTGGTCCAATGGTCTGAGCCCCTTAGGGCTCACCAGGAGTTAAAGGATTGTTATTAAGGGATTTTCCAAATGCCTCTGGAACACTGACAGGCCTGGGACATCGACCACCTCTCTGGGAGCCTGTCCCAGTGTCTGACCACCCTCTCACAAAGAAATGCTTCATGACGTTCAGTCTGAACATCCCATGATGCACCTTTGAAACATTCCCACACCACCAAAGTTTGTTTCAAAACTATAACCAGAAAGTTTGTTTCCAAGCTCTGGGAATTGCCAGGGACATTCTGTACACAGCAGGAAAAAAACAACAGAGGATACCCACCCAGCCCTGCCTCTAAATTAGCATTACTCTACATCAAAAGCATTACAGTAGAGAAAACCAGGAGCCACTTCTTAACTTAACCAGGTAAGTACAACTTACCTGGTCAAGTTACCAGCTCAGGAAACAAATTCCTGCTCTGAAGTCACTGCCCCAAAACTTCAGTCCTGTGTTCCCAAAGCCAGTCATGAAATAAGTAGTAACATTATTGAGCCAAAGTGTTCTCTTTTCAAGATTCAGGAGAACAAAGTGACAAACTGAGATTCCTATAAATCCTGAAAATCCAACATTTTCAGCAACTATAAACATCCAGTACAAATAACCACACAGTATTAAATGATTTGTCAAGGAGATTCCTGAGGCAGGGAGATGGAGAGTGCCTCAGAAATCTAGATATTCAAAACTTGAAGTAGCAGAAGCACAAGAGGTGCACCTGCAGAATTAAGGAGGAAATGATGGAAAACCTCCAATGGTTTAAAAAGGAACACAACAGGATTTCTAGTGTATTTTTTTAAAAATAAAAACTTGTAGAAAGGTGGATACATGGATTCCTTATTACTCTTCACTGTTACCCATAGGTTTGTTTATTGGTTTGCTTGACTGCAGATTAATACAGACATCTTATGGCACATATTTACAACTTTGATTTGTGGGTAGGGGGAAGGTTGGCTGGAGAACAGGTGGAATTCTAAGGTTTTGGAAGTAGAAGATATTTAGGAAGTTACATAATTCATCTGTACATTTAAGATCAGAATTTCACAATATGCTACTAGTGTACAAGATGAAGAATATCACCACTGAATTGTATAAAACTCCATTTTTAAAAGAAAATCTCTTCAGTGGAAGCCTTTCAACTGAAAAAGAAAGCTCTTTTTCTTACCTTTAGCTATTTGCTCCTTTTCAGCCAAAACGGAACAGTTTCTGCAAAACTACACTTTTGCTATTTTTGTAACAGAAAAAGTCTAAAATCCCAAATTTAAAATGTGAAACTATGTAGTCCCCACTGTTCTAGAATGCAGCACATATGAAAACCATAGTTGTGAAAAGTGATTATAATTTTTTTCTATTTTAATTCAGTTTACTGAATAAAATTCCTGAGAAAAAGGTTTCTTTCACTACAGAACTCTGGCAAGACTAACAGAAAAAGTACAGAAAGTTACATATTACAGAAATATGCTGTTCTTGTAATTATATTTGCATGCCAGTTTAATTTGTCAAAATGTCTCAAAATACTGTCTTGTGTTAGAATGGAAAAAAAAATCCCATCATGTATCCCATTAAACTCTTCAAAGCACATTAAAGAACTGATAAGGTGTTGTATCTTAATATATAGAAAATTTTACATCAATGAAACACTTACAATCAATTAAAGTATCCTTGACATGATAAGAAAGGTATCCTTGAAACACTATATTGTCCAAATAGATATTTGGACTATAAAACCCAAATGCAAATACAACTAAACTCTACAAGTCTATTAACAAAATGGCAGGTGGGGGTCGGTCTCTCCTCCCAGGTAACAAGAGACAGGACAAGAGGAACAACCTCAAGCTGCGTCAGGGGAGGTTTAGACCGGACATTAAGAAAAACTACCAAAAGAGTTGTCAAGCATTGGCACAGGCTGCCCAGGCAAGCTGTGGAGTCACCATCCCTGGAGGTGTTTAGGAGATGTGTAGATGTGGCACGTAGGGTCATGGCTTAGTGGTGGACTTCAAAGTGTGAGGTTAAAGGCTGGACTCAGTGATCTTAAGGGTGTTTTCGGTAGGGAGAGGTACAATTTCGGGAGAATTTGGGACAGAACGCTAGAACTCGATTTCGTTTAGGAAGCCTGTAAAGTGGCTTCTCAAATGGGTTAGATGTTTCTTTTTTTCCTTCCTCCCGCATTTCAGGGAAAGCTGCAGGGAGAAGCTGTGACCAAGCCACCTCCCCGGTATGCAGAGAGGTAACATGTTTGCAGACCTGCCCAAGGCCTCCTAGAGCCAGAGAGGATGGGGAAGGAGAGAGAGAAGATACAAAAAGCCTTGGAGAAGTCGGGGCATGGCCTTTTTCCCCTGGGGCTTGGTGCAGCATAGTTAAAAAGTGGTCCCGCATTTGTTATACCTTACATTTCCAACATAAATGACTCGATGATTCATGTACCACCTTCCAGTTAACCACAATAAATACTGATATATCTTCCAAATATATAAACATTTCACTGTTTCAGATACTGATCACCTATATTTACCTAAATCATCCCAGTTACTGTCCACAGACAGATCATGCAGCCATCAGACTGGACACTCTCACAGAGTGCAGAAAAAGACTCATCCTTTGGTGGGCTTCATCCCAACACTTGTATTTCCCAGACTGCTGGCAATTCTCCACAACACTTTTGTTTTGTTTTGTTTTGGTGATTAAACTTCGCCAACCATACTCTAGGATGAGTCATATGGATCTATTTCTCTGTGATTTGAATGTCTGTTTCTCATCTGAGCATACAATGTTATCCTGCTTCTGCTAAATTCAGGAGAAGTGAAACAGCACCATAAAACACACAGCTTTCTTCCAGGATACGTCTTAAAAAACAGGTATTACAACACGTGACAACACTACTGAACTGGCTGACTTGGTTTGCACTGTCCCTTACTTGCAGCTCAAAATGGGCAAACACGGACTTCTGTGCAGCAATGACAGACCACTCAAAACTATCAAAAGACAACTTTGCTATGATATCCACAAACTGGAAAGAAAACTCCCTTTCATGCAGTTTTCAGAAGTCTTCAAAGCACGAACATCACACAACACCCTAATTCCCTAGTCAGCTCACTCAGGTACTTCTGACCTTAATCAGGGATATTAGATTTTTCTTCTGTGAAAAGAGCCCTCACTCCTTCTTCTATATAATATTTCACAAAGTACTCCAAGTACTCAAAGTTGCTCTATTTCTGTCATTAGAGTAAATATCAACAAATAGAGTAAATATCAACAAAGTCCTAACTGCATGCACACTTGTCAGCCATGTGCTTACTTTTTTACTTCATCTCTTTCTTTGTCTCTTTCCTATTATGCTGTATTAACCTTTAGATTTTATCCTAAAAGATTTCGGTTGCAAAGGTAAAAATTGGCCCTTATTTCATCTTTAACTAAAAAGGGTACAGCCTTATTTGAGGCTGTTAGTGAGAGTCAAGAAAATGGGAAAACCCAGGAAGAGCACTCCACAATGAGGTGCACTTGAGGTGCAACTGAGGTGCAATTTTTCCCCCTCACACACCCTGGTTTTTTTAGTATTTGATCAGAGGTCGGAGTGCTAAATTATAGTCACAAAGTTAGCTGCTTTACATGACTCTGTATATACGTGCTTGACATGACACCAGTTAGAAGATTAGAATACCTAATAAAAAATAAAATACTCAAGCATTTTTTCAAGTAATCAATTGATAAATCATATTCAACCATATATTAGGAATGACAACCACACAAGCACAATATATAAATCTGCAGGAAGACAGAAAGGAAAAAAACCACCGTATTGTATATACCAGAGAACTCCAGGCAGCATTTAAAAATAAAGCAAGCCATATGTTGGTTAGGAATTTATAGGAAAATTCTTTTGTTTCCACACAAGGATCAGGTGGCAGTACTGAATTTTATCTAGGAAATGCAGCCACAGACTGTAATGTTAGTGGTTTTTCAGAAAATAGTAACCCTCAAATTATAATGTCTGTGGTCATAACTACTACAATCTACTTCTGAAGGCAGACATGGTTAAAGTCTGCATGCAGTGAACTATTCCTTTTCCAGACTTTGCAAGCATATTAAAAAATAAACCCATCTAATGGCAGGGATCTCTTTTCCACTCAGCGCTATTAAGTTATGCCATTCCTCACACACTCAAGATTACACAACATTTTTGTTTAATGTGTCTCCATAAACACTGGCCACACTGATGTTTCCGCAAGAAGGTGGAAAAATAAGAAGAAAATGAAACTGAAAATAATGGTTGGCTTTCCTCTGGAGAGAAATGTAAGCAAACACTCCCACTGAAAGGTGAGCAATATGTAAAGACAGTAGAAATTGGAGATGTCCTTTGAAGAGCAAGTTCTTCTCCAGCACGTTATTTGATTATCAATTGACTGTTTGGGTAGAGACATAGAGAAAAAACCCAACGACTTCTTGTGTGAATCCACCAGACATTGGACACGAAGAGCAATGTTACAATAGTCCAAACGTGTTGCTGAAAAAATACCTTTTCTTCTTCCAAAGATTAACACTCTCCCACCCAACCAAAATAATACAAAGGCTAAAAAAGTTATTCCTGGAATTACATTACCCAACATGTAATTTTCCTGGGTATTTCAGAAACAGAATAAATGGAATATTTCAAACTCTGACTCCTCCATTGCCTTTGGAACAAATAGTAAATGGACAAAGAGAGACCGATAAACTATTTTGCATTCACTTAACTGGTAATGCCCTCAAAGCTCTGTATATCATAGATGCAAAGAGAAGGAAATGGTATTAATATTGTATGTCACATGGAAATCCTCCCAAGTCAAAAAGCATCACAGAAGAAGGGCAAGCAGTGCCAGTATTATGAATGTTTTATAGGTGAAAGTTGGTTTTCTGGTAACAAATACTGTAAATAGAGTGAGTAATGATGAGAAAGAGACAACAGCAAATCCTGAAGCAGAGACAAAAAGCAGTTTACAGCCTATTTAACAAGGAAAGAGTGATGGAGCAAAGAGATGGAAAGTTATAATTATAATTACGGTAGTATTTTGAAAGAAAAAATATAGTTAGGACAGAAAAAAATGAATTAATAAAAATATAGGAAAAGTGGGAGCTTGGATGAAAATTGTACCTATGTTCTTAGATATGACATGTCACCTCCTACACATTTGATGCTTAAATACCCAGCACCCTGTAAACAATTATATTTACAATTAGATCTGAAACAAAACTATTGTATACCACAAACAAAAAAATAAAGACAAATAAGTAGATACACAACATGAAATTAATTCACAGATTTCAAAATCAGGAAAGGTGCATGCATTTGCAAACCATGTTCTCTGTTTTTCTAAGATAATGAGTCTGTAGGGGCAATAAACAAAATTCCATAGTTTTGACACCTAAAAAATGATATGTCAGGGAATCTATCTGCAAAAGTAGTTTTATTGGAAGATAAAAAGTCAAGACAAATGTATAGGCCCCACATATTTTATTTTTTTCCAGAATATACAATATATACCTACTGATTTGATGCAGGCGAAAAAGAGAAGGGTTTTTTACACATTATAGGGCTTAGAAAGGGCCATTCTGCAGCTAATAAATCTGACTGAAAGCTGGAGTGGGAAATAATAGGTAAAAAAGTTTTTCTACAAAGTTAATTCTTACAACCTTCTCAACCTTTCTCAATAAGGGAAAATATTTAGACAAATAATAATTTTCAACAAAATTTTGACAGTTAATTTTAGCACCAGCAGAAAAGAAACAATCCCCAGTTCTTTAGGTATAAAGCCAATGGCTTCATGTTTTCACTTACATATCTTTTATTCCCTTACATATGACTGGGTGTGGAAATCCTTAAAAAGCTTCAATACCAAATTGATTCAGGCTTGCCAAAACTATCAAGAGAAGCAGTCCCTCAAGCAGATGAGCATGAGAACCAAAAAAGTTTTAATAATGCAGCAGGTAAGGAGCCATCATTATTCAAGGTTAAGCACCTGGTGTTCTAGACATTTCGCTTTTACCTTCTAAGCAATGGCATACACTGGTATTCATAAAGTCATAAAAAACACTAAATATGCTTTAAAGAGTAATTTTTTCAACTATGTGTTTGCCATTAAAGTTTTATTAATACATTCCAAGATCATAAATTCCAAATTTATTGTTATGCTAAGAACGCCACCACAGGAACCTTCAGAAGTGTGAACATGTTCAATTGTCTTTAACGCTTAGAGATTTACTCAGCACAGACTTTGGGAAGTTCACTTCTTTCTTCTTTCTTTTTTCTTTTTTTCTTTTTTTTATTTAAATAAGCCTTTTAGTTAACTTATCTTGCAGAACTATTTTTTTCCTTGTATATCTCAGTGTATCTCACTTGTGGCTTGGCTGGGTGAAACACCGCAGCCTCAGCTTTCCTGAAGTACTTTCCCATTGGTAAGATCATTTTGCCTCAGTGCTTTTGCTGATGTCCAAGAGGAAGCAGAGTTTATGTTAGTTCTTTTAATAAATTAAACGTGCTTTTTTTTGCTTTTCTCCCCCCCCCCCCCCAAATATTTGCAGCCTTCAGAACACTTGAGTCTCTAATGGATCTGCTTTGTGGATTGGCAATGATGAACTCAGGCTCTTTTCCCCATGAGAATTAGGGTAAACTACACTAGTATTTTAAATTTAAGCCTTCAGGAAATGACAAAGGTGATTCTTTGCTTCGAGTGCCTTAGCAGAATTATTAATTTTAAGCTATGAGATAGACTGAAATTTCCAGGGCTCAACCTGCAGCTGCCAGCTTTCATTTTACTTTTAATGAATTTATTTTAAAACAAATATAGTGGTGCTTTAGCTTTTGTTAATTCCATCTCCCCTCCCTCCCCAGTTTCACCTCCTTTGTGTAACTGAGTATTTAGCTTTGTAAAATGATAACAACTGCCATGCAGAGAGCTCTGTGCATTGAGGAGGTACATGGGAGGTACAGCTACTCTGCACTGCCCACTAATTATAAATACAATATAGCATCCTTCTACTTTATTCAAAATTGTACGCATCTCGTCTTCCTATATCCCCAAAGAATTTTTGGATTTTAGCTTTTTCAAAGAGTAAAAATAAACATAAAGTAGATGACAATAGAGAGCCTTGTCCATTCTTTTTTCACTGAAGTTTATAAGTTGCACCCCAGTTCCCTGCAATTTTTGAATTCTGTGGGGAAATGCTTCTGCCTCAGCCAAACTACTTGTTACACTTTTTCCTTATCTAGAGGATATCCACTATTTATTCAAAGAAGTGTTCTAGAAAAAAAACATCCTATTGGAAAAATTTCCCCAGGTGTTCCTCTCAACACCGGCAACTACCAGACATATTAAACTCTCTTTGCAGGGAAGTTGCCACTGTAAAAAAACACAACACATTGTATGGAAAATAGAAAACAAACTACTGGAGACATGCCAGGCTACATCTGCCCTGCTAAACAGATGAGTTCCTAAGCTATAATGAGTTTCCAATGTGTTGGAAAAGGATCGTGAGGTTCCTGTGCAAAAGAACATTATCTTTAATCAAAAGACCACTCATTTCCTGTTTAAAATGCAAGCCCACTCTTCCCAAACCTAAGAATACTCTTCTCAATTAAAAAAAAACAAAAAAAAACCAACCAGGAATAACTCTTTAATAAAAGCACAAAGCACCTGAACAGCACACGTATAAAACCTGAAGATGCTTCCAGTCTCAGCAAAAAGGAAACTAATCTGGACTTCTAATACCTTACAGCCTCACGAGAGTGCTCTAAAAAAAATTTTGCCATTGCACCGGTGATGTAAAATATCTCGTTTATCCCTTCAGACCTAAAAGGCTTCAAAAATAATACCTTAAACTTAATTAAAAATCCTACGTCTCTACATAAAGACCCCAAGTCACTGGAACAGCCAAAGCTTTCATGAGAACAAATGCAATATTCATGTTACTCTAATCCTTTAATTTTTAAAAAAAAAAAAAAAAAGAAAGGGGTATGTCAAGGCTGTTCACTCAAGTTGAAATATTAACTCAGTATGTCTTAGTTCCTACTTTCACTGTAAATTTATCTTTACTCTACTGTTTCATATTTGGTTAAAAAACACATTTGATATTAATCATGATTTATTTATTAAACTGTCTCCAAGTGCCCAGAATTTTCTCTGGCAATGTTCAATTAAGAAAATAAATATTACATGGAAGTAGCATCTTCTTATCTGCAGACTTGACCTCTATCTGACTAAGGATAAACACTTTTTTTAGGACAACGTTTTGTCAAGCGTGAATATCTAACAAGTAGAAGCAATCTGCATAAACTTCCAGGTTTGCATCCACTATTGCTCTCCTTCCTGGCCACTGTGCAACAACATCACTAAAAAAAAGTCTAAAAAAAAAAAAAACTTGCATCATCCCTGCATGGTAGATTCTTCTTTCCTTCTTTTAAATACATTATTTAGAAGATGAAGGAAAATTTCACTACCTGATTCAGCACAAGTGTGATCTTGAAAGATCAACTCACTTCCAGCGACTGTGTTTAAAAACTGGTGAAAAAACCCAAAATATTTTATTTTATAAAAAAAATTAGTGGATAGTAAATTACTTCTTTAAAGCAAAGAATCAAAACTCCTAATCATGTTTTTCTGGTCTAGGAAGTAAAGGAGAAGCCAACAAATTAATTCCATTATGACAAAGGGTTCGCATCTCAAGGAAAAAAATAAAATTTTGAATGTTTTCGAATTTTCCTGTTAATTACTCCTAGAGTTAATTATGGGCAGTGTTACTGAAAGCCACCCTGCCCCACCTGTTTGCAGAAGACTACACTGACTCTTTGTGATCTTTCAGCATCACAGACTTACAGTACTAGTGAAGGAAAAGTCTTTAATAATATGCTCAATTTCTTTGGTTTAGTTCAAATCAGCAAAGCAAATCTCTTCGAATTAATTTACAGCAGAATAAAATGTTAATCTAGGTTTCTATGACAATCACTTGTGTGATACAAGACAGAGAAGTCAATATAAAAATATCTTTTCTTTCTCACACGGATTATTTCCTCTGGTGATAAACTGAAGATAAACCAAAAGAAGAGCCATTTTGTTGGAAACAAGTCAGGCTTCCCTTTCCTACTGTAAATTTCCAAAATCATGGGCTAGTCAGAAAGTTCTCTTGAAATAAAAATACTGCTTTTAAACCTCTTTTTATGTGTCTGATACCATAAAGATTATTGTACGTTCACTTACCTTCAACAGCACTAAGCTGTTGCATTACTTGGTACTCAACATAATGACAGTATGAGGTGACAATATTGAAGCAGGAACCATAAAGAATTACACAGCAGAGCATAAAGAATTAAATGAGGCAAGCACTACATGGGCACAATTTTATATTTCATTGTCTAAAATGTTAGACAGTTGTAAGAGAGTCAAGAGTGCAGTTACAGCTCTAGAAAGAGAAATCTCATACAAAACAAAATGTAAGGCTGTAACTTCATATACACTACACATTTATGTGAAAGAATTCTGTGCCTCAGGGCTTATTGAAAGTCTTAAAAACTGATATCTTACCATGTGATACTTCTACATTCAAAAGAAGTAAAGAAGCTACACAAAACAGTAAAATCACTCTAATTACATTAGAAATGTAGCAGTACAGATAGAATAATGGCATAGCATCAAAAACCAACTTTTTTGTGCTGATTATGTAGAGTTAAAAATTCTGTTTAACACAGGAAAGCGAAATGGTATCAGTTTCCAAGGACTTAATTTTTAGGCTTGTGTGATATTCTATTTTACTTCTACTTTACTTCAAATTCTAAACTTTTATTTTGTTTTTGTTTCTTTGTTTGTTTTTCTTATCCAGGACAGAAAGTATAGCCATGTCAAACTCCAGCACATGAATGAAACATAAATTCTTTAAAATTCTGAAGACAGTAACATTCAAGTATGTCACCAAGAAATCAGAGAATTTATAGGCTGTTCCTCCAAACACCTCCAGCATCAGAGACTACAAAACTCAACTTTTGGAAGAGTAATTTAACTGCTATTATAACATTTTTAATTTGTAATTCCTAAAGTTGCTAAAAGCAACGTTGGGAATGCCCCGCTCATTTTGTGTTAGGTGGCATACAATTATCCTTAAAGAAGCACCTCTCTAATGAGTAACTCTAGAAATTCTGGTTTATTACTATTTTAGGCTTCCAATCTTTATAACCCTCTCTTTATTTTGCACCTGCTCTATAAGGAACACATCTTTACTCTTCCACAGGTATAAAAGTCACCTAAACTGTTTACAGGACAAATGCCACTCTGAGTTGGTCATCCTGGGTTCCTTTTGAAGTCAGGGGACAAAGCCAGGCACTTAGAGGGCATGATTTATCTCATTTCGATCTGTGTGCCTCTAGGTGTCACAGGAATTTTATTCTTTATGTGTCAGCCTCTCTCTACGCACAGTCTGGGCAAAAATAAACTAAAGAGATTGCTGTGCATTGCAAAGACCGACTATGTGCACTGATGAATGACAGATGTCACAAGAGAATCTACCACAACATTAGGAAGACAATGAAAAGCAAAAATAAAATACATAAAGCAGGTCCAATGGCAGGGTAAAATATACTAACCTGATTCTGCTTTCTTTGTTCTTGCATGGCTTCCGAAACAGCCTGGGCAATCTTCTCTTTATGACCATCACGTTCTGCTTCCCACATTTTTCTTTCTTCTGCATGAATCTTCTCCATATTCCTCCTCTCCTCCTCTACTGCTTTCAGAACAGCTGCCTGCACTACTTCTTTCTCAGCCTTACAAGCAAATAAGGCACGATTAGATGACCAACACACCCAGCACAAGTGCCCAGATCATATAGATTACCTTCTCCTAATGAGATCTACGAGCTGATAAGATATTGGACATGAGTATTTTCACTTCTGAACTATGAACTTAAATTTGTCTGAGGCAGGTATTACCTTCGGTATGACTTGTGTAGTTACAGAGAGGAAAAGGACGTTACAAGTTAATTAAATTCTTAAATTTCCCCCTACCAAAAACCACAGTATTTCATAAGTACTTTGCTTAACACAAAAATCATCTACAAATATCTCCAGATAAGTAATGGCAAACTGAAGTTCAAAATAAGCAAACATGGGCTGAAAAACCACATTTGCAAACCCCTAAGTTTTAATAATCTTACAGGTCATTCCAATGCCCCTTGGAGATGACTATAGATCATAAATGGTGTTCATCAGATACCTACACTTACAAATAAAGCTGTTTCTTGCAATTCACTGGCACTTGATTTTTCACTTAGTTATTTAAAAAATACAGTAATTTTTTTAAAAGGCCTATGAAATCAAGGTATTCCATTATCCACATTTTCCTGTAGATGTCAACCATGTAACAAACATTTCTTGTGTTACTGAATGTTATTCAGAGAGCTGCTCAGCCAGTGTTCACATAATACACATAAAAATATGCAGAAAATTCTAATATAGCCTTCTGAGCTGCACTAGGTAATATACATCACTAGTTTTCCCAGATCATGACATGCAAGTGGATTCTACTTCAGTATTAGAAATGAAAGACAGCTTAACATCTACAAAATTACTGTCCTAACACCAATGCACTTACTAATGAAATAGACAGAAGAAATATTTTAAAAACTGAATACTCACTTTTAGTCAAACATCAGCTTAAAAAAAATAATTGAAAACCTGTTAAAATGTCCCTGTTTTAATGATTTATGAAATAGTTCTCTCCTCATTGAAAACAACCACCATATTTAACAGAAGTTAAGTAAGACACGATGCTAATTATCTTCCTAAGATGAATAGTTGCCCTGCTACCCAGCTCTTCAAATCAAGATGCAATGATGATGAAAGACCACAAAACCAGATATTTAGGTGACAGCAATACCTGAACTACAATCTTGTGACTTCTGGTCATAAACAATTGAGAGGCTATCCCTCATAGAATTTGCACTGACTCTCTCTACCAAGGCATAGGATATAGCGGGTATGTTCATGATTAATGGAATTAGCTTCTGTTAAACACAGATGCGAACACAGAGCTTGATAAATTTAGTTATGAAATAAAAATGAGTCGCTGAACTTGGCATTTCTAATGACACATGTGGAATCCACACTGCATATCTACTAAATTAACAAGAGATACCTTGACAGCAGCTGCCACGGCCTCCTTACTTCTTTGTCTCTCTTCATCCAAACATTTGTCCAGCACTTCCTGCAAATGTTACGAAAAATTAAACTGCAATACACAACGGAGGAGTGGCTAAAAATAATTTCAAACTGTCAAAGTGCTTAAGAAAGCTCCCTCTTCCTGTCAGTTAGCGTGACAGGATCACCCCCAATGATCTCCACGGTGCTGATCAGACCCCTTTTGTTTGGTGGTAAACAAAAGCAATACCTTGTGCTTTTGTGATTGCTGCATCAAAGCTTCTTCTATCTTTTCTGATAACACTTCCTTCTCTGCTTCCAGAATGTCAAGAAGTCGCTGATGCTATTGGAAGAAAGCATTCATATTGTTGTAACCACAGTCTGCTACTAAAACAGAGGCAAAGAACTCATCCAAGGTTTCTCAGTCGCTTACAAAATGACTTTTAATGTAGATTCAGTTAAACCACATAAACAGCACTCCTTTAAATGATTTCATGTAAAGAAAAAAAGGACAATAATAAGAAATGTTTAGCTTCCTGAATATCTAATATATCCTCTAAGTCTGAAGAGGATTGGGAAAGAGGTTGAAAAAAGCAACACTTACCCAAACGATACAGATGGTTTAAGCAACACCAAACTTTAAATATTTTAAACAGCTGCACAATTTAAATTATGCTTTTACTATATCTCTGTTACATATAGAGAGAACAGAAGACAAATGTATTATTTTCAATCATGTGTGATATCGTGAACTTTGAAAGCCAGGAAATGTGAGGAAAAGAAAATGCTGCTTTCTTCAAAGAGAAAATGGACACTGAAGTAAAGTGACCATGTAGTCTACATCACAACTCACTTATTTGTTTTTCACTATATAAAGTAAAGCACTGGAAAGATACAGGTTCTGTCTGTAACAGCAAAGCTGTTTTTCAAAACTAAAAATTATTACTGGAAATGATTGATGCTAGGTATTCGTCATGAGAGCAATTTTAGCAAGCCAGTACACTTTTTCACGTTATTTAAGAGATGATACATCATAATCTTAAAGTACAGTATAATTACACAATAATATTTTACAAGATCACCAAAAGGAAAGTGTTGCAGTAGAGTTTTATATTAAAATAAATGTACATAAAGAACATATATTTTTTACACAAACACTTATGCAGGCAAATATCCCTTTCACCAGAATTTCTAAGAAACAGGCATTTCTGCTTCACAAATTTTATTATTTTTTAATTTTAAGTGTCTCTAATGGCAGCTAGAAATACATTACCAAACTGCAAGACTATGTTCTGAAAAATATTTTTTCACTTGAAGAATAGAAAACTTCTAGACTGCTTTATAAAATAAAACACCTATCTGCCCTTCCAGGATAAACATGTAAAGAGGCATTTCCCTGTGAATTTACTTAAAATAGGTCTGAATGTGGCAGACATATTCTAATGGAAAACACCTGTGGAAGGAGTAGAGAAATTCACATCATGCTTCTACTTAATGATGTGTAACTCACTTTTCTTGTGGACACAGGATTTTCAGACATTACCTTTAACTATCGGAGCACTTACAGAAATTGCCTTTTCCCAGTAACTCAAAGGTGAAACAATAAATGGATTTCATGAGCTAAATGATCTCCATGACTCTTCACTCGACTAACTGCACAAATGTGTTATTTCACAATGACACAATACAAAACAAAGATGCAAATATTTTCTCAGACATATCCACAGGGCTTACTGATGTCAAGTAAAAGACTGAATCTTTATTTGGTTGTCAAGAATCAGCAAGGGAGTTTCTAAGGAGAGCTTGTCAGAGAAAATCACCTCTATCTCTGAAGCCCCTTCAACAGAAGAGCAGTCAACTAGTTCAAGCAAGATGAGGGTTTCTGTACTAAGCCTATCAGGCAGATAATTCCAGTTTGACTCTGGCCATCAGATTTCTAGGTTAGATATGAAGACTGCAGCCACATTTCAAGTTGCCATAGTGGGCCAGCTACCAGATGTATTTCACAACATTCTCAGTGGGACCACAATTTTCAGCTTTTAAACTTCAGGGCAGTTTTCAAGTTTTATTGTACATGTATGTACAAGAAGACATCCTGGAAGTCCTGAAACAATGCAGGCGTTTGTGTTAATAAAATATAGAATAAATATATACACAGCCAATGGAGAAAACTAATGTCAATCCTCCCTGCTGGTGAAAATCATTTCATGACTCCAGCCCTCCATGCCACTGCTCAGCAGTTCACTTTCCATAAACCTGTGGGAAACCTACAATCCTGAAAAATGCAGATGTTGGGATCCAAACTTTCTATCATACAGACACCTGAAAAATCCTAATCTCCCTTGCTGCAAAGTGAATGCACAACTAAATCACAGAATGGTTTGGGCTGGAAGGGAGCCTAAACTTCCCCCTGCCATGGGCAGGGACACCTCCCACTATCCCAGGTTGCTCAGAGCCCCATCCAACCTGGCCTTGAACACTCCCAGGGATGGGGCAGCCACAGCTTCTCTGGGAAACCTGTGCCAGTGTCTGACCACCCCACAGTAAAGAATCTTTAAAATACAATTTACTGCTTTTGCTTGAGGCTTTTAGCTACAAAAAGGTTGCCCAGTAAGTAAACAATTATCATAAAAATGAAGGCTGCTGTGACTGCAGTGTGATCACTTTGACTGAGCAAGGCTCTCCCATCTCCTTGGTGGATTAGATCTACATGGTATTACATTTGGAGTTCTATGGAATTCACTGACATTCAGCAAGAACTTTATTAAGAATTGTATCTGTTTATAAAAACACCCTAGTTCATATTTTTCAAGGTAATGGAGGTAAATACTTGTGAGCATATTTAGAGTGCTTTCAAAAGAAAAGTTAACGACTTCTTCCATAATTCAATGTGACTTTACGTTAAATAGCATCCCTACTTCTCATGGAAATACAAAATTTAGAATTTCACAACTGTAAGTCTCTTGAGAATAGCTTGGCATGTCCTTTCCTTTTATAATATAAATGCTTATTCATGTGGAATAATCCTCCCATAGACGATTGCCTTAATATCTGAACTTCTGGACATCTGAACATCTCAAATGTTGCAACAGCTGTCCATAAAACCTCTTGAAGCAAAATCTCTTGTATTAGACCTAGAGAAATACCTTGGAGAACTGTTTATTTGGCTTCAGAATCTATATTTGGTCAGTTTTGTTTTTCAGAGAGAAGCAGACCTTAAGCTATTAAATTACATAAATTAGTTGAAAAAATAAGTGACGAGAAATAGAGAAAACAGAATAAAATATTGCACAAAATGCTTCTCCCTGAAACAGATCTTGAGTCCAGAAAGCCCATATGGCATAGACAGCATGGATGTGACATGAAAGCTTCCATTCTGCATGTAATTAATATGAAATTATGGTCAGTAAAGGTTTCTATGCCTTCCCTCTTCTGACAACAATCAGAGAAATTTTAGTATTTCTGTATAATGACAGCAGTCTGACAGACTTAGAAAGAAAAAGCAGTAATTCAAGGAAATTATTAATGAATGTAGGAACAGAATTCGAGGCTCTCAGTTTAAATGTTTCTGCACAGCAAGCTATTGTAACCCCATCTGGAACTATTCCTTAATTAAGGCAACTAGCTTTGCATTTCAGATTTTAAAATAATCTATATACCCTCCAAGAAGAAGTTACTATGCCACAGAAGCATGTGGTGTGGCACATTTCTAGATGTATGAAGAATGATTTTGGAGCCTGGGACTTTATGGCCATGATGAACTTTATATACAGTCAGTGCTTCCTCAGTTGGTTTTTCATTAAAGGGGGTTGAAGGTTAAAAACCAACAGGAGGTGACAGTTTCAAGTGCCCTTGTACTTTTAGCTAACAGGAACAGGATGCTTTAGGTTCATTTACTTGGCTTGTAGATTTTTGTTGAACAATAGTAAAAGCCTCTTTAACCATAACAAACCATTGCTGAATTAAAGACCGTACACACTGAATTAAATGCTCACAGCTAAGCAGACTTATCTCATAACCCCCTGCCCTTCTCATCAGGAATTAAAGCCGTAGGAGGAATGTGAGATGGACCAATCTGGTCAGCAATGCCAGTTTCCACAGGTAAGAATTATGAACATGTTCCTCTCTCTGTTAGAAAGTATTAAAGGAATAAAGGAAGAGCTTTGAGACTTCAAGTACCACTCTGAGCTACTCAACGTTGATAATCAAGCATTGGAGAGGCCACCTCCTCTTAGGCTTATCTGGGCATCCACGTTGGAGGTCTCCTGGTAATTGTGCCTGTCAAGAGGATACTGCCCATGCTTCAAAAAGTAGACCTAACAAAAACTTTAAAGAAAGAGTGATCTGCTTCCCGTAAGTAGGACAATGAGCTCATCAGACCTAACAGTCCTACGAAAAATACCCAAGTCTCTTCCAGGTTTCCTGTGAAAGATGTGAATGGAGCCTTCCATTTGGAAAAAAAAAAGCACCTAACCTGTGCAGATTGTCCACAAAGCTTTTAAGTGGAAGCTGAATTGAGGGTGTCCCTTATCCATCTACAATCCTAGAACCAGAAAACAGGTAAAAAAATTTCTAAAAGTGGAAACTGATAAAAAGTTATGGCTGCATAAATAAATGTCCTGAACTCGAAATATGATGCACGAATCAGTGTGAGACCAAAATAAATCTCAATGAAAACTCCAGAGCAACAAGAGAGTTTTCACCCAGTGCAATTTTGCAAGGCTGCACATTCCCACTGCTGTCTGTAAGGCCCCGTAGACAGTGGAACATTATGTAGAGATACTGAGAGAGATGTAAAAAACCTTTAGCTTAGGTACAAAAAATTGTATAGCTCTTTAATGCACAATTTTACCTGATTTCCATAGCCTAGCACTCTTACTTATTCTTCTTTCTTAAGCTATGCTACCTCCTTTTATTCCTTAGTCAGGGAGTACAGGGTTAAGAGTGCAAAATTCTGAGCTGTAAAAAATTCTGAAGAGCAAATTCTAGTGGGACATGATGACCCAGTGAGACAAAAGAGATTTCCAAAAAAAAAAAAAAAGAAGAAAACCCCCAAACTTTTCTAAAAAGTACTATTCCAAAGTGGAGAGAAATACTAGTATTTCTACCCTACCCTCTGGAAAGTAGCATGAGAGGGTCAAGAAGAGTCTTGCGAAAATTAACTTAAAACAAAAGGCATTCAAAAATAGGTTATTATGTTTTCCTCCCTGCAAGAAGTTCTCTAGGCAGTGGTTCCAAATGAAAATCGTTTGATGTAGATTCAAATATAAATACAGAGGTCCTGTGGTTTTTCTTGATTCCTGTAAAAAAGAAATCAAAAAAATCTTTCTTTTTTTTCCTGGAATGTGAGTCACAGAAGACATTGTAAACAGATTCAATCACAACAGCAACTAGTCAGTCTATTTTGTTATTTTTATATATTCAATTTATTTCTGAAGAAGGGTGACTAGAATAATTTTTCTTTCAGGTAAATATAATTTGAAGGATCACACAGTATATATTATAAGAACTCATGAAGTGAATGAAATAAGGCATGAGCTGAGCTATTTTACAACTAAAATGCTGCATTAAAGCTATTAATACTAAATTCTAATTGACTGGAGTTATAATTCTATTCCATAATTCCATATGTCTATTAATCCTAAACCACAGATTTAAAGTCAAACAGACAACAGGCTGTCTTGCATGAACTGAAATGCTTTTTTAAAAGATAGTCTTTGGGTCCCGTACTGTTTCATTTAAAAGGAAATGTGTATAGGATTTCATCTACAAATAGGGATACAATTATTTTGGGCACCCAATTTATGTTTCTGCAGATTGGTTCCTTCTCAATATTGAATATATCATCATGCATGGACCACCAAATTCTGCAAGGATAAAATAATTTTCTTTAGCTGCTATTCATAGCTTCTAGTAGTCAGTTAGATAATAATTCAAAAACAAACCAGCGAAGAACACCACAGAACAACCAGTGTTAATATGAATATCCTAATACTAAACAGGACAAAAATATCTTGCATTATTTGTAGTATCAATGCAACAAATTAATGGTAATCTCCCTCTCTCAAAGATCTTTCATCTGAGGAAACAATTTTCACACAGTAATGAAATGACACTTGGAACCCTCTTTTAATGACATCATGACAAAAACCAGTATGTTGGGACACTGATGTGTTCAATTCACCCTCAGTGAATGACCAGTTTTTCTTGTCACAAATATCTACAGAACTTTCTAATCTAATGAAACCGCATTGTGGCAGTTTAATAGAAAAAAAAAACAGGCATAATCTCATAGAACTATCCCTGTCCCTCAAGACGTGGGAAAAATGATCTTCAGGAACATTTAGCAAATGTTTCACCACTTCATTCACCAGCAGGAATAATAAACCACTGGATGGGGCTTTTTAAGACCTCACCAATTCAAATCTGTTCACCCACTTTAACAAAGTCCTGCTTTCATTTCAGCCTCTCGTGAAGGAATCGAGCAATAGGAAGAAACAACACAAGTCATGGGAAACAGTATTATCTGTGTGAGAGGAAGGTGACGCAACAAAAACACACAGCTATAGCGTCATGATTTTGTAATGTTATCAAAACATTCCCGTTTCAACATCCTATCCAAAATATCACCCCGAGGAAAAAGGCGACCTTACTGAAACACTAATAATAGCTCTCTGCTCCGCTGAAAAGACTCAGCAAAAGATTCAGCAGCATATTCTTTTATACGGCACCTTTTCTTCCCCACTGCTAAACCCTGCCTAAGTCAAATGACAAGATCTGGTAATTGTAACTGGTTTCTTACACTGTCCTCACTATCTGTGGCATCTGAGTGTTTGGCAGTGCAAGGTGGAAAATCTGCCTGAAGAATTCCAACATCTGTTACATATTTCCACTTCCTCAAATTATAACTTATTACTGCATGGTTGAACTGTATCTTTTTGCCAGTTTGAGGTCCAAGGGGCCAACAAAGCAGCAAAGCTTTTCTAAGAGAAAGCTCAGGAATCAGCAAAACATTATTAAACCAGAAAAGTTAAAACGATAGTAAATACAAAGAAAAATTTTAATAGCGGTAATAAAATAACTAAGAATATACTTGTACTCAGAGTTCCACTCAGCATCATAAAGACAGTGTATAAACTGTACAATCTGAGGCACATCATAGGTTGAAATTAATCTTAAAACATTTTGCTGCAGAAGTGCTTCATTGTTTTTATAAATAAGGTAAGAAGCTATATAAAGGCGTCTAATAATGAAAATACTTTTCTTGGAAAGAGTACATAGTAATAGAGACTATTAAAAAACCCACAAACTTTGAGGTCCTGAGGATACAGAGATAAGGAACTTCACAAAAATATGAAGAAGAATAAAAAGTATCAATTACTCCTTCTATTTTGTTATCTAATTCATTTCACAGCCTGCATGAGTGCTCACCAAATTGGTCCATCTATCAGGAAAACTTAAAGCAAATGAACACCTAAAATACAAGCAATATAAACGGCAAAATATTCAGTAATGGAAGACAGCAAAAAAGAAGAAACACAAATATTTTTTTTCTACAACAGCTGACAGAAAAATAGTTGAGGAGAAAAATCATACTAATATTACTTAGCTGTTCAGTATTGACAAGAGCTGGTGGTTTACATTCAGAACAAGTAATGAAGGTTTGAGGGCAGCTAGTTATGTAAGCAAAAGACAGAGAGGAGGGAAAAAAAATTCACTCTAAGGAGCTATTCTCAAGTGCAACTTGACAAATCCAAGAAAGCAAATGTAATTTCCAAATAAGATTTTTGGTTGAGACTCTGCAAGTATCCTTGGCCGAGTTAACAGTGCAAAGGGACTGCAAAATCATCCTCCAACTAGCATGTGATAATGGGCACACTGAAATAAAGTTAAAGGACCCTCATAAGGGCTTACTTTTTTTTCAAAATAAAAATAGATACCTCTTTTCGGACCTCAGCAATGTAACTTTTACTTTGGGAGGTAAATACTGAACAATACTGGATACAAAGTCAACACATATACAAGGAAAACACAGGGCAAAGATACATCAGACTTATTATTTTAATTCTCTCTATATACACAGGTACATTGAGGTATTGTGAGTTTAGGAATAAATTACTCAAATTGGGAACAGGATTCTAATAAATAATACATAATCAGGAACTCCCAGAGAAGTTCTGAGAAAGTAACTTTGCTCTTGGCAGAAGAGCAGCGGACCTGGAAAGACACATCTTGATGAATTATGTGAAAGTGACTTTGATGAAAATGTAACAGGAATGACTGATAGGAGTACTCGGTTTTGAAGGGAATGAATAAACAAATATTTCCACAGCAGCAAACTATGACATTTCTGAGAACTGAGAGGAAATGTCCAAAGAAGGGGACACGGAAAATACTCTCAAGAATTTCCAAACCTATCATAGTTGGAATTAATGAACCAGAAAGGTTATGCTCACTGCAGTCCTCATTTTTTCAGTCTGCAAGTCTGGATTCTACTACTGTCACTGCAAAAATTGGCTCATGTCTCCTAAAAGTGCAAATATTCACAATTCTCTAAGAATCTAGTTTGCATATGCTCCCTTCCAGATCAGGCATTAAATAGATTCCACAATTACTACCTACAGATGGGAAAAATTTGTTTACAAGAGGACAAATAAAAAAAGTTCATAAAATAAGCATTATTATAGAAACATGCTGCACATTATGAGTAGATATAAAAACAATATTTGAAATCATAGAAAATTATACGCCCTGACTAGGGAACTAAGTTGAATGAAATAAACATTTTCCCTGGCATACAAACAATCACTTGCTATATAAGAAAAGCACATTGTTTTATATTTGACATTTTAGGAATTTTGGGGGGACACAGTGGTAGTTTTCACAAAAAGTTATGCAAAACACACCAAAACACATAATTCAAATACTGATACCTATCACATTCCAGCAGCTCATGACTATTGTCACACCAGTTTTCTGCTTGTCCTCAAGCAGTTCTTGAAAGCATCATAAACTTTAAAAAACTGAGTTCCAGGAAATGGAACTTCTATTCTGACTGACCTTTCAGCAAATTGTTTTCAAACCGAAGATAAACCAGCACTTCTCTAAGTGTGCCTCAAAAAAAGGGCAAAAGATTTCATGCACCATCCAACATTTTTTGAACTACTATTTGTCATAGAAAAGACAGCCAGCTTCATGATTGTGTGGGAAAAGAACTAAAGACATGGGGGTAACTACTTATCTTAAATGTTGCAGCTACAAACACAAGATTTGTTTCACAGCGTAACATAAAATCATCACGAAAAATACCAATGTGCAAAAGTGCAGACGAAGCATTGAACTGAGTTCCTGAGTTCTTTCCCTTTTGTATGACACTCCCAGTACTGTTCTGTCTCAGCAACTACACTCCTCTGGCTTCTTAAACCACAGAAAAGAATTCAGCACATAATATACACATATGCTCTATACTCTATACAGAGGAAAACTGCAGGCCACACATCCTTAAGGCACGGTTAACCTTAAGGGTTAACCAAGAAGAAGAAAAGCAGCTCAGCCCAGGAAAGGATGCAACTGAACTGCAGAATTAAATAGTTCTAGTCCTTGTCTTTCTTCATTCCTCCTTTATATGAATCAAAATGGAAAATATGAGACCAACACAGTTAAGGACCACAGTAAAATATATCCCCCCTAACCACATTCAAGCATGAAAACACTACACAGAATGTCCAGTTGTACCTCTGATCAAGATTGTTTAGTCAAGAAATCATAGAGAAAATCAGGAATACTGTCAAGTCATAATTTAAGACGGAAATGTGTGCTCTGAGACTCATTTCACATATATTTTAATCCCTCCCCACCCAAGAACTCCTGCTTCACACTGTTTAGAAGACAGTAAGGAAGGAGACCATCAAGATAAGGAATAAAAAGTGCAAGATAAATAAAGGGAAAATGATTTATCATAAATGTGATTTTTTTCAGGTATTTAAGGTTTTATTTTACTTCAATACACAGATTATTGACTGCTTTAAGAAGAATAAAGAAATCTATTTCAAAATCTATGTTTATATAGTGCCATTTTTAACATCATCTACTTCGATTGAATAGTGACACTTCTGAGTATTAAAAAACAATTATAAAGTTTGTCAGTCATGTTTTTCAACATGTATTTTCACAGAGCACATGAGTTAAACCACAAAATCAAAGTTGGTGTTGATTTTGGAAGGCAACATCAAATCTTTGCGTCTCAGAAAACAGATAAGGATGAAATTTGTGATTTTCCAGCTTGTAATAAACTCATATGGGTTTTCCAATGACATTTTCTGATAGCCTCAAAAGCTAGAAACGTAAAACTGACATGCATAGCTTTCCTAAAAATTCAATGCACAGCATTGACTAATTTTTGGCACAGAGGAGCCTTTCTCTTGTCCTGTTCACTGATTAAGGATATCAGGGTACTGCTGCTCCTGAATATGTCACAGAATGCCTGGTTTGCTTTTCCAAATGTTGGCGTCATAGAATCACTGAATGGCCTGGGTTGGAGGGAACCTTAAAGACCACCCAGTTCCAACCCTCTGCCATGGGCAGGGACACCTTCCACTGTCCCAGGTTGCTCAGAGCCCCATCCAGCCTGGCCTTGGACACTTCCAGGGATGGGACAGCCACAGCTTCTCTGGGCAACCTGTGCCTGATCACCCTCACAGGGAAGAATTTCTTCCTAATATGCAATCTAACACTGCCCTCTGGCAGTTTGAAGCCATTCCCCCTTGTCCTTGTAAAGGACCTTCAGAAGCTCTTGGAAATAGTCTCTCCCCATATTCCTTGCGGGTTCCCTTCATGTCCTGGAAGGCCCCAATTAGGTCACCCCAAAGCTTCTCTTCTCCAGGCTGAACAATCCCAACTCTCCCAGCCTTTCCTCCCAGCAGAGCTGCTCCATCCCTCTGATCATTCTGGTGGCCTCCTCTAGACTCCATCCAGAATTTTGTAGAATATTCTGTGGAATAACGGAAGCCATAAAATAAGTGGTATTTGTGGGGGTGCCATGGTGGATTGTAAGGCATTTAGCATGTGGTAAAGGAAAGGGGGGAAAAACGTCTGGAAGTTTCTGTGAGACAGTGTTGCCCTTTCAGCAGCAGTTGATAGCTGACAAAGAGGAGTTACCCTTCCTTCCCAACTGGTAAATCTGGTGGAATAATAATGTGGCGATGACGATGAAAACAATTAATAATTTATTAGTCACCTTGCTGCTCAGCTCTTGGCCTCTGGTCAGTGTGTTTTCAGAACCCTGCAATGACCAAGACAAGTTGCTGGAAAGCCATCGAAAGATTCCAACAATGCTTTACACAGCAATTTGGGCTTCTCACAGAGCTTACAGATCCTTTCCTGTACTGTCCTTTTCACTAAATAGGTCCCACTGGAGCTGTCTGAACAAGCCAGAAGAGCCAGACCCACCTGTATGAATAGAGTTAGGTCAGGCAGGGGAGTTCACTTGCAGGTGATACTTTTTTTCAAGACATGGTCAAGACAATTTGGCTTTCCATCTCCTTGTTTTTATAATCAGCTGAACTATTTTTGCTAATGCCTAGGAAAAAAACCAAATCAACAGTTTAACCCCAGCAGTCCTGTTTAATATCTTTATCAGTCCTGTTTAATATTTTTAGCGATGATCTGGATGAGGGGATCAAGTGTACCATTAGCAAATTTGCAGGTGACACCGGGTTGAGGGGGAGTGTTGATCTCCTGGAAGGCAGGAGGGCTTTTCAGAGGGACCTGGATAGGCAGGAGAGCTGGGCTGGTTCCAACGGGATGAGGTTCAACAAGGCCGAGTGCCGGGTCCTGCACTTTGGCCACAACAACCCCCTGCAGCGCTCCAGGCTGGGCACAGAGT
>JAWMRA010000041.1:62618321-62681074 GCA_035584735.1 Pseudotriccus pelzelni
GGACTCTCTCCCACAGCTCCATGTCCTTGCAGTGCTGGGCCCCCAGAGCTGGAGGCAGCTCTGCAGGGGGGTCTCCCCAGAGAGGGGCAGAATCCCCCCCTGCCCTGCATTCTGTTGATGCAGCTTTCAAGCTACTGCCACTCCAAAAAACCCTACCCTTTTGACCATTAAGCAGGTATTAAAAAGACAAGATAAAATGTTTCCTGTGCTATATACTGAGACTTGCTTGCATCTTATACTCAAAACTGCCAATTAGACATGAATCTCTGCTCATCACCTGCCAGTGGTACTTTAAATACTTGGCAATTATTTTTACCAAAACAAACAATTAAAAACCGTGACTGTTGGCCTTCTGGGGTGATGTTTCAGCAGGCAAAATTTAATGACCACTACTGTTGGTGGGTTTCATTAACCAACATTTTCATTTTATTAATGAGCAAAGGAATATTCACATTGCAAATGCACAGCACCAGAAAGTTAGATCCCAATATATTGTATTATCATACCCATTAAAATAATAGAATCATAGAATGGTTTAGGTTGGAAGGGACCTTAAAGATCATCTATTTCCAACCCCTCAGCCATGGCCAGTATTAGTTGCATACTGCAGGCAACCAAAGAACTTGTGAGAAAATACGGAACACCTGGTATGGCTCGAAATGTTACAGACTCTGAGACTTCACTTACAAGATGTTTGTGAAACAACTTACAGATATATCCAAAATTTGCATTTCTCAGTTGCACAAAATATTATTAAACTTTTAAAGAAGAGGAAACATCTGTCTTTTTGAAAATACGTATTAAGAAATGTGTCCACATGTTGAAAAAATCAGATGAATACTTGCAAAATTACTCAGGAGAATTTTGACCTTAATCCATTTATCCACATTTTAGTGTACTATGTACATTAAAAATAACATTATTTATTAGCATATTATAATGGAATATCACACCAGTATATTTTTTGTGTGAATGGAGAAAGCAAAACCGTTAATTCCGAAACTGAAGATTTTCTGATTTATTGTGAGTTGCTATGTATGAGGGAGAGAAATTTGATTTACATTTAAATGATTTAGATAAAACACGTGCCTTTCTTAAACATGGAGAAATCAGGCATTTATTCACTTTCTTTTCCAGATTGCATATTTGTTTAGAAATAGAACTTCTATTAGGTAGAACAGGGAACTGACATTGTACTAAATGTTACTAATTTTGAAAAGTTAATTTATATACTACAAGTGTCTTTGTAAGATACTAATTTTGAGTATACAGCTGAGAAGTATTCTGTAGTATCCCTATTAACACATTAGTTTAGATCAGGAGTGTGCTTTAGAAGTGAATCTCTCAATTGTCCCCACTTACAGCACTTCAGGCACCACTGTGGAATAGTCATGGAGCGCTGGAGCTGAATTCCTGGTGAATAAAACTAGACTGAAAGATGCCAGGTAGTGCTCCTAATATCCCCAGCTGTTAATGTTTGTTTGGTGTATAAGACCAGATAGATGTAGTCATAGAATCATAGAAGGACAGAATTATTTAGGTTGGAAAAGGCCTCTAAGATCATCAAGTCCAACCATTAACCTCACCAAGGCACAATTAAACCACGTCCCCAGGTGGCACATCTGCAGGTTTTTTGAACACTTCCAGGGATGGTGACTCAACCACTCCCCTGGGCAGCATGTTCCAATGTTTGATAACCCTTTCTGTGAGGAAATTTTTCCTAATATCCAACCTAAACCTCTCCTGGTGCAACGTGGGAGAAGAGGCCAACCCTCACCTTCCTACAATCCCTTTTCAGGCTGTTGTGGAGAGCAGTAAGTTCTCCCTTGTGCCTTCTTTTCATCAGGCTAAAGAACCCCAGCTGCCTCAGCCCCTCCTCATCAGATTTGTTCTCTCATGGTTTTGCACCTCTTGCCTCTATCCCTAAACAAGAGTCTCAGAGAAGCAGTTGTGCTGGAAAAGGAGTTCTGGTGGACAACAAATTGAACATGAGCCAACAGTAGGCTCTTGTGGGGAAAGAGGCCAACTGCACACTAGCAAGAGTGTTGCCTGTTGCTTGAGGGGCACAAATCTGATTTTATTAATTGGGATTTATGAAATCACTGGGAGGGTTCATATTATAGTGATCTCAGACCATTAAAAATAGACTGTGCCAGGTGCTACTGCTGACATGCAGCAGGTACTTTTATGTTATGTAGATTACAAGCTAAATAATGGGACAACCCTAAAGTTTTCCTTGTTGTGACAGAATGTCTCCACTGCTCTATTTGCAGCTGTGTATGGAAGATTTCTTCTTGCAGTGCCCCTGAGCAAGTAATACAGAACAGTATTTTTGTGGCCTATGCTGAGATGGAAACAGGACTTGGGTCTTACAACAGAATCAGATCTTGTAACACATAATCACCTCAAATACTTTGTTACTATCAAATGTCTATGTATTGCTAAAGGAAGGGGATTTCTGCTCAGTTGTTAGAGAATGAATGAATGACTCTATTGTTAATTAGAATCAGATTGCAAAAAGTGTTTGCATTTGTATGAAGAAACTTCAATTTGAAAAGTCACTGTTCAGTCTTGCCCACAGTTTTGTGCACATACTTTTTAAAATCAGCAAGTGTTGGCTGGAATTGGAGCAGATAAATGACACATCCATGTGTGTCTAGGGGCAAGATTGACCCCACAGGCTGTAAGACTTGACACCACCTAACTTTTCACATTCCATAGACATGGTGTGGATAAACCTAATTCACACTATTAAGCATGTCTGTACATATTAAAATTCTGGTAACATTATTATAAACTGTTTTCTACATAGTTTACACACCTCTTTATAAAGCAAAATGTGACTTCCTATTCTATGCTCATTTTCTATTCACTCAGGTTCACTTTGTGATGGTTTTTATTTAATAATGGTATTCTAACTAGCTTTACAGAGAATTCATTTTCAGTCATGTCAAGGAAATTAACAAATGTATGTAAGATAGGATTTTTTACCAGACAGCTGTTTAAATGCCTGTTTTCTATAGCATGATATCTATTGCCTTGTACCTTACCATTCTAACATGTCTTTACTTTCGTATTTCACAGAGATATGAAAGATCTGCAAAGGTACAGCCTCTGGAGTTGTGCACAGACTGACCCCACAGCTTACGTTTAGACTCATCCTAGGCTCAAACAGTTGGAGAATTTTCAGTCAGATCTTGGACTTGCCAGTTATTCCATATGTGCTGCACCTTTTGTGACAGATCTTCCATCTGTGCTCACCACTGCAAACATCTACATTAGGCCTTCGTAGTCAGCAGGATTTGATCTAAAAGACCTTCAGTAATGGCCTGCAACTGAAGCATGTGTAAGATACACAGCTGTGGCAGAGGGATTTCCGAAATCTACCTCTTGTTAGGGGCCGATGCCCTGTGGACTCACACCTTGAATGCATCATCGAGGCTGTGGCCTAACCTGTCTAGTTCACTTGCAGTCATGCAAGGGAATCCCAGGTGTTCAAGAATTACATCATGTAGATTAAATCCGGTCTGCTTTCCATGGAACAGGCAAGTGTGTCCCTGCAGGGCCAGCTGAGGTTGAGGTTCCATATGTACAAATATAAATTCTTAGTTTTTTAATCTTGTAGTTGTATTCTCCTGATGCATCCAGATCAGAATCATATTCCCTCTGTGGCTGTGTTTGTTTGCTGGTTAGAGATTTGTTAGAAGAAACCTTTTTGTTCCTTCAAATATTTCCAGAATTTTTATTTTCCTCCTAGGCCCATATAATTCACTTGTATATTGTTATTTACTAACCCGTTTCATGTAATAACTACGTAATCATATAAAGAGTCCCTCAGGGAGCAAAAATGTGTTTCATGCCTAGCAGGTTTTTACCAGAACACTGGGATTATGTTGGCACTGAGTCATGGTGGAAGGACATGGCAAACTGATAGGGTTGTGGAGGATTGGCGCCAGGACAAATTAATTCAGCCATGCCTGTTAACTTCTCTAACAATAGAGCTGAATCATAAATCACATCCCAATCCTTTGTTCTTGCTCCTTCTCCAGCACAGAGTTTCTCTGCCAGTGATCATGGTGGTATATGCTAAAGTTGAGTCTGAACGTGCATTAACACATACACGATAAAGGCGTTGCAGAAACTAAATTTTAAGCTTGAGATTGTGCGCATGTGACAGTGCAGATGTATCCCAAGGAAAAAGGAAAGTTTGTGCTCCAGAACAGGGGCTACTGACAGAAAAATGCCCTTTATTTGGGAGATGGCTGTCATTCCGAAGTCCACTGACACATTTCAGATCTACTGCTTTGTTTTAGCAGGTACTGTAAGAAGCCATGAGAGTAATTATGTGGTACTGATAGAATCTATCCAGGTTGAGGAACACAGGACCAAACCTGTTCTTAGTTTTGGGAAGGGATTCGTTCTCATGGATTCCGTTTTGTTAAGGGTGGGTTGGTTTTGGCTTTACTTCAATAAATATCCTGAGGTTCGACTGAAGTCGAAATTTACACTTTTTTTTCAAAAAAGCACATGCATTAAGCACATTCTTTTGAAACAAATGTTGAGACTATATCAACACTGCCAGTTATGACTCTTTTGTGAAGCAAATATGAAATAAGAGAGAAAAACCCTCGTGAATCCTGTGTAGACAGTGTCTGGTTGTGAAAGATTGGCAGTAGCAGTCATGGCTTCTTATCAGGGCTTTGAAAGGAGGGGAATTGTCAAGTTATGGTAGTCATACCATGCACATTCCCAGAAAATTGTCAAAGGAAGGAATTTTAGTGGGAAATTATATATGGTTTCCAGAAATGGGTAGTAATCTTACTCTACTGAAACTGGAGATTCTTCAAATTATTTATGTTCTCTATTTTTACTTATCTATAATTTAACTTCTTTTTTTTTCAGATCTGGGTAGTTGAAAGAGTCCTTTTTCTTTACAGAAGAGCAAATATCCTGCCCGCAATCTTTCAAAAGATGCTCTTCTTCCAGGTGAACCTTATAAATAGGATAAGACATTTGTAGGACAGGCAAATGGGGGCTAATGAGAATAGAATTGCTGTTTGGTTTGTCTTACCAGCATGGAACTCAGATATCATAACGATTAATTAGTGATCAGCTGATTATGCTGCCCTACTCAACCTGAACTATCAGTGGTTTAGCAGCAAATAACATCGTGCTGTAATAATGATTGTATCTACCTACAGTTCAAAATATTTATTTACTGTTAGGTATGTTTCCCTTACAAATTACTTTCAAGGTGTGTTATTCTCGCAGATGGCCAGAAAAGGAAACATTTGAGATGTGGGTATGGGTGTGCCATAAGAAAGGTATTTTGTATTATTAGACCATTATCTAAGAAAACTCAAGGGGTTTTGAGGCTAATTAAAGTAAATAACAAAATATGCTGCTGTAACAGTAGTAAAAAAAGTTCTTTTTTTTTTTTTTTTTCCAAAGGGAAGGGAAATACTATTATACTAAAAAGAAGTGTACTGTTGTTCATATTGCATTTAACATTATTCGTGTGTAATTGCTTTCCTTGATTGCTTCTGCAAGTCTTTCAGGGAGCAGCAAAAGAGAAAAACATTGTCAAAACATGGTTATGAGTCATTATATATAACTACTAGGATTTCAGATTCATTCTAAAAGCACACTGAATTTCATTCAGTTTTGTACATGGCACATTTAGCTTTTTGTTTCCCCTGGAAGACAAAATAATCAGGCTGTTTGTGAAACGTTTTAAACCAAATCTGAATTGCAGTTCCCTTTCCTGAACCCATTTCATATTTTCAGTGGGTGTCTTATCAAGTTACATTTCATTTTGGATGCATGAAAACAATTTTAGCGACTCCTTTCTACCAAAATAAACAGCAGTAGAGGTAATTTGTCACAGAATTATCTACTTAGCCCACACTGTTATATGTGTAGAAGATGTGTCTGAAGGGCTTCCGTAGAGCTCGAGAATGCAGCATTTGTCTGCAAATATTTTAGTTGAGGTTTTAATTGAATATAAACATGAACTGCATGAACTTTGGCACTTGAAGGACTCCTGAGAAACAGCTATCACTAGGAATATAGGACTGTAAGTCCCCATATATTGTAAGGATATTGCATCAAAGCTGTCACTTGGTAAGCAAATCAGCCTTTCACTTCTGTCTTGGAAGCCAACAGGATGCTATCTAAGTGTGTTTAGCCAGCTGAAAGCTATCAGAGAGCTCCTCCAAACAAACATTGTTTGAATTAATACGTTATTTCCAAACGAGTTACATTGGCAAGGTGTAAGGTAACATGTGGTTTAGAAAAATAAACCTAAATAAAACGAAAACAGAAGCAGCAGAAATTCTGTTTGAGACCTGTATGAACTCTATGTGGATTTCATCTCATATGGCAAATGACTGAAAAATAGAAGTAATATTCTAAGGAGAAAAGGTCAAGGCACAAAGGGAAAATTTGAATATAGTGGAAGCACCCAGTAAGTCTTAGCTAAGTGTGGAAGTGGGCATTTGGTAACCTGTCAGTGAAATTGCTATCCCTTATTATGTAGGTGTTTTTCAGTACTCATGCTACTAATGGCCCCTGTTTAAACAAATTTCCCTTACATTTGAGACCTGATCCAAAGGCCAACAACGTCCATGGGCCAGTTACCATTGCTGTGATTTCTGAATGGACAAAGGTGAAGATTTGGAGAGCTGGGCGTGTTGGCTGTAGATCAAGACTGACTGATGTCAGCCAGACTAGGCTGCAGCCTGATCATCCAGGTCCTCTGCAGATTCTCCAGTCCTGCCTCTTTCAGTTTTGTGTGTTGCAAGGTATTCTCTGACAAAGCACTTGCTGATCAGAGACTACTCATGCTGGTAGCTGTGAGATGTGAAAAAAAATGGGACTGTGATAGTAACAGGAAATTCCTTAAGTGCAGATTACAGGTTTTCTTTTTCTTTTTTAGAAAGTTCATCTGCATGGGATCTGACCTTCTTCAAGATCTAGTCTCAGAACATTCTGTAAGTTAAGAAATGCTGCCTGAATTTTTCAAACAGAGGGACAAGGTTTGTGGAAAAATGGTGAGGATGCTGGCAGGTGAGGGTTAGGCATAACTGGGGAATGAATCTACAAGTTCACATTTCCTTCAAGATCCTTTTTCTTTGTGCTCTGAGTTTTTGAGATGTAACTTGCAAAATCAAATCAGTAAGTAGTCCAAGCAGTATGGGAAGTAAAAAATATAACATATCTCGCTTTCTTGCATAAATGAATATGAATATGGGAGAGGTTATTTGAGTGAGAAATTTTACTGGACTTAACTGATTTTCTATTGGTGTGTAAACTCATATTGTTACTAAACATTAATTGTAATACTTATACAAATACTTAAACTTTGAAAGGTTCACTGAAAATAATTCTTATTCTCCAAAAGTCACTACTCCTTTATTTTTCAGAAAATGATATTACTTTAGCATTTTTCATTTGGTGCAACCTGTTGATCAATGGCAAGACGTTGTAAGTGTTCACTACATGCCAGTGTTGGGTTGCTGATAAATACATAAAAGCATATTTGTCAAGAACGAGGCACAGCCTGGTCTTCAGGATCTTTTTGGATTTCAATTATATCTGGTATGTCCCAAAGTTTTTCTCCTCTCCATTTTTTGAAGAATTACATTTTTCATGGCCATGAAGTCACAATACAGATGGATCCTCAAAACAATCTGTAAAAATAATCTATGAAAAAAAGTAAATTGTGTTTTGTATTCTTAATTCACAGACACGTACATACCAAATGGATATTTATCATTTTTTGAGACATCTTTAATCTTCACCATATATCATTTCCTATCACAAATAGATGACATTTAGAAACAAATCTTTTCCAGAAATTATTTAGATTTCCTGATGAGAAATTGTGTTTTAACATTCTTAAACTATTGAAATTTAATGTAACGTGTTTAATCTGTTGACTAAAAATTGCTTCTTTTCCTTACAATAAAATCCAATTAGTGAAAATATGTTTTATTTTATTTTGGTTTGTATTTTAAGTAATCTTCCTTGTTTAATGATACCACAAACTGGTAAAGTATTAGTCAAAAAAGGTTGAAAGAGCAATTCAAATAAACAAAAGGGTTGTAAAGTTTTATAATCCAGTTTCCTTAAAGTTATTTAAACACTAAAGGTGCCTATTTGGAGTTATACAGGAGGTACTCAGCTTCTGATTTGCACTAACCTTTAGTCCAAACTAAAGTCTAGAGGGAGCTCAAGTTTTGTTTTGATATTCCCTTGATTAACCTTATCTGTATTTATGTAAAGAATACCTCATTGTCCAGGTTATAGCCATGGTGCTTCCTTTCCCTGCAACATTTTCCCTCCTGAAATCATAGGAGGATCAAATTCAAATGCATTGGATAGAAATGTACGCTCCATAACTTTTCAGTGGAACTGTCCTTGGGAACAATCTCAGTGTAAATTACTATCAGATGGATAAAAGAACATATTTCCAGTGTCCCCTTATCCTGCCAGACCCTACCTCCATTATTTTTTATACTTTCAGTCTTAAAATATCTCTTTTGTGTACAGTCTAGATAGCATAATCTCCTGAAGAAGCCAATTAAATACTTCCCAAGGTGATAAAACCCAGGTAATTACGAAGAAGGCTTTTCTTTGTCAATGTTGTAATTATTTATTCAAGCCTTGTAGGCGTGATTGTATGTCCACATAGATTTTATCACTATTTTCATACCATCTTTGTGAGAATTTAAGAATTCTCTGATAAATAATTGTAAACCATTTATCAAGCATGGCAGGTTTATCAAATCTTCCTTCTTTCTGGCCTGTATTTAATGGTCATTCACTTTCATCTCCTGTTAGAAATTAAATTTCAGAGAAATTTAGATCAACCAGGTAAATTCAATCAAACTTTCCAGCATCTTCTTTCTAGATGGTCTGTTTAATCCTGTTGCACATTATAATCTGTTACTGTGGAGTGATAAGTGCATAGGTAATTCCATGTCATCTAGTATACGTACTGTGATAACAATGTGCATCTAATATTAAAAAAATAAAATTATTAGTCTTTTTCTGCGTGTGCACGAGTACCCCAAAGACCTCTGGGAACTGCATGTATGTAAGGCAATTTTTTGTGTTAAATGCTTATCTCTATATTTAAAGAGGTTGAAAGGACCTTGGAATGAATGACCAGAATAATTACAATTGCACTCAGCAACTAAAATTGTAGCCAGTCTTTAATTTGTAGTCAAAAATTGCGAAAACTTCAGTTTGAATGCGATATTTCACGGCTCTGCCCTACCTTTCAGAATGCTGGTTTGATTTGTATCCTTCTTTTTTAGACAAGTAAAACCTATTACGTGTTGGGATCCACATCTTTAAGCATATTGCTGCCATCATATGGTTATATACTTATTTGTCAGAATGTTATAAGGAAAACAGTTCTCCATTTTAAAAGAAAGGTTTTTATGTCAGGAAGTATAAAGTTGCACACTGAAGCAGTAATGAGGGTAATAAAGTTTCTAATCCATTCTCATCTTTAGGCTGTAACAGCTCTGCCTGTGTCCGAGTACGAAATACATTGTCTCCCGAAGCCAAATGAGTAAGATCATGGGCTGTGTGATCCACATAAGGTGACATAAAGATAATGTACAGAAATATTAGTCAGAAAATATACCGTGGGAGAGAAGTTAGTGGGACTTCTGCCTGGATAAGAAACGTGAATCAAAAATAGAAAAAGTTGTCAGAGCTTACCCCAGGTGGTTACAAAATTAATTGTGTGTGTTACAGTATGTTAAATCAAATTCACTCTTTCTCCTCTTGTCTCTGCTCATCTACTTTTTGGAGTTTCTTGTGCAACTTTCATCAATTCCTATGTTGGCTGTCCTTGACTGATTTTTAAAAATGAAATAAATTGTCTTTTCAATCTCAGGCCCATATCTGTGCTGGCAGGCACAAGTCACGTTGCAGCAAACAGACTTTTCCTTTCTCCTTGTTTGTCCCACAGAGATCGTAAGCCTGTCCAATCTGGCAAACACACAGTAACAGTGTGGCTAGTAAGAAAAAAAAAAAAAAGGATGGGATAGGAAAGGAAGAATATACTCTAATGAGTATATTATATAAAAACTTAACTTGGGTAAGGGGAACTAGTGCCAAAATTAATGCAATTTTGGAACGTTTTTGGAAAGAGTAACTATCGGTATGAACAAAAACTGTCAGTATTTGAAGAAAAAATTTCACCTTTTAACTTTCAGTAATATAAAATTTCACATGATCAGACCTGTTCAATTTCCCTCAAATCATCCACCCCACAAGAATTCCTATGACATGCTACTTATTTTGAAATAATTCTACAGGAAGTGACCAACTTAGGGTTAAAACAGCTGATTCATAGTGTTGTAGGAAATATAATTAAGAGAACTTACTCGGCCATCATAAAATGTATTCTGAACCTATAATGATAATAGAGGAAAACAGCAGAAGAAAAAGTGATAGAAAGGACCATAACTGAATATTTTGGTCCATCAATGTAATGAACTTTATTAAAAAAATTTGTAACTTCCCCAGCTATAAAATTAGGATACATCATTTCCAGGTGAGCTGCTTTGTATTGGTCCAGAATTTCAGAGCAAAACATTATATTCAAAGGAGATTTTAATCCTAAATAAAACTGCCAGACTGCACTAGACAACAAAGATAAACCTAGTTCTCATATATATTGGAAACAGATGTTGAAAGGATGTAACAGTTTTATAAATACGAGTTTGAAATTACTACAGTGCTCATAAGTGATGAAATAGCGAGTGCAGATTCCCATAACTATGCAGGGTTTTATTGATCCAAAGGCAGGAATGACAGGAGAAAAAAAAAAATCTCTGTGGTGGTGTTCTTTTCCTATAGAAGGATTTCTTGCACCTTTTTTTTCTTTTATTTGAGTACATGGGGTTGAAATCTGAAGCTGGTTTTGTACCTTCCATCACACGAGAACATTCATTTAGAGGCACAGGCCAGAAGTTTTCTGCGTTACAGGTATCTTTAACAATTTTGTTTAATAAGACTTAGAGAAAAGCAAAAGAGGAAGACTGTGAAGCCTCTGCCTAGGCTTGCCATATAAAACTAAAAGCAAAGTCCCAAATCTCCCTCGAAATTCCACTCCTGTGGCAGTCAGGTGTGCCTTGCTTCTAGCATACAGTGTAGGTCAGTGGAAGAGGAAAGGTCTTCCCAAAGCTCAGGCACGCAAACAGAGGATGCTCTGGGGGTAACCTTCTGTCTTGCAGGTCAAAAAGGATTTTCTGAGAGTATTTCCACTGAGACAACCTTTGGTGACTTGGCCCAAAAATACACACCGTGTTTACTCAGGCCACAAGGACCCAGGCGCTCGGGACTCACGACCGGTACCTTAGAGCCAAAATCAATTTCTTATATTCCAGTTGGGAATTCCACATTCCCCAGCAAAGGAGCACTGGGGGCATGCAACGCTGCTAACAGCAGCAGCTCTGCTTTTGGTATGCTGTGTTTTGTAAGATTTTGGATTGTACCCCATAGAGTTGACTGAAGTAATCCGGTCCTGAGGTATGAAAGCAAGGATCTTAGCAGGAAATTTTGGTCAAAGGCAATGTTTCAGGCATAGGCAGTGCAGCATTTTTGGTAGCTTCTGCTGCATGATCAGAGAGCAGCTGGTATCCAGCGTAACCACAGATTTGCAAACGTAAGTAAGAAACAGCGAAACAATGAAGGATTTAGTGGTTTTACAACTCGGTTGCAATGCCCAGCTGTGCCATCAATTTAATCCCTGTTGCAGTGGATGAATCAGCAAGATTTCATTCTTCTGCAGTTTTCTCAGACTCTTGGCAAGGCACTGCTACACTGATTGCTAGAGGAGTGATAAAGTTGTGATAACGTCCTGGGAACAATACCTGGATCCTGTTGCTGCCTCTCACCCAACACTCTCTAATACAACTGAACAGGAAAGGTGACGAGGCAGATCTCCACTGTAGTCCTCCCTCAGAGTGACTTAAGGGAAAGGAAATAACTTTTACGCAAGACATTCTGGGGAAAGCAAATTAGGGGAGAAAACACCAATTTAAAAGCAATGTTCCATGACTGCTGTGTAGTATGAAAGTTAGTGAAACTTGGAAGAGAGGTCTCACGGTATTACCTTCGACATGCACTCATAATTCAGCCTCAGACCGATGGAACCAGTGCAATTTCCGTCCCATCCCTTTGCAAATAAAGGAACTGAGAAGGATCAAGGGGCCCTGAGATAAGTAGATCTTTGGGAATTTTATTTGTCACAGGTTTTGATGTGATTTTAATGGAAAATAGAATGCAAAAATAGGTTGATCATTAATCAAGGCCCTCAGCATCAAGTGTCCATTGTTCTTTTTTTTACAAAAATGGTTATTTCATATGTCTCACACAGGTAAAACTGATTTAAAAGGCTTAAAAGATTATGTAGGATGGTGAAATCATAAAGTACTCAAACTAAGGGAATGTCAAAACTTTGGGTCACCTTTTGAATATCCATTGGAATCATGAGATTAAAGACTTTATTGTTTTTTACTTTCTCCAGGGGAATCTCTGTCTGACTGAGTACACAGGGTGGACAGTTGATGAACAGATATGGAGCATCTATAACAGAGAGTTTCTCCAGATATGTGATTTTGTTTACTGGAACCTGTTGGATCTGTGATATCAAAACAGAATGATCTATTTCTCTCTGGCTTTTCAATTAATATTCATGCCTACAGTTTATGAATGCTTCACAAATAGTTGTGGTATAATTTTCACAAGACAGTGTCAGGGAACTCAGTATTATAGGTAGAGACCAGAACCACATAGATCTCAAGGTCAGAAGTTTTCCCCAGTCCTGTGTGTCAGATCATGCATGCCTAGGAATGGATCTTTTCAGAATGTAAAGAACTGCCTGTGACTTAATGCTCTCAAAGAATGAGTCCCAGACATATCAAACATGGTCTTGAGCTTTGGGCATTTCTATAAGTCAGGCAGACACCTAAAAAATTGAGAATATACTTGCAGGTCATCTGGGAGAGATGAATTTAAGTCAGCTGTCTGATATTACATGGGAAGTAGTACAGTCTGGAAGAGAATCCTCTAGGTCAGTATCTGATAGTCATTAGGACATTCTTTCTCTTACACTGTGTTCTCTGCCTTATGACTTCCCTTGCCTTAGACTTCTACTACAGCTAAAGTTTCCTTCATTGTACTCAAAAAACCCTGGGATCTTGTGTGTAAATAACTCTTCAACTGTGTAATTAAATATGATATTGCAACTATGTATTTGGTGGCCAAATGAAGGTTGCATAAATAATTCTAGTTTGGGCTTTTCATAAATGTTAACATTTGACATTATGACCATAATGCATAATTGCCATGTAATGTTTTATTTCTTCTTAATTTTTTAAGAAATGAACTGGAAAAAAGTACTGTATTCTGGCAGCATGTGAAATGTCAGCAGGATTGGAACCTAGATCCACTGTACTGCTTTGCCCTGAATAAACTGACAGAATAATTGATTGCAGGATGACTAACCATTGTCTAGGTGAACCAGCATAAACAGAAATAATTCATTTTTTCTACCAAAGTAGGAACATGATGCCTTGTAATTTCTGGTTTCTCTGAGGACCATTCTCTTTGCCTTCCTCTGGGTTTTTTTTATTCCAGACTGAGTTTTCATTGTATGACTTCTGAAAGACCCAGCTGATATTCACTGAACAGTTGTCCAGCTCTTCTTCCTCCTCTCATTCTTGCTTGTCTTCATCCAGCACACTGGGAACATCTAAGCCCAGCTTTCCTCCTGAGCACTTCAGTTGTAGCTTCAGGTAGTTCCAGTTCCAAGTTGATGGGAATGACTGCTTACCAATCCCTTCTTCTCCTGTGCCCAGACCTCACCAGTATTTCCCAGTGTCTGTTTCCTTCCTGTAAAGGCCAGTTCAACATTATTCCCTCCTCCAAGCTTCCAGAACTTAATGCCTCTTCTTGTTCTCACCATCTATTCAAACATCCTCATTCCCTCTCCCTGCCTTTTCTTACTAAAGGGACAAAATATTTCAAAATGTCTCTCCAGACCCCTGAACCTGACCTATGTGGGTGTCACAAAGCAATCACGGCAAATGGAAGAATCTGGCCACTGATTTTCATTCTGGCACATTTTTGTTTCCCACAAGCTCTGTAAATAGATAATTATAGGTTTTAGGTTGGGGTTTTTTTTTTTTTGTTTTTGTTTTTTTCCTCCTGTGCGTTTCGATCAGCTGCTTTCTTGTTTTACTGCAGTCAGCACTATTTGGGCTTATCTGTTTTCAGACATGTACAGAACACTCACTATGCTGTGGAGTAAAAATGCATCCTCAACCAGATATAATCAAAGTTTGATTTCTGCCTCATGCTGTATGTTTGAGCAGGACTGGTTCTATCACTCCTTCTAGTCCCCACCTTTACTGCAAGAGAATAAGATTTCACATGCAGAATAATAGTGTGTAAGTTAGAGGCAACGGAATGTTTTGCTATTATGGGATGATGTTTATAAGGAGGTGCAAAGAACTCCCACAGGCAAAATCTGGTGATTAATTGGGTATTGTGGGTGCTTGATGGTTTTAATTTAGGCTTTCAGAGATTAATAAGCCCTGCCACCCTATGCTAAATAACCATTCTTTATCACAAAATATTAAATATTCATAGCTTTTTAACCTGTATACTGCTCAAATATGTAATTAAAAGAAGAGAAATCTTGATCTCTGTAACTGGGAGCATTAAGCATTGCATTTATTCAAGTTCTCAACACAACTGCATTGAATAACTCTCCTTACCTGAATTTTTTTTTTTTTAAGTGAATGTGGTGCTCTTCATCTGGTTTGAAATCCTGTATGTTGTTAAATGGCTGCATTTCAGTGGGCTTGCTTTATGAACTCAGTTTCTTTCCCACAGCAAAAGCCTATGAACAGCTGGTTCACAGCCACAGGAAGGCCCTTTGGAGAAAGCCGGGGGCAGAGAATGGGAAGCGATGTCAAAGGTACTCAAAGGAGTTTTCCTCTGGTCCAGGGGACCGGCCAACTCATCCTTGAAATTGCTCAGCAGAGTGAGAAAGTGTCCCGATTTATTGTACATCCTGGGTAGTCTTGGCCAGAGCAGGTTCCGTGGGACCCCACCCCTTTCTTTATTCATGGTAACATTTCATTTGCTTTTGATTGCCTTTCCACATTAAGCAGATGTTTTTATTAAGCTCTCCAAGGTGACACACAGGTCATTTTCTTGGGTGGTTACTGTTAATTCAAACTTCAACAATGTGTGTTAGTAATATCCTTCCAACACACCTTATTTTGAATTTTCCATCGTGAACTTCCTCTGCCATTGTACTGCCTAATTGCTGAGGTTTGTCTTGACTAACTTAAATAACAGCTCAGTTAAATAATTGTTACTGGTTAAAAGAATAGTTAGTTCCATGGCAAATTGTGCTGCTGTATTGATTAAGCCCTTCACCAGAACATTAATGAATACAATGAAGTTCTCTTAGTCTTACATTGTTCTGCTGCTAACCATTGCCATATTGAAAACTGACCTTTTTATTCTATTCTGTTCTCTTTCAGCCATTTTGTGATCAAAACACAACTACCACCCCCACCTTACAACCGCCTAGTTTCCTTACTAGCCTCTTGTGAGGTATATTGTCAAAAGTGCTTTAAAAATCCCAGTAAATTATGTCAGTGAAACAATTCTTGCTCCTCATCCAGCTGAATTCTCACAAATGTTCTCTGAAAACTCTCAAAATGCACTAATGTAATTCAGAAAAAGAGTCAGGAATGCTAGTAAATCATGGTTGACTTGCTTGTTTTTAGTAGTTGGCAGTAACTGTATTGATGCTGTGTCTGGCTTTAGGCCATTCATATTGCTGTCAGAAAAATTAGTAGCATTAATTGTTGCTCTGGGATTCGCTGAATCCCAAACAGTTTCCGGTACCAAAGGGAGCTCTCACAGCGCACCTGGTCTGTCTGGGAACTCCATGTTCTGGGCAGTGGTAGCAATGGAGATGCTGGGCTGCAGGTCAAAGAGCACTTTGAGCAACTGGATGAGGTCAAAACTGTGTGTGAAGTGAGTCCCATCACATCCCACGTTGTCTGCCTTCCCGCTGCCAGAAAGCTTTAATTGATTCCATGGAAACCCTCTCACAGCTGACCTAACCTCTTCACTGCCAGTTTTGCATGTCTGGGGGACAGGAAGTGTTTTTGGCAGGGAGCAGGCAGAGAATGTGCTGAAGGTAGTAGAGAGAAAGTGCAGTCAAAAAGAGCTGAAATTATATTATTGGAGTTTTTAAATTGATTGGGGGGGGTGGGGAGGAAAGTGAACGAGATTCTCAAAAGGTAAGATGCTAGATAGGAATGATAGTATAATCTTATGGCTAAGAGACAGAGTAATCTTTATGGAGAATACCTTTTACTGTCTATGAGACTAAGTTCCATTCAGCCTTTCAGTTTCCAGTGTTGAATGGACATAGCACACCTCCCTCAAAGATCTGGCCTGGAATATCAGAGTGATCTGAAGAAACAATCACAGCTCTTTTAAAATTTCATTGTCACTCATCAGTCTGCACATTTGCTCAATAAACTTTCCTAGCTGCACCAAATATATATATTCTAAGCAAACCTCAAAAGGGAATAACTTAATATCATGGAAATAATTACCAGCAAGTCATATTATGCTTCCTGCCAGTTCACAAAGAACCCTATTTTTCCAAAATGTGAATGTTATATTGCTGCTTAATAGAGTCTAAACTTCAAAAGAAATGGTGAAAATGTCTCTTTTATCTTGGCAGAGAAGAACAGAAACACTGCCACACTCCTCAGATACAATCTAGAACTGCTTTAAAGTTAATGTATGATCCAAACACTGTTAAAAACTGTAAAGTGAAAACTGGCTAGACTGGGAAGCTCTTTCCATATACCTGTAGTTTTGGTGATACCAAGAAATACTGCTCTCCCATTTCAGATGTTCGCAGTTCCTGTTAAGCAAATTTTCCGACAGACTTAAAATTACTTTTTATTTAACATAAATTTGGTTGCTACACTAGTCAAGTTTCATCTCTTTAAGTTTCATCTGTCACATCACTAATGTCTCACGGAATCATGGAAGCAGTCAAAAACATGGGGGTTGAAGTCTGTCCTCTCTTGTGCTGAGGGGAGTTGCACCATCAATTTCTTTTGAAATGCTGTTTTTATCAAGGGATCAGACTTTGAGTGGCTCTTCTGCAGTGATGTCGAGCAGGAGCAATGCCACTGAGGTTCTTAACATGGTGCCAAAGCAAAGTGGATGAAAACCATTGCAATGCACAGCTGTTGATTCAGTGGCATTTGTTTTTCTCTACTAAGGCAGCTGCAGTTTTGTCAATAAGCAGCATGATAAATTAGTGTTTGTTGAAATATTTGTTGCCCTATGTTACACATTACTGGCAGAGAAGTTGAAGTGCCACTAGTTCTTACTGCAGGGCTCTTTCAAACCAGCTTGGGAACATCTCTGTCATGCTGCAGGCAATGGCTATGATGGATTGTTGAATGTCCTTTATCTCTTTTATTCTTGTTTTAACACAGACTTCTTTCATGGCCCACAGATGGCACCTGAAAGTACAGTATCTGTTCCAAAAGAAATTCCAGGCTCTTTTTTTTCCCCTCATCTTCTTCCAAGAGAAAAAAAGTACACATACTTTTTGTGTGTTATGGCCTTATGTGGGACACCACCCACAACCTCACCCTTTTTTCCCCTTCCACGGATAATCTTTTCACAGGGTGGAGAGGGGATGGGATGGGAAAAAAGAGTTGCTTTCATGTTTTCTAGCAATGATTTTGTCTACAACTATTTCCTTCTTGACTTCTTACTCACTGTTTATGAAATCTCCCCGTACTTTAACAATAGTATTGTTGCCACAGCTGCACTGATTATATTTCCCTAACTTCTCTCATTCTGGGGCTTGGAATCAGTGTGGTTTGTTTTCATACATGGTAACTTGGAACAGCCTATAATAACATTACAGAAAGCCCTGATAATATAATTGTAATGTGCACACACACTACTTTCCCTGCTCTTTTGTCTGCACAATCATATACCTAATTTGTTGGCTTTTTTTTTAAATATTCTGTCAACAACAAAAAAGCAGAGAGCTGATTCCAGATAGGAACTAATAAATGCAGATCATTTACAAAGATATTAATAAGGGGTCAGTGTATTTAATTTTACAGCCACGCATCTGCATGTGTGGGGTTTTTGTTGTGGTGGCTTATTTTTAATTTGTTTTAGTGTGCTGTATCCATTCTCTTCTTTAAAATAAAATAAAATAAAAAAACACCACGAGAAAACCATTTAAAATGTGTAATGTATTTTGATTATTTTTATTTTAAGTTATTAAAAGAATCTTATGGCCTTCTCAGCTGATACTCCAAATAAAGATTTGCTTCTTGTTTGTGCTAAAGCCCCTATGTGAACACTTTTGCAAGGCAAAGGATCCTGGCAGTGCAAGATTCATCCCCACGCTACTAAGTTCAGCCTTTGAACCTCAGGACAAGTGCCCCTTTGCTGGAAAACCAGTGTTCTTGATGTCCTTAAACAAGAAGCATGTCTATTAAATATGTCATATTAACAAGTCCTTCATTTGCCGGATTATCACCTGGAGGAATACAGGTGCATGCAACGAACAGCTACTGCAATCGGCAGTTCCCCAGCATAAAAATATGGGTTATGGGACATTCATTTAGACATATTAGGTAATTAGGACTGTCTCACCTTTAGGTTGCATCAGATACCTGTGCAAGTCCTGACACACTGTATACTTTCCATTGTTTCCAGGGCTGATTGGTGCTGACAGAAGATGGCTCACTCTCAGTCAGGGACACAAGCACTTCCTTAACCTGCAAAAGCCAGACAGGATGAAATGTGGAAGTCAGGACCTCACCCTCCTGTCCTGCTTTGCTGCACAGGTACTCTCAGAGAGCAAAGCATGAGTGGAGTGCACGTGTTCTGAGCTGCCCTGCTCCAAGCCTGGCCCTGAAATGGGCACTCAGTGACAAAAATCTTGGGCAAGCTGGGCGGGCCCCTTGTTGCCTACAGGCAAGACAGAAGAAATTCTAGCATTGTCCTCCATGAAAAAGTTCTCTCCTGAACACTAATGGTACCTAGAAAAGCAAAAGGAAGTGGTCACTAATGGTACTCCCTTGTTACCTCTGCATCAGCCAATCTCAAACAAGCATCTTAGAAGCAAAGCAGACTGGTGGTTTTTTCAATTATTCCATCAATTATTCCATTCCTCATGTTTTACATAATCCATCCCAATTACAATATTTTTCCTAGCATGTGGGATATAAATAAGGTAGTTATTAAATCCAGAGTCGATGAACAGTTTGCTTGGCACCATCTGCTTTTATAGATGCTCCCCATATGACGACTTCTAATGGACTTGAATTGGAGAATTCACAGTTGCTTTTCCTGGTGTCAGTGCCTGTAACTGATAAGAAGCAGGAGGCAGCATGCTCAGATTCCTGATACATTAAAGGAGAAAGTGAATTTAAAATCCAGGAGACAAGTTTTTTTGCATCTCGATAGTAATTGCTTTTTGGCAAATTATATTTGAAAGAAGAGCCAAAAACTCTTTAGAACCAACCCTGGGAAACAAGTATGTTTCAAGGTTAATCAATGCTCTCATCATCAAGTGCTCTCATGCATTGTCTGGCAGATCCTGAAAACCCTTAACACAATTAAAAAGCAGGATTGTCTGCAAAGGCCACAATAGATTTTCCTCTCAAATAAGTAGATGGTTAAAAAAAAAAAAAAAAGTGACGTTGAAAGAAAATGTTTGCACCAAACCAATTAGAGAGGTCATCAGTCAAGACGGTTTAATACCAGGCAAAATAGCACCGGCACAATAAACTGGGAAATTGAACATCACTTTAAATTATCTTTTGTTGTAAGCATACATATGCCTAAGGGAGTCTGTTGCAATTTGCATATGCTTAAATCTGTTTCAGATGATGTTTTCATTATATTTTATGAACAGAGATTTCTGTTTCAAGATTAACTTGCCTCTTACCTTATCAAACATGTTTGTAAGCTGCCAGATGCAAGTCTGAAAAGAACCCATGCTGGTTACTGCAAGCTAAAGCCAATGATAAACTTCTTGTGAAATCAGTGCAAGTTTAAGGGATATCTTACACAGAGTTGCTTGATTTTTACTGAAGTCAAGAGCTGTCTCTTAATAATTGCATCAAAGGTTAAAACTGTGCATTGAATGCATTGCTGTTGTTACTCTGGTGGAAAAAATTCCCAAGAGCCATATGTATTTTGCACTTGTAATTTAAGTATCCACAATTGTCATGAGGTTTGAGCATGGCCTCAATCCACCAATGAACTCTGAGAAATTAATTTCCATATTTTTTCTTGTTGATCCCTATTTTTGCAAGCATCCACGCTTCCACCTAGTATTAGAATCAGAAATACTGAGATGCACTGGAACACCTCAGAGGAGGCAATCCTACCAATTTGTGTGGAAGTATTACTAAATTTTTCCCCCTAAAATTTCAAAACCGCCTGCCCAAGATATTTGGGAAATGTGTACTTGCTTAAGTACTTCCCTGAACCTAAACTACTGAACTCTGATGCTGACCACTTGTAGTAATAGAGGAGAATTCATCCAGTAGAGATGTTCTTGCAGAGGTTAATATTTAGGTCAAGGTGAATGAAGATGTCAGTCTTGATGCTTCCTCTTCTGATGTGCTGAAGAGAAACACCTGTGACATCTCTAGGCTGTGTTCTGTAACCCTAATGTTGACAACTCAGGGAACTATTGCAAAATAAGGTGAGGCTCAGTGTGAATCAAAGGGCATCAGGAAGTTTCTCTTTACCAGTACATTTTTAAAGGCATCCTGGAACTTTGAGTCATTGGAAATTAGGTACCTTTGTCTCTTTTGTACTCCCCAGTGTGCCTCTCTGAATTTTTGTGTAACTAAACCACTTAAAAGATATCTCAGACTTTGGAGCTGTGAATATTTCTGCATGTGCTCAGCTTTAAGCACATGAATTATTACCTGATCAGCACATTTATGTTACCTGATCCCAGATCTAGCAACTCAGAATTTTACGCAAAAATATAAATATTTGAAGGTCCGGAGCTTTATTTTCCCAAAATCAAATGATATTTAAGGGATTGGAGGGTGTTGGGAGTTATGGATTCACTTGGTGAATAAAGGTGTGGTGTGATCCATACTCACAGAATCAACATCATTTGGTGTAGCTCTCACACACAGGATTCAAATTTGTATTCCGAGGTTCTACATAAAAATTATTACAACTTCTACTATTCTGTGCTTCTGCTTAATATTAAGCAATTAATTGTAATGGTTTATATCTACAAGGGTTTGCTTGATGAGGGAGACCCAGCTGGCTAGGCAGTCTAAAAGGAATATTCTCCATATTCCTTTCTTTTGGTATGTGAATGTGTTAAAATAGTTACAACATGATAACAGGATTGCCAGTTTTAGAGTAAAAATAACTACTACTGTCCTTTTTAATCTGTGTTAATTCTGAGTCGGTCTAATCTATAGCATAAGATGTCTCTGATGCTCATGTAAGTGACTTGGCTGGGAAAATATCTTTCTGCTCACATTACAGAAGTTTATCAAGAGAAATAACAGGTTACTTAATATGCCATTTGAAGATCAAGTCAAGGTGTTCCAAGTGTATTGATATTTTTCCACTGAAAAGGGGTTCTTGAGTTATTAAATTATTATCTCTTCCTGTGCTGTTTTGGCACTTTATTCAATATTAGTTGCACATTTTGTTTTCTCCAGGAAATGCACTTATACATTTTAGTTCTATTTTCTCTACAGTTGTAAAATTTGCACAACTTGACTTTGTAAAACAGTAAAGTAGTGCTCTGCATCTTTTGCTGCTTTACCTCTGTACCTGAAGATATATGTAGGAAAGACTGTTGTGCAGTCTACATTCTTGCAATTACTGAATATTATATTTAATTGGAAAGAAACAATCTACTCCTTATTTAAAATATCTATTAGACACTTTGTCAGGTTATTTTGAGCCCAGTAAGAGAGAGGTTGTAATTTTAATTTTTTTTTTAAATTTAAATTGTAAAGATGGAAAATGGCATTTTCACTAACAGATTGGCGTAAATTCCCCAGAAGAACACTGAAATTGCAGAAGTTGCTATCAAAAACTTTAGCCTGAAGAAGTAGTCGCAATGAGTAACAGGGCTTTTGCTTTGCAAAACATGGGGAAGCAAGTGATGTTCACTCAGGGTAGCAAAAAGGAATTAAAATGCAACATCCCTGAGAGAGGATAATTGCATTTTAGAGAAGTTTCTGCACAGAAAAGAAAGACCTGACCTGAATTTGTTGCATGCTTCTGGGAAGACACTAGAGCTACTGCTGGCAGCCTATGGGAAGCTTAACAGTCACCTTAATCATCGTTCCTCTGTATTTCACTGTTCAGACATCCGGGCTTCGTCAGGAGAATGTTATGACTCCTTTGCTCCATCATTACCTTTGCCAGACTTTCCTCTATCAAACTATCTGTCTTCTATTTTACACCGAAGGAAGACAAAAGCCAGGGATGAGTCTAGTCACTAGAAATCTATCTTACTAATCTCCAGCTTGTTTGAACAGGCATCTGCTTTCCAATAATGTTACCACTGGGTCTGTTTTTTTCATGTGACTTATCTTGCCTGTGGCAAAGAATATACTAGAATTTAGACATACCGCAGAGGTAGGTCTCTCAGAGCAACTTGCAATACACTAAATCACAAAATAATCTAGAGTGACTGCTTTAGAGCACGCTTCTTCTTGGAGAAAAACATCATTCTTCTGTGCTGTCTTTATGAAGTTAAGGACTGTAGAGCCTGCTGGTGTTCTGATAGCCACATTTTTCCTTCTTTGTCCAGAACAACTTGGTTAGAAGTTTCATCTTACCTTTACCTTTCATTCAGTGATGATAAAAGAGCACTAGGGGATCTAGGGTGGTCAGGCAGGGTAGTGATTATATTTTCATATGCCATCAATAAGCATTAGCTCTTTTTTCTGGAAAAAGAAAGATGGTGCATATTGGACATGTCAAGAAAACTTAAATACTCCAGTAGTACTGGAAGTCTCCTCAGACATGTTGAATCTAAAAGCCATATGAAGAGAGGGCATTACTCAGCCCAAGCATTATCAGCCTGTCTGCTGCTTTGCAGAGAGCCAGATCACCATCAGTGAGTGAGGGCTTAGCTTTGTCCTGAAATCATCAGTTGCCATTACACATGGGCAGAAATGTTACTTAAATGGGCTTAATGTCTTTTTTCCTACCTGGAGAAGTAGTTATTAAGAAGAAGCGTCTCTGGGAGTTTTTGGCACCCACTTCAGAAGGGTTTGACAAGAACCACTGAGAGACCAGACCTTTTCCACATGCACATCCTTCCTACTCCGTATCTGGTAGACATCTCACCTTGGCCACATCAGATGAAAGAAGACAAAAGACTGTATCTCCCTCACTGTCTAATTGTGTTCTAATCTTACTGGCCACCCCAATTAAAGGATGACTTGCAGAGAGTTGTGAATGAAGGCCTTCTCCATGTCCTGGCTACCAGCCACAAGGCTTCCTCACAGACAGCCAATGGCAGCTGGAAAATTAAGGTATTTGTTCATTTGCACATGGCATTTAGTGAGGAGTCCCACATGCTCTACAGGACTTGCTTTGAACATACCTAAGGCTGTGATTTCAGTCGTGAAATGCCAAAATACATGGGTTTAGTTCGAAGAAAGAGATTATTCTTAAGAAGCGATGCAAGCAATGCAGTCTAGTTATTTCAGGGTGTTTTTTATTTTTAACTCCAGGTCTAGTTCAGATATGTTTATAGTAGTGATGGAGTAGGGTGATATCTGAGTAAGAGACTCATCTTTGTTTCCACATCTCCTGGCACCAATCAGATTTTCAAGAGTTCCTGTTCCAGCACTGTCAACATTGGCATCACCCTCAAGGTTTTTTTTAGTCCTTGTTATCCCTTCATGATGCTCATGGAATATACTACTCGCTCTGTGGGAGGAAGAGTGAAACCAGAACAACAAAGACCAAAGTGGTATGTAACAGAGGTGTAATGCTAGGGTAGAATGAGGAGAAAAAGTGGAGCAAATGGTGAATGCAAGGAACTTTCACAGTAGAGTGGGGAAAAAAGAAGTTTGGAGTATCTGAGGATGTAAGAAATTATGTTCTTATAATTATCCTAAGGAAAACAAACCCAAATGGGTTAAAAAACCCCCAACAAACAACAAAAACAAGACCCAAACTCCTACTTCCCTTCCAAAAAATACAAGGATAAATAACACAGTGAGAGTAGGTTATTTGTATCTTTCACACCATGTAAGTCAAGCTGTGTACCTTAATTTGCATTTAATGTTTAAGAAATTGTGCTACTTTCTAACCCACAACAATTTCCTCCTTTGCCTCAAGGGGATGGGTGTTACATGGCCACTCATCACTTAAAATCTGAATTCTTTCTGAACAGAATAAAAAGATATAGTGAAATTCATAGATTTTCTGATACGTGCTTAGAGTTCTAAGGTAAACTGAACCCCTTTTTTGGGTGCAAAGTTTACCTTTCCCACACAACTTTTAAATTTAAGTGAGGATATGCAACATGTTTGTAAGACCTCACCTCCTTTTTTTGGCTGCAGATATTAATATTTTTCATTAGTTATTCTATTACAGCATTTCTTTGATGGCCCTTTCTATGAGACACTTCATGAACACAGAGCCCTTGTCCTAAACAACTTCCAAGCACTGGATATTTGGACTAACCCCAAGTAGCAAGGAAATAATATCACCACTTATAACACTGAAGAAATTCAGGGTGGGAGCACTGGTTTAGAGTTATTATCAGATTTTGCCCCAAGCCTGCACACATATCCACAGTTACATTCAAATACTCTTAAATGATATGAACTTCTATAAAATGAAATCTGGCAGGAGCTTTTTTTTTCAAATGGAATTAGGAACCCTCCAATACTAACATGTCTAGCGTGCCTGCATCTTGACAAGTATCTTTCATGATTGGTGTTCCAAAAAAAGAGCTTTCATATTGCCCAGAGCACCTCAAACAAGGGGGACATCAGAAAATAATAGTAGACTTGTTCATATTAGGGCAGAATATATAAACCACAGTATCTTTGTGAGGAAATAGACTTCCTGTCTGCTGGTTTTGTGTGTCTAATTAAGTACAGATTTTTTGGCGACTAAAACATTTTTCCAGAGCTACCAAGAAATAAAACCTAAACAAGTCCAGTAAAGCCATGAATGGATTAAATACTGTGGGACTCTTTCACAGTAAACCTTGAAACCTCCACATGCAGGTGAGCCCAGCTCTTCTAACATGGCTATTTTTCAGCCATGATATTTCTAACAAGCTCCTACTTAGCTCTCCTGGAAAAACCAGCACTTAGCAAGTGTTGTTTTGACTTTCATGTGCTCAAGAAAATCGCTGTAATTCATCCTTTGATCTTGCAAGTGTCTCCATTTAAATTTTTTTTTTTTTCCCCAAGCAGACAATCATGCAAGTGTCTCTCAAATCACCTTGCTGCTAAAAGAGAAAGAAGGGATAGAAATGGGCATAGAGAATGGATGGACTGCACACCACACTCCTGCAGCACTTCTGCACGTGTGTTTTGGTCCATGAGTAAGGAAAATCACGTAACTTCACAGCAGAACTTTATTCCCCTCCCTGGGGACCTGTCTGTGGCCCCCAGGCACATCTGACTTACAGATGAGGCTGGGGAATATATGCAGAGATTTTCAGTGAAGAGAAAATGGCAGGTTTTCTTTATGGAGATATGAGAAGCAGCAGTGTTTCCAGGAGAGCATAAATGATATAAACTGAAGGAAACAGTTTACAGACTTGTAAGAGTACTGTGAAACTTGGGAACTCTACTACCAGTCCTGACTGCTGTCCACTAGCAACATATCTATTCACACAGAGACCCCCAGAACCAGCTGAGGGGTCTCCCATTTCATAGACACAGAGTTTATAGACTCCCTTTTCTGTCAAAGAGAATTCCCTCAAAACGTTTGAAAGGCTTTCTGTGCTGTTTTCCTTGCCCTCTCACCACTCAACAAGGACACCTTAAGGTAAGAAAAACTCAGTGAGCAGATCTCCAAAAGCTGATGAGCACCACTGGCTGATGGGAATATTTCTTAAGGAAGGGAATGAAGCAGCAAACTGGCTCAGAAAACATCTGACCTGGCCGGGACCTTTTACAGGAACTCACACACAGTCCAAAGTAAGAAGGCTTAAAATACTGGTAATGGCAGTAGAAAGCCCAGTCTTGGGAGACTCTTACCAGAGTTTCTGAAGGGAACAGGCTTAGAAACTAAGTTGGGCTTGATTCTCAAGAGGGATCTGGGAAGTAAAACCTACAGAACCTCAGACAGTTGACAGATTTCTTTAATCCGAGTGGTATAAGGATTATTTTGAGAGCCTATGCAAAGCTGGCAGGTCAGGGAGGCAATTAGTACTTATGATAAGAATTCAAAGGATGCTGTTGTAAAGAAGAAAATTACACCAAGCTTGTTTTCTTACTAGTTATCCACCTTACAGTGCTCTGGGACATCCCTGCAGCCCTTGCCACAGCAGCACAGGGGTTTATGCTGCTGCACAGCTTCACAGGGCTCAAGCACTACTGCTGCTCCTTAATGAAACGTAATAAAAGGTAGCTGCTTGTTAACTCTTCCATTTCCAAGTCTAATTTATCTGGAATACAACGGGCTTTAAAATGAGGCAATTTCTCACTTTTAAAAGATTTGCACTACTGGCTAGAGGAACAAGTTCTCACATGAAAGTTGCCTCACTTACTCTGCTGATGGACTAAGAACTTTATCATACCTCCAGCTCTGAGTTTTTACAAATGGGAAAACTGTAAATAAGTACCTTATCCTGAAACTTGGAATTTATCTATTCTGCATCCAGAGAACATCAACAGGACAGTAGTCATAACAGTCAAGCTACTAATTTCATTTTCAGATAGGAGTAATTTGAGAAGCTGGATACAAAAACATGGGATTTTGAATATGTGTGGTTAGTGCAAGAGTGAAATGAGATCAAAGGTTCATCTTATTCATCTTAATAAATGCAGGGAAAGCCACAAATAGTATTCTCATGTTCTTTTGTTTTTGAGCCACAGGCCTAAACGGTATTTTTAATGCAGAGGAACTTAATCATGCTTGTCCAATGTATTTTCCATCAGCTTGAAGTTATATATCACTGTGCACATTTACATGTATTGAATCTTTCTGCTGTATCTTTGTGGCTGATAGCCAGTGGGGTTAATGGAATGTACAAAATACTAGAGGAACTGTGTAGATTGAATCCCAAAAACAAAAGCTAAAAGGCAGGGTGGTCCTCTGAGTTCAGTTTTCACTTAATCTACTGAGTCATTTTGTGACCTTGGACAAGCAAACTGAACTTCTGGCACCATGGTGAGGCCAAGTGTAAAGCAGTGTAAAACCAAACATGGAAGATTAATTGCTGCAAAAAAAAAGGAACTGGGTTAGTATGGTAAGATAGTACCCCCTAAGCACCCCTGCTGCTCATCAGAAAAATCCTAGATAAGATAATATGTTAATTCGTATTTGCTTGTGTCTCTAGTGATCAAACTTGGAAAAATAGTTATTCTTTGAAGGTGTTTGCCAAGCCTTACAGAGCTCCTTCCTCTGCCTGCACTGTTTCTTTTCTAGACTTCTTCATTGTGAGATTGGGTTATAGGCTCAATGCAAAAAAAAAAAAAAATATGTGCATCAGCCACCGGGCGTTTTGATGATTCCAATTTTTCCAAACTTGAGAATCAGAAAAGCATTTTGGAGGAAGTTAATCACCAGTTTCTGAGCCTATTCTGAAAGCAAAATTTTGAGGTTTGAAGGGTCCCTCTGGTTTTACTTGTTTTTGGTTTTGATTTTTAATGCGTGTGAGGTGAGCCCAAGGCCAGACTGAGGATTGCATCAGGAAAATGGAAAGACGAAGAGAAGAGAGGAAGAATGGCCTCAGCCCTAAAATAGCATTGTAAAGGGCGTTTTACTTGGAACTTTATTTCAGCTGACATCAGTCAGAGTAAGAAAAAGATACTAGTTCAAAAGTGTAAATTTAAAACAGAGATTTAAGGCTGAAGGTAACACTCATATCCATTTGGTGTTGTGGAAAAAAAAAAAAAAATTACAAAAAATGGTGTTCCGCCTGGACTAGAAGCTTCATGTTTTTCTCAACTTCAGAAACATTTGGTTTGTTTTGATGTCTTTGACCCTGGATAAGACAAAGGCAGGACACAACTGGAGACACACTCAGAAAAAAATAAAATGAACTGAAGCGCAACAGCAGCTATTGGCTTTTTTTTTTTTCTTTTATTCCAGGTGAGCTGGAAATTTCAGGAAAAGCTAGTTTAGAACAGTGGGTTTTTAACCCAGGCTTCTGATAATCTCTGATGTTTAAAGTCAATGCCAGTGGGAATTTTCTAGCAAAGCCAACAACGCTGAATTTTTTCACTGTAATGTATAAACAAGAGACTATTTTCTTTTCGTCCAAAAGCTACAGTTTCATCCATGGAGCTGCTTCAGCCACAACTTGTAAACCAAAGTAGGGTTTTATGCATATTTTCACTTAGCAAGACAACACAGTAGGCCTTGGAGCCACTAAGGCTGTGCTTTTGATCAGGAAATAGGTTTGTCTGAATCAATATTTGCAATGATGCCTCTAAGGTCTACCCCAGTCTCAGAGAATTCAATGAAACTATCACAGGCAAAGTAATCTCTTTCTTCCACAGAATTGTTCTGTCACAGATTCAGATTGTGGTGCATAAAACTGACAGCAAGCAACTTGCACATGAATTTTCACCTAAATTTCAACAGTGAACACCCTTTTGCCGTCTATGGGAGTGAGTGGGGAAAACAATGTCAGCATCACGGTCGTAATGGGATGAAAAAAAGTAGGATCTTGGGCCGGGTGATGAGACCCCTCAGTGATGAGGAATAAGAGGATTTGTTACTTATTCATTCCAGTTTTTTGTGTTTCTCGTATGGCTTTATGCAACTAGAGGTGGTTTTCAAGCCTCAGTAATTCTCAATAGACTAACTCCAGCAGGAAAGGAATGCTGGAACAAGTGTTCTCAAAACAGTGTCAGCCATATACCACAGCTTCTTATTATAACATTTAATGCTATCTCCAAGAGATTGGCTTCTTTAATGAAGATGACTTGTGTGGATGAAGTGGTCCACTAGCAAGCAAAAAGTTTGATTATCTATTAATCACAATTCTAACCACTGTGTTACTTAAACTCTTTCATCTTTGTACTAACATTAGATAGAGAAGAAGGAGTGAGGGAAAAGAAAAAACAAGTCATTTCTTCAGGCAGGTTTGTACATGCTTAGCCAGCTCTTCTGTTCTGGTTTTAGGGCAGAAGAAAAAAAAAAAAACCAAAAAAACACTGAAACATAAAGCAGTGTGGATTGTATGGAAAATTTGACTCAGATTGAGTGCCTGGCCAACACCACAAAATGGACTGGAGACAAATCTGATAATTAGAAAAAGCAGTGAATAAAAAAATATTTTTGACTTATGCCATATCAGGCAGCCTCTGAAAACTCTCAGAGGCAAGAAAACAGGATTTCATTCCCTGCAGCTCATTACAGTTTTATGTTAAAGCAATGCCACTGATTGCAAACACATTATACTGGTGTAATACCAGAGCTGACAGCTAAGCCAAAACTCACCTTATTCTTCCATGACAGTTCATTTTCACAGCAATTTACTCAAGTTGCACAAACAACCAGGTAAACCAGGAGTGACCAGACTTACGTCAGTTTTGTGCAGCTGATATAAACAAGATTAGAAACACTCCTGTTGTATTAATCTAATTTACAGTGCCTGGAGTTTGATTTGTTTTGGTTTTAGACCAGCTGGCCAGGGTAAACACACATGTTGAGCAGTACCCAGCAAGGGTGGGATAAACATAATGATCATCACACAAGTGATACCATATAGAGGTAAGTATTTCTGGATGCCTGTTTTTCATCTAGTGCTGCCACTGCCAAGTCCAGCGGGTTGTGGAGGCTGGAGGGCACAGTGATAAGGGCTGAAAAAAAGAGAAAATTGCCAGAAAACAGTCAAATAAGAGCAAGAGAAGAGTAATGCCTGAGAAGGAGCCAGAGCACAAAACAAGAGCAATACTGGGTAAAAGAACCTAGGAAATAGATGGAATATAAGTGGTAAAGTGCAGAGATGAGGAAAGCCCAGTCCACTGGAGGCATTTAGATGTTGACTGTAGTGTCAACCCTGTAACAGCTTCCACCCATTCCTATTTGTCTTAATATTCTCACTGTGGTCCATGACTCCTTCAGGGTTTCAGTTCTCAGCATGATGTGAAACAATATGTCTACAACCATGTCAGGTTTCTTTTATCTGGACTAACTTGAAGTATACATTTCTATCAAGTTTACTAATGACTGGGTGGTTACCACTAAAACAATCAAGGTCTTCCATCAGCTGCCATAGAATGACTTTAGAACTGGATTTTTATTTCCACGTGCGATTATTCTTAATTGTACTTAATACTTTTGTAAGTCAAATATTTGTTTCTGTAGGATCTGTGTTAATATTCTAGATAAAGGATCCTATAGAATACGCTGAGTTGGAAGGGACCCATCAGGATAATCAGGACTCCTGGTTCTGCACAGGACACCCCAAGAATCCACCATGTGCCTGAGAGTGATATCCAAGCACTTCTTGAGCTCTGTCAGGTTTAGTGCTGTGCCCACTGCCCTTGGGAGCCTGTTCAGTGCCCAACCACCCCCGGGGGATGAACCTTTTCCTGACAATACTGAATCACAAAGTGAGAGAATTAAAACCCTTCATATCTCCATTTATGAAAATCATTCCCATTTCTCAGGGGGACTGTTATCTACTAACTTCCTTAAACTGCACAAAGATTTATGGCTGATAAACTGATTAGCGGAATACACCTGTGGTTTCTTATTCCTAGAAGGGCCTCCACAAATTTGGTAGACACTTTCAGAAATCTTTAAATTCATCATCCAGAAGATGGTCTAACACAGGCACATTTCGAAAACAAATATTGTTTTCATGTCTGTCACTGTTATTCGAGGGTGCACTTAGGAATGTTTAACAAGCCAGAAAAATCTACATCTGCAAAAGAGGCACAATGTTTGTTAGAATACCTTTTGCCAGGAAAATAATACGAAAACTTTAGGAAACAGCTATTCCATTTAAATAAAACCAGTTAACTCCAAAATTATTCTAGATTGTTCTCCTCATTTGTGATTTTGACATTTTTTGAATGTCTATTAACTCTTCAGTAAGAGATTATCAAAATAAACAAATTTAAATCGGTATGAATAAGTCTTGCATTCATTTGTTTGTATTTTCTACATTTTAATGTAATAATTCTTTTAATGACTCATCATTTTAATTCCTCCAACGTCTGTATCTTGGATGACCTTAGCTTCTTGATGTGTAATGGTTCTATGCATGAAACACTGACAAAATTACCAGTATCTTAAAATTAATAAAGCTGTTTGACTTTATTCTGAGTTGGATCAGAAACTAAGCCTCTGAAAATTCTACATGAAATGGAAACAAATTCTAAAAAAAGGTTACGGGAAAAAAAGTCAAATTTGGAATCTGAAAATCCTCTCTGAGTGTTATCTGTCCAGATTTATGCAATGAATGTTACTCATGTAACATCCAAAGCTCACTGAAGTCACTGAAATGGTGGGAGTTTTTTCACTTATGTCACTAAAATTTGGATGACACCCATAACACTTTATTAGCATCCATAAAATGCTCTAAAAATAAATGATGTAAGGAAAATTGTTAGCTCAGTTATGGAGCTTTTCTTCTCATATTTTGTGTCACAAGTGAGGAATGTGTTTCTATGTTGAGAAGTGTTTTATTAACATATGTGAGGGGTACATGGAAGTAAAGGTTTTAAAAAGCAAAGGAATTGTACTCTTCCCAAATCAGAAATTCCAGTACAGAAAGTGGTTCTTCTGTGACTGGATGGAAACGTTGGTCCAGTTCATTGTGAGAAGAAATATTAGGTTAATTGCCACTTGCAATTTGGCATTTCAGGATCATAGGATCTTCTGAAAGAGGAAGCATTTTTTGAATATTCCTGTACTATTCAGAATCTTGAAATATTGCAGCCTGTTACACATTCATTTGTATATTCCCAAAGCAGACAGAGAGCTTTCTAATCCACAGCTGCTGGTAAGTCACAGGTAAAACAGATTTCTAGTACTTTTTAGAGATCAGACTTAATCAGGTCAAGAATATTTAGGCTTTTTAAGATACGTCTAGTATATAAAGAAGCTGCTGAATTCTGATCTGTGACACTTCTGCTCTTATAATCTTTAATCTTCACATGGCTTTCCTGAAGTGCCATGATTTTAGCCAACAGATAAATCAGCTGCCACTGAAGAGTCAGACACCAGCCATGGATTCTCAGATGGCTCTTTCTTACATTATAAAAAAGAATCATGAGGTTAAACCCAAAAACTATATATATATGCTACCCATGTTACTACTGCTTTTGCTGCACTTTATTTTTGCTGCTTGCTGCCATTTGGGTTACAACTCAGTTGAACTGCTTTAAATGATGGTTCCCTGTGGCCAGGCTGCGAGACAGTTATACAGTTCCAGAGATGGAACCAGATGGAACCATTTATTTGTCCAAACGGTTAAAATTACTGGGCATGACTTTTTGTCTGCAGAAAGTCAAACCAAAACATTTTTTTCTAAAAAATAACAATAAATAAACAAATAAATAAATAAATAAAATTTTCAATGTTCGGAACATTGCCAGAAGGTAGAGGGGGAGAAAAGAGAAAAAATGTAAGACCTGTGTCACCTGCTACAAGATTTGTGACACTAAGATAATAGAGACAAGATATGTTTCAAGTTCACTTTCCTTGCTCCTTTAGCCACCATTCTATTTCACTAATGCCCAGGATTTACTGAATATTTTAGAAATGGCATCTAATTACACAAAGTCTTAACATTGCTTACATTGCATTATTTCCATGTGGTAATGAGACTGCAAAGGACAGTTATGATGATGTATAAAACTAAAATTTGTAAAGTGGGAAACAAAAAGCTGAATGTTTTATGTATATATTTGCACAACCTCTCTTCCTACTAGCTGTTTCCAGGCTCTGGTTAAAGCACCTATTTTTATTTCAGCTTAGGGCTGGCCTTTTTCCTGTACAGAGTTTGCCAAATGTGACAAACCATAAACTGTTTGTCAGCAATTTAGAACATGGTGAACACAGTGCTCCATGCTGAGTTTATGGGTGAGTTATGCTGACTGCTCTATTAAAGAAGTCTGTACTCAATCATTTAATCAATTGAAAAGAGAAACACTTTCAATTTTCATATGATCGAGCCCACAGTTATGTCAGACTGACAGCAGTATTTGGCAAGAAACTCTTCCTTCCCTTTGGAGAACTGTAAAGGAAAAATGAAGTGAGCTGGAGAGCAGGGCTATTTGCACTGTCAGTGAACAATGGAAAAACAAGGGTGAATTCTATGCCTGGGATACAAGAATGACCACGAGAGAGTTCTAGCTGAAGATACTCTGCCTCGGCGAAGATTGGAAATGAGTTCTTAAGCAATAGATTTAAAATCTACTTCTGGCATAGGGTGTACAGAGATCATGGGAGATGCCATCCATGAAGGAGCACCCTGGAATTTTTGTATTGGCACTGCTGGGACAGGTCTCTAGCTGCAGTTTGTGACCAACCAGGACACACACCGTCAGCAGCACTGAGGTCTCAAGTCTTTGTGTGCTGTTTTGAGGACACTCTCACAACTGGTACTCTGCAAACAGCTTTAGTTCATTGACTGATACAATACTGCGGCCTCCTAGGTTGCATAAGTAAGTACAGCTGCTTTACTACTGTAAAGCAAAAAATAAGCCTGGAGAAGTCTTGGAATAAAACACCCTGGAGCTGAAAACCTTTCATCAGTTAGCAGTAATATTTTATACTGATGCTTTTAAAGTATTTATGTTTACCTGTCCAGCTCTTCACATTACTCCACTATGTCCTGACTTTCATTTTATGTTTCCATTTACTCTCTGAGGTCAGAGCCTGATTTATTAGCTAGTCCTAAATAAAAGTTGGAAATGTTTGGTGGCTGGAGCCTGTCAATTCACGATTATGGAATCAGCTACTTATTTATAGTTGGAAATCAGAATCTGATTTGGTTTTTGAATCAAAACTGAAGAGGCATGGGTTTGTTGCTGGTTTTAATTAGGCCAGATCTGTGAAGTTTGATGGGACTTTTTCTGAATGATGGTGTAGAAAAACTGCTATGAAAGATTGTTACCTTCTTTTAATGATTAGGGCATTGGCAGACCTTTGAAAACATACATCAACACAGAAATCTCATGCATTTATTTGCATAAAGTTTATTTTATGCAGGAGGAGGTAGTGAAATGAGATACAAGAACTCTACTACATAAAAATTGCATGAAATATAGCCCCTTAGTACATAGATGGAAAAGTTTCTGTAATTCTGGGTCATTCTGACACAAAATTAGCCTGCCTTCACAAATCAAACAAATATATCAAACCTTAGCAAAACCTTGCCCTAGATTCTTATCTTCTTGTTAGCTATCTCCAGCCCTCTTCTCTCCTCAGAAGATTTCCTGGCCTCTTGTTTTATTCCTCAACTTTCCTGTTTTTCCGTCAGCACAAAAATTGAGTATCACTTCAGTTGGTACAGAATAAATAGTGTTGAACGGCTGGAAAGTCTCATCTGTGAACCTGATCTGCTCAAGTACTGACTTGCAATTTCAGCACAATTTTTTTTTTTACCATAGAATTTAGCACTCATGTCATTAGGGTTAACTCTTTTGTTTGAGAATTTTTCCATCCTTACTGGTTGGTGATCCCCTGTGGGATTTCAGAGGAGCAGATAAGAGAGAAAGGACAACACTCACATGACCCCAACGCTGCTTTGCCCTGTTGGAGAGAAACTGAGTTGTCAAATAGATTTCCAAAGGCTAACTAAAAATGATCAAGGAGTGATAGTGAATAATTACTCTTTCTGCTATGGAAGGGAATCTCCACCCAGCTTTGCAACTGCTGCCAGGTACTTGCCTCGAGCTTTCTGTCTTCTTGTAAGAGGGGAAGTTGAAAAGCTAATGACTAATTCCAATAAGGTATTTACCTCCATTCCCGCTAACACATTTCCAGGCATTAAAGGCAAAACAAAACTTTTTTTTCGTGGTAATATGCTTCTTTTTTAGCTCTTTTTCAATGCAGGATTTTATTTTTTTTTTTTTAGCCTGCAGAATAAATTCTTTAGCCCCTTTTGGAGAGCTGCTCCTCAAAAGGAAAGAGTGATTAGACCTAACAGAGCAATGCTGAATAGAAATGTAACATGTAAGAAACAGATGATGAAAGAAACAGCTGTCACTGGGCTAGACTAAGTCCTTTCAAAAAGGCCTCAGGCAGGCTTTACTGGGAGTATATGAGGGTATAAACTTAGCTCACTGAATTGCCTGAATTACCTTTTTCTCCTCCATGAAAGAAATTGCCCATTGCAATCATCATCTGATGGCAGCTGGTGGGAGCAGGGGGAAGAGGCAGAATGGGGAAGGAGCTCCTTCAGAGGGTGCATCATGTACTTTTGCTAAACTCAAGACTTCAGCTTTTCACCCCAGTGCTCTTTTTCAGCTGAAGAGAACAAGCCTCATTGTTTCCAGGCTCTCATTTAGGTTTGGTGTAACTCAAAGACGGAAGTTTGTGTTTTCAAAGGAATATTTAGCTGTGTTCTGTAGACGGTGAAATAAGTTACTGCTGAACACTAGTGTCCTCTTCTTACGCAGAAAATCATTGCTACAAATGCAACAGGAGCCTAAACAGCACTAAAAACAGGGGAAAAATAAAAAGGAGATCTCTTACATCTTACTACAAATTTCCAGGATCAATTCACCCACCAGAGGTGTGTTTATTTTCACCTCCTGTCTCAACAAGACCTACAGAAAAAAAGCAGAATGAGACTGTAGGAATGTTGGAAGCGTTTGCTCATAGAAGAATTTTGTTGGTAACATTTTACAAAGACTCCATGGAAGATGCTCTAGACTGAACTGTGTTTTGGTTTTGCTATGCTCTGCACTCAGCTAGACCCAGATGATAAAGTCAGAGAACCAAGTGAAGTGTTCTGTTCTTGCAAGATGCCAGGAGCAATGGCAAAAGTACATTTCCCTCTTAAGAAACCATGATAGAGAACTGTTCATGAAAAGTTTTTGGGTCCAACATGTGTAATTTCTCATTTAACAGCTTGGCGCTGCCAGTTGCTCAAGAACAGCTGAAGTCAGTGAAAGAGTCCGTCACTTCAGAAAAGTCTACTGAAAAATCTGCTGAGCTTTGTCTTCCTCGCTATCATTTTTTGCCATAAGCTTTTAGGAAGGGAAGAGGCAGCTTTTACCAGCAGCAATGTCAACTCACCCCCTTGCAGTTAAATGGCTGATGTTCCTTGTAACACTTGTCACACATCTGACATATGCAAACCACGTTGAAACCATGGAATTTAGTGTGTATATCCTGTTTCTTTCAGTGTGTGTGTGTGCATGTGTAAAATATACGAACGCTTCTATAAATATATATCTATAAAACTATTGATAGTGAACTTTTGGACTGGAGTGAGCTGTGGCAAAAAGCAGATCCCAGAAGCAGAAGGCGGGTCTTTGATTTGGCATCTTGAGGAAGGAGACTTAATGCCTTTGTCCCTTCTTGCCCTGAGCTTGCTGAAGTCAGAAGGGTGTGCAGATTCAGGCATGTTGTGATTCATTCTGTATGTGTCATCTGGTAGAACTTAGCTGTAAGTGCAGCAGTCCAAATTACCACGTAGTTTATAATATGGCCTGAAGTGCTGACCTATACTACTTTTCCCCCTGCTTTTCCCCCCTTATGGCTTTGTTATTGAAGTTTCTCTCGAGTCTGAGGAAACCAGATCATCGCTAAACCTACTGGAAGTAGGTAAGCAATTTAAGGTACAGGTATTATGCCACCTGTCAAAGTCTTGGTTTGTCTCCCATCAAGGACAGCTAAGATACAAAACCAGATCAAAGATTTCACAAAGGAACAAATGAATGCCCTGCCCTAATTCATCACAGGAAAATTACCCCATCTAATACTTCCTGTCATTCTGTTTCTCAAGGTCTTTGAAAAACAGCATCAGTCAGTCTGCCAAGGTAGAGTACCTGTAGGAAAAGAAAGAAAACAATACACAGTCACCCAAAAAAATGAGCTCTTAAAGACATCATGATCCTTTCTGTGACTTGCTGGATGGGGAGTACTGTGGTAATATTCACATTCTCTTCAATATCTGGTCCTTACTGGAGAATAAAAGGAAATTACTTGAACGAAATACTGCACCAAAGCACAGGGCGACTGTACCATCGACTCAACCTCAAATTCTGCCGTTCACCTCAACTGCTGGATTAACATATGCCCTTAAAGTAGGAGCTTGTTGTACTGTGGCTTGCTTTGAGGTCTCTGAGTTTGGCCTCACTTCCCACTATCTGGGGTACATTTGCAAGGATCAAAGAACTGTTCTTTTCTGCTTGAGCTCTGGAAACCACAACCTAACCACAGGTAAACTTTGGAGCAGCCCACATTGTTCCTTAACTGGCTGGGGCTTCAAGTCTTCACCCATAGCTTTTGGCTCCTCCTGTACTTTCAGACTTAGCCTTTTTGACACCAGTCTCGGGTGTTTTTGATTCCTGCTCCGTTTGTTCCATTTCCAGAGAAGAGCAATGGACTTGGGGAGGGGTCAAGAGAACAAGTCCTCTGAGGAGTGGCTGAGGTAGCTGGGGTTGTTTAGCCTGGAGAAAAGGAGCTTCAAGGGGACCTTATAGCTCTCTACAACTACCTGAAAGGAGGTTGTAACAAAGTGGGTGTAAGTCTCTGTTCCCAAGTAGAAAGTGACAGGACAAGAGAAAACTGCCTCAGGTTGCACCAGCGGAGGTTTAGATTGGATATTAGGAAAAATTTCTTTGCCAAAATGGTTGTTAAGCACTGGAACAGCTGCTCAGGGAAGTGGTTGTGACACCACCCCCGAAGGGATTTAAAAGACGTGTAGATGTGGCACTTGGGGACTTGGTTTAGTGGTGGCCTTGGCAGCGTGAGGTTAATGGTTGGACCTGATGGTCTTAGAGGTCTTTTCCAACCTAAAAAATCTTTAATGCACCTGTGACTGACCACATCCAAAGAGTAAAAGTCATTTATTCTCCTTGCTCATTAAATCATTGTTTTGTCTGAGGCTGCCAGAGGAGAAAATAGCCCATTTCAGCATGGATCATTTGATTTATGGTGCAGTCACCCTTGTACTAGAACTTGAATAACTTCTTGCAGGTTTCCAAATAGTTGTGAAGCAATGCTTGATATGAGAAAGGGAGTACCAAAAAGGAGCTGAAAGTGCTCTGGTCTTTTGATAGATATAATAATCCATCATTTTCTAATAGGTCCCTGTAAATGACGTTTTACATTCCTTTCCTCCTTGAATTCCTGATCCCACTGCTCGTTTCTAATTTAGATTGACATTTTAAATTGGGTAGTCTAAATCTGAAATACTTCAGATATCATTTTTAAGAGCATCTTTGCAATGGCTTCATGAACTTCTAGAAAACTGATTTAAATCAGATGCCTGTCTCTATTTACATGTCTTAGGAAAGAAAAGTCACCTTGTTTACAATAAGTGATGGCCGAGCCTGAGTGTAACTGGGCTGCAGCTAGTTAGAAGTCAAGAGCTGTCTGCACACAGATGTGACATGAACTCGAGCATTACCATTTACAGGGTACAGTTCCGAGTTTACAAAAGTGCTGTTCAAAAGGGTAACATCCTCCTTGCTTTATCCTGAAATGTGATCATGTAGTCACATGGCCTCAGAGAGACACGAGGCACATTCAGTCTTGAAAAATTGTTGCTTATGTTCATTCCGGCGGGGAGAAGTCAGGTCTGATGTGTATCTTTAGAAGCTGTGGGGAAAGCTTTTGATTGGTAGGACTAACTACAACTTTGCAAACAGAAGTTGTTCTTTCCTCTCTCATAAATAACTGATATTCTTACATTCCCTCTCAAATCATAGTATATAACAAACCTATTATTTCTCACTGCACACATAAATTTGCCCTTCCCTATTAAATCTTTCTATTGACTCGCTGCAGAGGTTTTTGTGGCAGTATTTATTAAAATAAAATGTACTTTCTTAATATTCTTAGCTTTAACCTCAAATCATTCTATAACAATATTATGGGTTAGCGTGAATAAGCAAGTCTAGTTATAATTGTTTCTACTGTTGACAATAATGTGCAGTTTACACATCCTGAAATAAAATGGTATATATTGCTTCAAGGAGTCATGCCAAGCACAAAAGTAAATTGTGTCACCCTTTTAGCCACAGTGGTTCCAAGAAAGCACTTTTATGGATTTAACTTATGTGTCCAATTACCAGAAAAGAGCCCTGAAGGCCTGTGTGTCTAATAAACCCCAACCATTCTGTTTAAGACTGCCATAAAAATGGCACAATATCCCACACCTTGCATAGGCTGCGCTTATAGAATGATTTTACTCATGGTCATTTCATAATAAGAATCCAGCTCATGCAAAGTAATTTTTTTTGAAAAATCCCTGATATTTCTTTCAAAATAAAAGTACTTCAAGGCCTATTCAGCTTCAAACATGCTGAAGGTTTAAGGATAGATCCTGCTCCTGAAAACCTCTGCCCATGGGTGGTACTACACAGGGATCCAGAAAAGTAAAAGAGTTTAGCCAAGCTGACCCCCCAGCAAGTTAAATCATCAGCTACCACATTATAAACACGTGCATCATTTCTTGAGTTTCCCACAGTACAGTTGGCAACAACACCAAAAGCCCTTTGGAGAACTCCATTAGGCACTGCCTTACCAGCCTGGGAGTGGGATTCCTTCCCAAGTTTGCAGGTGCACATGGGAATTGCAAGTTCAGTGCTCTGACTGTTTTACTTGGGCAGGTTACTTGACAACCTATAATGGACCAGCTCCACAGACTGACTCACAAGGTAATCCTGATCAGAGCCATCTCTCTTCTGACACTCTGTGGCTTTTCCCCGAGGATATGAAGTTCCCACAAAGCAGTCTTGGATTGAGTATATCCTTTACAGCCACCTCTTTCCATCACTCAAAACAACAAAGCACGATCTGGTCCACTTTTGAAAGATCAAAAAAAGATTTTAAATATTTTTTAATATATTAAAAAACTATGTAGAGTGTAGATTTGGGTAAAATGTTGATGTAGTAACAATCTGTGAAGAGTCAGAAATTTGGGAATAAGGTCAAGGATACAGCTCCCATTTTTAGGATCTGAATGGTGCACGAAATACCCGATTTCTAATCTCTTGATCTCTACTTGCACTTTCCAAATGTGAGGTTGTTTTCATTGTGAGAGAGGGGGGAGAGGAAGATTCCAAATTGGAAAATGTGAAGATAAAAAAGAGGAGAATGGGAAATGTCCAAAGAACTGTGTGGCAGTAACCCAGGGACACTTCCATAGAGTACCAGGGTAGCTGAGATTGGAAGGAACCTCTGAAAGTCTCTAGACTAACCTCCTGTTCAAACCAGGGCCTGTTTTGAAGCTAGATTCAGTTGCTCAGGGACTTGCCTAAGTTTTAAAACTTTAAGGAAATCCAGCAGGCTCTGTGGGTACCTTTTCCAGTGTTATCCCTCTCTCAAGTGAATACTTTTTTTTATGTCTAACCAGAACAGCCTGAAATCTGTTGCATTTTTTCTGCACAAGTTTGAGAAGAGTCAAGTTCTGCACTGTCTATAATCCTTCTGTGGGTAACTGAAGACAAAAATGAAATTTCCTCCCGTCCTCCACTTAGCCTTTTCTTCTCCGGGGTGAACCAATCCAGCTCTCATAGCCCCTTTTGCTCCACGGACTAATTGCAATATACCAAATTTCAACAGGACCTGGTGCTGCAGGAGCTGTCCCACAGGGGCTGGGCAGAAGGGAGGAATCACTTCTGCTGGCCCACTGGAAATACTCCTGCTAATACTTCCCTGGATGTGTTTGGCCCTCATCATCACAAGAAACATCCCCAGCCACAGTGGTAGTACCCCAGATTTGGTGGGGGGATGGCAGGCAATGCTTAGATTAGATATTAAATGCTTAGATAATAAAGGCTAAACATTTGAGCTATTCTATTGCTCAGAAAATGTGAGGCATGAAGAAGAACTAACAGTGGGCATTGTTACGGCCCTGTCAGCACACCTTTATCTTGTATGGCAGAAATATCAGTTTCTCCAATCAAGTCAAACTGTGCAGCAATGAAAATAGATGCCTTCTCTGCAGACACATAGGCATGTCTTTCTTCTGAGACAGATCAGTTTAAGACAGAGATTCCTCTCCAGTATCAGGAGGTAACAGTTAAATTCATTATTGCCCTTCATGAGTTCCCTTTCCCCCATCCGGCTGCATATGAATTATTTGTGCTGAGTCTGGTTATTCCATCCAAGTGCAAACCTTAAATTAGAATAACTGAAACTCAGGATGGATGATTATTTCAGGCCACAAAAATAAACATTTCCAGCTTTATTGTTTTCAAACTTAACTCTAAGCTTTTCAAACGCAAACACAATAACCCTGAGAGGCCGTATCTGTCCTATAAATTAAAGGCTGTAGTGAATTAAGTGTCTTTGCTTTGTTCTGCAGATGTTAGAAGAATTGCCCACAAAATGTGACAGGTTCAGTTAATTTTATCTTAGACAAATGTAATGAGCATCTGTTTTGATTTTTCTCAGTCATTGATACGATCCCTTTTAAACTTGATACCAGTTGGTTTATACAAGTATGCAAAAGTTATAAACAGCCAAAGATGAGGCTATTCCAATGCTGAGGGACATTTATGCTTTCCACTGTTATCTTTATGCTAATAAATATAATACCAAATTAATAAAAAAAAAAAGCCAGGAGTATTTCAAAACACAGCAGGATATATATCTATAAATAGGGTCCTATTTACAGAAGAGTTTTATGTTTCTGCATAAATACTATATCCAGCATATGCATAAATATACGGATGGTGTTATCCTCATGGCAAGCTTAGAATCCTAAGATAAACTGCAGAACCATGCACTAAATAATATTTATTACATGGCTTCACAATTTATTAAGTGCTTCTGAAAACCTCATCTGGCCTTTCCCTACTAACCTGGCTCTTCTGGGACTCCTTCTACCATTCCATACTTCTCAGCACCTTCCAACAGCTGTTCTCTTCTCTCTGGGCAACCCACAGCAAAGAGGTGTCTGTTTCTCAGAAGATATTTCTGCAGAATTGTGAGTCCTGCCTCTCAGCTGCTTGAGGCGAGATAGGCAGGTGGCACCACTGATCTCCTCAGAGGTTTCTGAGCCCAAGTGCCAGCTCAGCCTGCTTCTCTCATCGCTCTTCCACTCGCACACCGCGATGGAATCGCAGCGCCATCCCCACTGCCCAATACTTGTCAGCACTCGGCAGCACACACACAGAAGGAAGTGGAGGGGCTGTTTTTCATGTAGCCACAGAGTCTGGACTCTGCCTGGTCGGGGATGTGAAACACCACAACAGGGCATGCTTCGTGCTGCTGAATGTAGCACAGAAGGGTTTTGACATGATTCCAATCCCCCCCAAAAACTAAACCCCAAACCTCCTACACTATTCAAACTGTGGGCTGCAAAATGCCTGTTCCACAATTATGAATCAACCAAATGTAAACTGAAATTTTTGGAACCCACAAAAGGCTCCTCCCTAAGTCCAGATTTATCCTTCCAGGAAATTTTCAATCATACTGTGAATGATAGAAATATTAAGATAATAAAAATGGGATGAGCTTATGTGTGCTTGCATGCATGAAGGTGCAACAGTAAACACCACGCTTCTAACAATAAATACAGTGGGAAAAAAAGGCACTAAATAGCTTCCCAAAGACTTGTGATGCAACATCAGCTCTTACATTAGATATTGCATTTGTTTGCCTAGTGTTTCAAAAGCTCCTGGTTAGAAATCCTGACCGCATAGCAATTTTCAAGTTCCTTTGTTCCACATCTTTGGGGTAAGGAAAGCTCATTTGGTTTCTTTGGATGCACTCAGCTGTTGTAAAGAGGTAACTTTTTTTTTTTCACATTTAAATTCCAGTGGATCTTGAGAATAGCTCAGAGGTAAAATGAAAGATTAAGAGAAAACAAGGAGATGGGCAAGTTGTAGGAAGATGAACAGAACAGAGAGATCAAGGGTGCTAAACTTGTAATTAGGCCATGATCCTACTAAACTCCTGTATTTTGTAAAAAAACTTAGATGCAAAAATATTCTTTTGTAACATTAGTGGAAATACATGATGAAGCCACTGGTCTTGAGGGAATGTATCTATACTTATAAAGGTCTTATCATTCTTACTATGATAAAGCCAAAGAGAACCCTCCATGGATGAAGAGCCACTAGGATTGATTTCTACTTACAAAACAGTAAAAATAGACCCAGATGCACCACAAACAAAATTTTTCTGGTACATTATCAGATGTCTTAAAAAACTACTTTAAATAATTTCTTTGTATTTAGTTGTGGACTAAACCCCTTTTGTAAAAGTGCTGCTTGCTTTTCTTGCTAAAATTACACAAACTAATTTAAGGTAAGGTCTTAGGATTGTTTTAAAATTTTTTCCTTTGATGTTAATAGGCATAATTGAGACATTATTTATTTAGTGAAATAGCATTCAGCATATTCTCAGCGTTCTCCAGTTGAGGTAGGTTTTCTTCTACATGTTTGTTGCATATGGCATGGATTTTGTTTATCTGGGACAAGCACAGTCTCGCATAGGAAGGCAATTTGAATCAGTATTGGATCAAAGGGATGAGATTGTGTAGTATTTATTTGTGTGTTTCTTAGGTTTAATTACTATGGCATTACTTTTAATCTGTATGGTTTTTTCCTTTCCATTAGACATGGTGTGTAATAGCTGCCATCTATATAAGCCACAATTTGGCCCAGTAATTTTGCTTATTGCTGTGGAACAAGAAATATTTAGGTTGAAAGATCAACAGATTGACTGGCACAGATTAACTACCAGAAAAATACCTCTGGTCCTTTCTTCTGGTTTAACCACATACGGCACAAAAGAAATATATAATAGAATCTTATATAATATACAATATATAATCCTCTCCATGTAGGACAGTCACAATCCTCAATTTCATGTGTCAGCATAGCCAATTTAGATTCTCAAGGGGAAAACTACTATTTGTTTGTGATAAGATGATAATTCCTCAGAACTTTCATGGGCAAATATTTGTTCTCTCCCTGCCTGCAAAGGTTTTTTTGTGTAACTGGAGAAGTGTTGTAAATGGTCGTTAAGTGATTACAGGGTGACATACCTATTAGCTGACTGTATACTTGACAGGAGCTTGGAAACTCTGGAATGTGAAATAATGGAGCTTCATTTTGGTAAAAATGTAAATACCAGTAGCTGAACCAAGATCGCAGCACTGCAATCAGATCTATTCAGATGGTCAAGTGCTCCTAAAATGCATCCATGGGGGAAAAAAAAGTGGCTTTGCCTTTCAAGTTCACGAGGCTCTCCAGACAAGGAGAACGCTTGATAAAGAATAGAAGTTTATGATCAGCTCTTATTCTAAGAAGCAAGACAATTTTTCATGTGTGTTTCATATGATCTCTCAGTAGTCTGTGATAAGATGTGCAACAAAAGAATATATCTTGATTCTACTTGGACAAGGCTTAAGATTAATAGATGTTCCTCTGATGGAAAAGCTTTTCATGCCTCACCTACAGACATACTCCCCCACTGGTACGGAAAGCAAGCAGTTTGAAATAGTTCTGACCAATCAAAAATTTCAGGTTAACAATCAAATTAGTGAAAATTGTGGCATCATCAAGTCCCAACAGTGGTAAGAGCAGACCGATGTTACCACAGTTTTTTAAAGATTTATCACTGTAGCAGTGCCATTCCCAGAACAGCAAACTTATTTTAATGAAATGTGGCTTTCAGTTTCATACTGTAAAGCAATCAGCCTATTCTATAAATTATAATATTTTTTGGAGTAGAGACTTACGTTTCCTACAGGGGGTGTACTGGAGGAAACATATCTGGAAAAGGCATTCTCTTTCCTTTAGTGGCACTACATATGTGAAGTTAATAAGAATATAAATCTTTAGACAAGTTTAACAAGCATATTCCACTTCTTTGCACTTATCTTCAGAGGCTGATAAAATAAGAAATGCTATAATACTGGCATTTCAAATCGCCACATGAAATGAGGAATGGGAAGGCAATATCCATCTCTCTCTCTCTAAGGATTTTTGACTGATTGCAATCCAACAAGTTACACAATTCCATCCATGGATGTTTCTGATACACTGTTTATAAAATTCACACTCCATTTCTAGGCTTCAGTCATATTCAGCTCCATCACAATAAAATGCTGTCTTCAGGAGCTCTATCAGCAATTATCTCCTTTCCATTTAGGTGCATATAATCTGTTAACAAGTCTTTCCATATCATTCTTCTTGGTAAACTGAGCAACAGGAGATCCTTTCTGTTAATCATTCATCATTCTCCTGCCTCCTCTGTGAAACACCTGATTTATCAGCACAGCTTTTATTCTCTGGCCCAAACACAGTGGTTGTTTCTGGCCTCCTCTGCTAGAACTGGCTGCTTAAAGAAACACCGTCAAAGGTATTGGCAAAAGCAGAGTATAATATGAATTTGTGAAAATGTGACTTTACACAGTTAGATAGCAAGGTTCACTCTGTTACTCACTACACAGATTAAAGTATACAAAGGAAGATCAAATTAGAAGCAATTAGGAATGATTTACATGGAAGCTGGGAATACAAAAGAGTGCAAAGGATATGAATGCAAAGAGTACAGAAGGGTTTATTTAGCAGCACTTAATCACTGAGTATTTTAACATTTACAAAAGGATTCAGTAGGGTTCACTGTAATTGTAACAACGACTTGAGATAGCAACATTTATACTGTAATCAGTTCACAGGCACACAGGTAAAACAGTGTGTGAACTTATTTCTGTGTGTGTAAAGGTCCCTAGCAGAAACTCCCCTTGGGTTCAGTGAAATACTCATATAAATCCCTTTGTGTTTCACCCTGAGGACCATGGAGGTGGGAAAGGTGGAGGGCATCAGCCTGGGCCTTGCTGTCAGCAACAGTTACTTTGAGTGTCCCAAGCCTGAGGGTTTGAGAGCTCAGAGAGCCATCCCCGGTCCAAGGGAGGTTCTGGCACAGCCTGCTGCAGTCCAGGAGAGCTCCAAGTGCTCCTCACAGACCAAAGGTATGGCAGCTGGGCACTGCCAGTCCATTTTGCTATGATCATTATGGAAGTCGTGGTTGCCACGTGCTGTCAGGTCTGCCCATGAGTGACTGCTCATCTTGCCATTCAGCACTCTCAGCTCTGCAGCAGTCTTAAACAATTCCTGTTTGTTGTATGTCAGAAGGATCCCCGAATTAGTCTGACTATTCTAACAATGCCATCTTACCTCAGAGTGTCTGTGCGTCTCAACAATCTGTGCTTCTCCATCACACGAGTATATAGCTTTCAGTGGAAAGGAACTGCTCTAAACTCAGCAATATGTGTTCCCATTCCTCCTTAGTGAGGACATCTCACTTAATACGAGTTCATAAGAAAGCCCGTGATATCTCTGTAAATTTCATGAAGATACACTTTAGAAACTTTCCTTGCATAACTCCTGCAACCTCAGGTGTTTGTCTCACCCAGCAGTTGTTAAATTCTTAAACAGGAAACAGCAATTCCACAAATCAGTGGAACTTCTATAGATGATCGGATGAAATCTCCAGCAAGGAAATGTCACATGCTCGATCAAAGTACCTTCTGGGTGAAACTGGAAACTACATTTCTAGTTGCTACTAACTGCTTGAAAAGTGGAACAGATTAATCTGCTCCTAGGCCCATCTCCTACTGTGATTGTTTTTTTCTTCATACTGTCTTGCTCTCCCTTTGTGTTGCAGGTCACCCCCCAGTATCGAGTTGTCAAGGACTCTTTATTTATAGAGCCACTGTAGATTGTAGCTAAAGGAGTTCTGGTTCAGGAATTTCCACTCTGAAGATCTGCTTCCTTTATGTGGAACATCCCGAATGGTTACAAATGAAATTTATATTGCTTCACCTTTTTTTGTTCTTATCTGAAGCAAGGTGTCATGAAAGTGGCAGCATTAAATATCTATTTCTATTGTACAGTTAAATTTACAGGCAATATGTATATTGCTTTATAATGCATACATCTATGCTCAGTTTTATACACTGCTGCTGCACGGTAAAATGATGTTAAGTCTAAGAAATTCTAACAGTTCTGAAAAAGATCTTTCTTGCAACCCCTTTTCTGGATGACAATATAAACATTTGCAAAGAAAAACACATTTTGTAAGAGTCCATACTATTCATTTGCCATTAAGCAACACAATAATTATTATAATAAAGTGTGTCTTACACCAAGTGATATTGTGGTTCTTAAATGTCTGCCTTGCTTTAGTAGTTAGAGCCAAATTTTGCTTCCACTAAAATCAAGGGGGAATACTGCAGACTTCATCAAGAAAGAGACGAGAGCCTTCATCAGCTGGAAAACCTATTTCTTTGTGTATGGTAACTCTTCAAGTACCATCTCTTTCAGTTATACATGTAGGCAAATTTGTAGCTTTCTTAATCTTAGTCAAACAGAAAACACTACCTCAGAGGACTTAAAGATTCCTAGTTATCTTTGCTGTATTTTTACTCCTGAAGCCAATTCGAACCCCTCCATGGCTCAAAATGCAGTTTTGAGGCCTTTTATTGTGGGTTAGCAGCAACATCTAACTCTTGGTTCTTATCTGCTGCACTTTGCAGATTAGTTTTCTACCCCTGAGTTATTCATTGAAATAGTCAAACTTTTGTACTGCACCTGATGTGAAACAGAGGAAACTTTTTGTCTGGAGAGACAGCCCAAATTCAGCTATCTCAGTAGCAGCTCCTCTCTGCTGCTCTCCCTGAGGAATGATGATGGAACGCACGTCAGCGTTGAGTTACACAATAGGACCCGATAAACCTTTCTACATTCTATGATTTTCACACATTAATGAGAGGGTGATGATAAGGTGTTACATTATACATGTGCAAGACTGGGCACTGTTTGTTACGACAGAAAGACTAACTAGATTCAGTAGAAACAATCTAACCTCTCCCTACGAGAAGAGTGAGTTCTTAATTAGTATGATGTGCTCAAGTTTCAGTCACCACCTTCTGGATTTACAGACCCCGATGCTTGTGCTGGTACAGTAGTAATTAAGATCCAGGCTTGCAAGCTGGGTAGTGTGACAGAGCCATACTTACCTGCATGTTGACCAAAAAAGGAAATTTATAGTACAAAATCACCAGAATTAGAAATCCGTTTTTTTCATCACCTGCAAGTGAAGCTAATATGTCCATGTACTTATCTTTGAGTTCAGGTGACAAAAAGTGACCTGGAATGTATTTCAGCTGAATTAAGATGTGCTGGCAAGTTTGGATACCTTTTTGTTTCTTGCTCTTCATAGGATTCAACAGAGGGTTGGTAGCATCAGATCCAGCTGTACTACTGTCCTTAGAGCTGGCTTTTCAAAAGCCAATATTTACCAACAGGTGCTACTTGGAAGGCTTATTAGACCTATGATGGTGAAGTTTGCTCTTTTTTCCACGCTGTGATTAGCTTTGCCAAACGTCTGACTCCGATCTGATCTGCGATTCAGCCAGTTTGTACCATTCTTCAGAGGGGTGACCGACCCTTTTATGACTGATTCCAAATCAGTCATAGTCATCAGGTAGAGCGTTAGTGCTTAGCATACTGCAATCTTACCAGGTATCCTAAAGGCTTCTTCTCTGGAAGAGGTGCTGACACGGGGCCACAAGGTCACATCAGAAAAACTTCCCTCTGCTCCTTCTGCAGGTGCATCAGTAGCACTCACTGAGTGTGAGCAAAAAGAAACTGCGCACAAGTAAAAATCTCACGAGGACGAGGGACTAGACTCTCTGAGCCAAGAATCTTTCACATGAAAGAGGAAGCAGGGAGCAGTGGAGGGGAGGAGCACCAAATCCAGACGTTACCTCAGGCATTAACGCCCTAAGGGCCGCTAGAGATACGTTAGTATGTTTACAGAGGCAGATTAAAATCGGATTTCACACATTGTTATCTAGCACACCAAGGGTTATGAAAATCTTCCTTGACTGGTGAAAGCACAATAGAATAGTGGTTGGTTGCCCAGCAAACCTGGGGAAGCTTGGCTCTCCTCCATGCCAGCAGACAGTAGAGAAACCACACAATGAACAATTGCTTTTGTACTGAACTCAGATCTTTCCCTCATTGGGGAAATCTTCTCAAGTGAAGGAGGACAAGATCTGAAAGGTAAGCTTGTAGTTACACAAATCCACCCTATCTTTTACGTACACCTCAGTAAACTATTACTCAGACTGTGAAACCAGGCGTTCACCTCCTGTGCCTTTTCACAGCAAGTGTTACATGTCCTCAATCACTTCTTTAAGCCTTTGAGCATTCTTTTTTTTTTTTTAACTAGTGTCCTTGCAGACAAGAGCCAGGATTGCATGTGCCTTGACCAGCTGCCAGCCCAGCCTCCTTGCTTTCTGAGCTGCCCAGACCAGAGGCAGTCAGTGACCAGAATGTGGTCAGTGCTGAGCCCGAGCTAATGTTGCTGTGCCAAAGATAATAACACTTCTCTCCCAGCTGAGCTAATGGAAGCTTCATGGTGGCTCACAGAGCGGCCCAAGAAGACTCTCATCAGCCTGGAAAATACCACATAGACAAACCCAGTGTGACTTTCAAAGAAAGAAAGAAATATATGTGCTTATAGGCAGAAGAAGAGGGTCTTCATATGGCACCTATGAAGAATTTAGCAGGTACGATGTACACCAAGTAACTCTGTCTATCTGAACCTTGTCTTGCTCCAGCATTTCCTATAGTCAACTGCATTTAAAACACTCCAGCAGGCAGATCTGGGCACTCTCATTGATTCAGAAACTATTTTACTGTCTGGATGTCAGTTATGCAGGCTATCCATGCTTGTAACTTCTGATCTGAAAATAATGTGGGACTTTGTTAAGACATGATACCAGAAGGACATTCTCACATTAAAATATTGGGACAGAAAGAGGTTCTAACATCTGTCCTTCCTCCCATAGTTACAAGAGTTGAAGACATACACACTTATTTTTCAGTTCTAGAGACTTATTAGCCAGAATTAGTCATTTCAGTGCTGTCTCCCAAAGGAGCACTTCTGGATGTTTTCCATTAAATAAAATGGTAATATTTCTCATTTATGTTTTTATGTCATTCCAGCTCAAGGAAACTCATAACCATGAGCTCACTGGGACCAAAAGCAGGTATGCCAATGTCTTGAACTTTAGGAACAATATTCATGTCCCATAGACAATAAAAAAAGAGCATACAGACTCCTGAGAGTTAACAAAACCATGAATGCATGGAGATGTGTTAGCAGACAGTCAAATCACAAAGCTTAACTGACCTGAAGCCTAGGGAACATCAGTAAAGTCAATGGAAGCATTTACATATGGTCAGATGAACTGGAACACTGTATTCTAATTAGAAACTATCTGACTACACTTTAGCCAAATTTTTATTAGTAGGACAGCATCTTCACTGAATTTCCTTCCTGTTCTTGTGCTCTGAATAAGCCCATATATTAAACCCACTCTATACTGACTTCAAGTACATGGAACCCTTCTGTAAAGAAAATACAAGAGGTCTGGGCATAGAAATTTGCAGCTCTGACATATTAAAACTAGGTCATAAAAGTGACTCCCCATAAGACCCTCTCACCTTCTCACTACCTGAGACCAAGGCACTGTAAAGCACTTTATGGAAAAATTGCCAGGGGATTACACATCAAAATATTAGTAAAATCATACAAAAATAATCCTGGAAGAGGCCTTGGGGGTTATGTAGTCTGCCCTCCTGCCCCAGATAGGACCAAGCCACTTAACCTTGACTGAGCCATCTTCAGTCTCTTCTCATGGTCTGTAAATTCCAAAAACAACTCTTCTCAATATTGGATTTTTCCTAACATCCAGTTTAGACGCTCCCCTCTCCAGTTTGACCTTTTACTTTTATTCCTATCCAGCACAGACATAAGAAAAGAAGTTATTCCCTGTGTCTTTATAACTACCTTTGTATATACTTAGATGGGTTGCCTCCTTTTTTTTTTTTCCTGTGGACTATTCATCCAAAATTAGTTCAACTTTACCTTTTCTCTAAACTTCCAATCATTTTTGCTGCTGTCCTGTTTGACTTTCTCAGCCTGTGCAAAATCGGAGTAGGAAATGTAACACAATGGTTCACACAACATAGTAGGATTTTGACCCTTCTAAAATTAAATTATTATTGACTTATTTTCAATTTGTAACCTGTTACCTATAGTGCCTCTGTGATCCCTTCAAATGCCAACTTTATTTCATTCTTCAGAAACAATTTTGAAAATTTTCTCCTTTATTTTGAAAGGTGTTGCAATAAATATGCTAATTTAATTTCAGACACATAATTTGCTTCCAACACACTAATCCATCTTTTTTAATATAGGAGATGGAAACCACAAAAAAAATCTGATATTTTTGCAGGAGGCTCAGCTTGGGCAAGGTTCTGTCACAGGCCACAGCTTTTGTACCAACACGTACAAATACACAGATGTATAAAAACAGTTAATTATCTTAAAGTTTGATAAATTGATGCCCTCCAGGGTTAGATAAGCAAACTTTATATCTTTTGGAAGAGGGAATTTCCCAGCATCCCACTATAACACACAACTGTTGCTTCTAGCTATGTTAGGGCCCAAAATAAAACTAATTAAAGACCAATGTAAGTAAAATTCTTCTAAAAAAATAGCCAAAAATAGCCTAGCCAGAAAGACGTGTGTTATTTTATTCTGCTCTTGAGTTTAATGTGTGTTTACAATATATAGGCTATTACATGTTTGAAATAGAAGAAAAAACATATTTCCAAGCTTTATAAAAAATTAATTTTTGTAATTTGTGCACATATTTACAATTATTTTAATTACTCAGCTGAGATTATCTACACAATATTGTTTATTCTCCCTGATCCAACCTTTGATTCACCCGTGTACTTGATCATATATTCATCCCTACAATCGATGCACAGGAAATTGATGTGCTATTGGTAAAATTTTCAGAAGTGCTTCAACATGAAATTTTGAGTATTTGGAAAACATAATCCAGTAAGTCTCAATATGTGCAAATTCAAGCAGGATTTCTCTGTGGACTGATTCTTCTGGAAGTACTACAGCTGTCATGGGTTTGCCAGACTAGGTATAAAATACTTCTCATTTCTCTGATACACCATTTTCACAACAGCTTTTATTATGGTCTGTGACACTTCTGCACAAGCACTTCTTATTCATCCAGGTACGAAAATAATTAATCATATTCCAATTTAATACCAATCTGATCTTTTCCTCTGTGACATTTTTTAGGTCTTTACTTTCCTCTTATGGCAATTTTAGCAATTTATATAGCAGAACTAAGAATTTCCAGGTGCATTGTGTTAGTATCAGTTATTAACTTATATAAATAGGGTTCCAAAAACAACAAAAGGTTTCTTTAGAAACCTGTATCTCCAGCTTTTGGAAGCACAGACTATATTAAACTATCTGTTTAGCCATTTTACTTTGCAATTACTTAGTGGACACAAATTTCAATATGCATATGATCATATTTTACAATCCTGAAAGAAATATTTGTGGACTTTAGCTCATCTCAGGCAACTTCTTAGTCTCTTCTTTTTATTTATTTTTACACGAGTTTGAAAGGATGTGAGGGGGAAGCAGAAGAGATGAGAGTGAAATCAAACCTTCAGCATGAGTAGAATGTACTGAATCACCTGTAACTTTTAGTTACAAAACAAAGATAAAGAAAAAAACAAAGAGCAAGATGTCAGCAAATATTGTCTAAGCTCTGAGGTCTCCAGTTCCTGAATTTGAGAAGCAAAACTGAAGTTATTGAAGTCTTTCTGTTCACTCTTTCAGAGACTGGAAAAGCTGTTAGCTTGGCTTTTTTGTTTTGAGAGTCTTTTCAGAGAAAGGTGAAAACAAAAAAAAAAGCCAACCAATTATGAGGACAATTTATCTGCACCTCGATGACCAGAGATGCAAATCTTCTGTCTTTAGCAGTGTTTTAATACCGTACTGATAAATGAGTTCCATAACAGTTTGTTCATTCCAGTAAAAACAACATTTAGGGTCAATAACAGGCAGAGTTAATTGCAGTAGGTCAAGTTTAGCAAACAGTTGCTCAAAGGCTTCTCCAGCAACCTCTCAGGTGGAAAGTGCACAAAAGAAATGTGCTACCTTGCTTCTGTCTATCCTGACACGCACTGTGTTTGAGGTGGAGCTTCACTTGCTCCTAGAAAAGAGCCTTGACCTCAGAAGACGATTTGGAAGTTGAGAGAAGTGGGAATCAATCAAGTTTACTTGTACAGAGACCTGTCTCACACACATTATGGCTACAGGTTTAAACCCTTACTGAGAGATATTTGCATAGAAGGCAAGTAGGATAGAAAACATCTAGTCCGCCCTGAATATCAATCAATCTTCCTTCTCACCTTTCCTCTATGCTTTGCCTCACTTTTTATTTCCAGGTTTCAATAAGGTAGAGCTCGAAACTGTTCCAATATGATTTGAGAACTGCTTTGCTCACCAATCATGACTTTCACACTGGGACTGCAAGATCCAGAAGATCCCTGTTTTGCCTGCTTCAGATCGACATCGTAAGCCTGCATCATCTGTCTGGTAGGAGCCATGGTGTCCAAAATGTCTCATTCTTCCAATCCCTTTTTCTATTCCCCTTTGAGTTTCTGAGAACATGTTCCTGACTCTTATTTCCTCACAACTATGGACATCTTTCCACGGAAAGATGAACTTGAGCAGGTCAGCACTTTCCATAAACAATAAGTAGTGTCAGATAATTCTCTGTTGGCTGTGTACGTGTTTCTCCTGATATCTCTTTTTGGATAAAAGATATTATCCCTGTGACTCCTTGGAGTGTTTAGTTCATGCAATTAACTGGAGTATGGAAGCAGGTTTTGGCCCACGCAGCTAAGGGGAAAGGAAGTTTGCAGCAAAGTAATTGCTTCTCTTGAATAAGGTGACTACAGCTTAGAATAAACAGCGTCTTCATTAACCAACACTTGTTCTTTCTCCTCAAACTTAAACAATGCCACAACGAAATATCCCTTATTGTCCTCTGCCTGCAAATTCCATGCAGAAAAAAGAAGTAGCAACAAATGTTGAACACACAGATGAAGGAAAGTGGGGATTTTTTCTTTTTTTGACTGACAGGCTGGCAAGAGGCAGTGGCAGAGGAAGAAAGAAGAGAAATAAATCTGGGAAGGACAGCAAATCCTTGGGATTATATTCATCCAGTTCCGAGCAGGACTTACCCTAACAGTCCAGGAAATGTATTATCTAGAAATCCCATTTATTACACATACCAAAATGAAGTTGCGTCAGTTCTGAAATTTGCCATACCACTATCCTGTACTCATTCAGAATAGCAATGACCTCAGCTATTTTTAAAGAAATAGCCATCGTGATGTTTTAAGAGTTGGCAAGAGACTTTTGAAACCTCCTTTCACTGTGGCAAATTTAAAGGGAAACTGGTTTGCTTCAGAACACGCTAACCCTTCAGTCTGTATTACAGCCATTTGAGCACTGGACAATAAACTGGAAAATAAAAACAATTTTCAAGCCTTAATTTTTTAAGATTAAGTGTTCTAATGCTTGGCCACAGTTTTAATTATGTTTGCCTAGTTATCTATCCCTAGGAAATACCACTACACTTGGTTATTCAGTTCTGGATTTCGGTTATTTATCTTGCTAAGTCGTATACGAAAGGGGGAGAAAATAAACAAAGGTTCACAAAGTTTTGATTCCTACAGTTGGTTTCTCCCTTGATACTGCACAGAGGTATTCTTAATGAACCACTGTGTGAAACATAGATTAATGTTGTTTTATTCGTTTCAGGAAATGGGCAATTCCATCTGCTCTGGCTGAGGTGAAGTGAAATGGTGAGAGCAAATCCATATTGCAGGACTATATTTTATACGGAGGGACCTGGAAGACATAAAGTGCAAAAAGGATAACAAACCTGCAAAAACCCAGGACAGTTATGAGCTCTGCCTATTATAAACATCCATTAAGCCTTTTTTTCTTTTTTCCTTCTGGTCTTTGAACCTACCACGTACCACCTTGGTGAAGTGCGAGCACTTCATCAGCATATTCTGACGGGGGAAAAATAAAAAATATAGGGGGCACGAAACAAAAATGAGTTTTCTACTTTGTACCACTACTTCATTTTAAGGAATTAAAAGACTAAGCAACATGTTTAATGTGTAAGGAAATAACTTATTTGATTGACCTCCCTTGAAATATGATAGATGTCAATTAGATGTATTCTAGCCTACAGGATGATACATTTTATTCATTCACTACCAAACAAACTGAGTTGAGAAGATATGAAAGAACATGTTTTGCAAAGCTAGCACAATCCTATGTGAGACTAATCTTTCCTAACAACCTTACAATGTTATCCAAACTGCCTAAGGTAAAGAATGAATATAAAGGGAGAATGCACATTATGTTTCACTAAAGAGAATGGATGTTAATTTAATTAAATAAAAAGGCTTCGTAGTGCTTTCAAAGTAACCACAAATGTAAACACATTTAATCCCTGGGAAAATGTCTATTATAGTAGATGGTACAGCTCAGCTGGTGAAACAGCCATGGAAACATGACCGGAGCCTTCACGTGGGAGCAATATTGACCCAAACCCCTCTTTGCAAAGTAGGGCTTCTTTTGACACCAGCTTCTGGAGTTTAAAATGTCCCCACTCGTGTCTCTGCCACTACCATGGCCTTTGTAATGCTTGGTAAAAACAGTCTCTCCTCAGTTATGTGAGGTGATGCCTACACTTTAAATGTTGGTTCTAATTAGCTCTTATGTGTCTGAAAGCCAAATATGACCAAATATGTACAAATATACATCTGTAACAGAATAATGACGGTTTTTTATGTCACAGACCCAAACTGGTTCTGGAACTCTGGTAAATGCCCGTCAAGTTATATTCCAGTTTAGCAAAAATAATCCAACAATACCTGGGTGAAACACATGTCGGTGCAATGCACCAACATAATACATTTAAACTTCATTAAATATTCAAATCATTTATTATAGTTAAAATACCTTTACTTAATGAGCCCTCTTTGTAGGGATTTAAACAGGAGTTATTGAGGAAGACCACTAGGGAAAACATAAATGTGACTGGGACAATCAGCCACAGCTTTTGCTCGGGTGTTCCCTTTCCCTTCTTTCTCCAAAACATTTTTAGTGTGATCAGCAAGGACCAGATTTCATTATCTTTATTACTGCCACCTCTAATTTGGGTTGGTCCTAGAGATTCCTTCGGCGGCAGAAAGTAAATATTTCACAAGGCGCTCTGTACCCCTGCAGAGTCAGAAATGTAACACTGTGCCTGCTTACAGCCTGCCAGAAAGCTTTAATAAAAGAAAGTGCATGTGGATCTGCCTACAACACACACACATGTGCACATACAGAAGTGAATAATTGTGCTTGTTCCCGTTGTCATAGCAGGATATAAGAAAAAGAGTTATTTTTCTGCCACTTCTTTAAGTGAAGTCACACACGTCTATGGAATGTTAGGAAGAAAAACATGTTGATGACTAATAAAGCTCCTTAAGAATGTAAAAATATCCATTAAGACCTAATTACAGTTATTAGTAACAACCATATTGAAATTTCTGAAGTGCAAACAAGGAAAGGCAGATGTAGATCACCTTCAGCACTTCCAAAATGAATGGGGGACAGCAAATTGTCATTGCTATTTTCTGCACTGCATCACTTAAACAATGGGCATCTTATACATGAGGACATTAAAGGGTTGTGGATAGTTCTCTCAGCACCCTCAGCAAATCTGCTCCTGGTCATCCAACAGTGCACTGGACTATCAAATATACATCCTTTCTAATGCCTTTCTAATCAGCTGTCAGCTGGATTCAGCTCCATTTCCCACTCTCTTGGCCTGGCCATCCAGCCAGTTTTTTGCCCACCAAACTCCCATCCAAGCCATGAGCATCAGTTACTCCAGGAGAACGTAGTGGGAAACACAGTCAAAGGCTTTACTGGAGTCAGGGGAGACAATATCCACAGCTTTTCCCTCATCCACTCAGTGGGTCATCCTGTCACAGAACGAGGTCAGGTCAGTCAAGCAGGACCTCCCTTTTGTAAACCCTGGGCTGGTTGGATGTGGTCCCCAGTTGTCCTATATGTGTTGTGTGATGGCACTCAAGATGATCTGCTCCATAGTGTGGTGGTTTGGAGTCTCTCATAAGCTGGGCCACACGAACTTAGGCACTTTTTCAGCATCAGAGATAAAAAGCAATGAAAACTGAGAAATTACCCTTTTCCAATATGCTAAATTTTCTATCTGATCATGCTCTGAACTAAGTGTTACACAACTGTTCCACCCTTCCCTGGAGGCAAGGAGTTAAATGCTTCCTTCTGTCAAGTTCGATAAATGTCCATGTAAATCAGACTGGATGCCATCACATTGAGGGAAGTATTAATTGTCCTTTTCCTTTGAACTGGGGCATTTTGTGCTCTGCAACAAATGCAGTAAAGCATTATTAGTGTAAGGGGGGACTGGGCACAGTTTCCTGAGGACTTGAGAATCCTGAACAGATCTAAAGTCATGCTGAACTTCAAAAATAAAAGTGAGAAGGAAAAGAAAAAAAAAGGGAATGAAAGAAGGAAAATAATAAATGATAAAAAGAGGAGAAAGTAAGAGCAAGGGACAATAGTGAGGAAAGGGACAAAGGGTGAGAAAAAGTGAGAAAAGAAGACAAAAGGAAAGCAGGGAAGTAGAGATAGGAAGCAAGACAGAGAGAAAAGGAAGAAAAGTAGAAGGCATAAAGAAAAGGAGAGGAGGGAAAAAGGAGGGATGGGGGGAGGAAGACTGGGGAAGTAAATGTGTGCCTAGAATTCCAGTCAAGATGTGATGTGAATCTGCACAGCTTCACATCACACCTATTTTAAAGTTTATGTTTATCTCTTTGTAGATCCTGACTGCTCTCTTCTCTAGGGCAGCAGTTTCTTATCCTTTTAAAATGAGTACACGTACTGAGGCACTGCACTCTCTGGGAGTCAAAATGAAACACAAAGTCCTCATCAGTCACCAGGGAAAGCAGATTCTTCCTGCTGCAAATACAAGATGCCATTTTGATAGCAGAGCTTCTCCTATATAAGGTCCCAGAAAATTCAGAATGGCTTCTGATTAGCCCAGTACAACTAATTGCAAGGAAGGAAGTCTCTCTGTATTTTTATTACATATTTATATTGCTAAATCTCAGGAATCCTACTTTAAGATTATTTTTGAGCCTCAGGTGTTGCATGAGCCTCATTCTGACTTCCACAAAAAATGTTAATTCCTTTCTCAGTGCTAGAAACTCCATTCACTACAATTTAAATACATTATTTATAAAATGGTTTTCTTAATATATTTGTCTTCATACACACATGTAAATGCACAAACATTTATAACTTTGGCAAATGTCAAACATTAAAGGAAATATTCACTGATTAATCCCTAAGTGCAGCCACAAAGTGGAGTTTCAAGGACAACTAGCTGATGCAAAGAGCATCAACTTGAGCAGACAAAAGCATAATTCAGGAGAGGTGTGGAGAAAAGGAATAAATAAAATAATTCTCCTAGACTTTCGTGTAGGTGGACCATGGCCAGAGGCACCCCATTTCTACCTTAACAGAAACCAAGACTCAGCGTGTATCCGTTAGCATGCTTAACCAGACTGTCACATACTGCTTTTCTTTTCCTGTTAATAAAGTTTGATAGATTTTATTTATATTGGGCAAATGTTAAAACACGTTATAACTGGCATTTCAAGAGCATTCTTCACAAATTAACCATATAAAGACATGAGATGAGTGGAAGGGAGCAGGGAAGTGAGAATTTTACAACTGAATCTAGATTTACCTTCTCTCACTCCTACTAATTTTCTGTTGTTCAAAGTGTGGGGAGCAATGATCATACCAAAAACAAGGGAAAATACCAACTGGCATGTACTGCTGTGGTGAAATGGTCATGGCAACATTCACTGGAATCCTATAATTCCACATTGTATTGAGGGGGTGTAAAATAATAGCGCAGACCTGTCATAATCAGGGCAATTGTTACTTCAGTCAAGTATTAATTCTGAGGTTTTTCACAAGGCTTTTTTTTTTTGCGCAGTGAGTAATGCCCCAGACCATACAACTCCTCTGTCTCCATCACCTCTTTAGGTCAAAATTGCTGTTAGGACACAGTTTATATTTAACAATAATAATGTATATAGTCACAGGATTCCGTGAATGAACATGGGCAGGCAAAGTTTTCCCTACAATCATGCTTGCCTGGGCAAAGAACCTTAATGTAATAGAGCCACGTGAAATTCTTGTGCTACACATTGCTTGAAAGCCTTTTTTTTCCAGCGTAGAAAAGATGGCATCTCTAGATAGATATTTTTCAAACATACTCTCATTAAGACACCAAGAGATAGCTGGAAATGGTTTCCCTCCCCTTATTCACCATGTGTATTACCATTAGTATTTCACCTAAACCCCAGAAGACTGAGGAGTAGTGGTAGAAAATTTCCCTCTCCTTGAAGGTGTAGATTTCACTCTCTGCTAAATAAAATTTTAAAAACTAGTAATAATTTATTTTTTAAAAAACAGCTTCGTTCCTCAGCCTGTACATCTGGATTGAGGATATTGGCAGATACTTCATAGAGTTGCCAGTAGCCTGCTATTATATTCACAACAGCTGGAATTGCAGACCCTAATTTGGAGTAATAATGTAATACCATAAAGGCAAATGCTTATTTGGGTTTGGTTACTGCGCTTCAGCTTTCAAAACATCTGTCCCCACCCACACAGGAACAGTTTTATCTTACAAAAATGGAGGTAAGCCCTATTATCTGTATCACGGTGTCAGTTGACATGTGCACGACTTACATTTCCAGATCATGTTCTGGCAATAGTCCTTCCAGATGAAGTCCTGTCCCCTTCAAGGTCCAGCTGTAACTTCAGCAGCTTGCTTGTTAGGTCTCTTAGACAGTCTCCCTTCTAAGACCAGCTCCGTTCCTTGGCATCGCTTCTCCTCTGTGGCCCCGAGCTCCTTTCAGTGTTTTGCTTTGCTACCCCAGTGGCCCCCATCCCTCCAGCACTAACTCACCCACGGTGACAGCAGACACGGTCCTGCAGCGTGGGGACCGTGTGGAACATGGCACAGCAAACCCTTCTGATCTTGCCATCACCTTCTTAAAAAGGGGCCCTTTAGCACTTGAAAAAAAAATGCCCAAACATAAAAAGCAAACAAACAAATATCTCCCTTGAAATGTTAATAGCTCACTTAGTGGTGGTGACAGATGTCAGGTTGACACCACAGGAGCAGACAGCTCTCAGTGATGCATGCTCAGGGTCTGGTTAGGCACTGATAGTCCTTTTTGCCTGCTGTGCCACCCGCAGACCTCCCCTCATGAATACAACACGGTGCTGAAGCCATCACCTGCAGAGACCACCTTGAAGGGCAGTGTAATCCCCATGCCAAATTAATGCTTAGGTTCCAAGCTGACACTGACAAGAGAGGTGCCAGTCCTGATGGTCTTTTTAATGTAGATACCTGCCACCCACTGAGAGCCAGACTGAGAGACCATCAATTCACAAATTTATTCTATTTATTTTATGACATCACATCAATTAAACTTCTATTCCAAAACCTTGGGTTGTAGCTGCAAATACCTCCAGGCAATGCCTTCACATTTAAATTAAAAAAATATCTCACTTCATCTGGCTTCTTCTGTTCCTCCTTTCTCCTCATTGTAGCTCGGAAATGACATACAACTGATGAAGGAGTATGGAAACAAACTTAAAATCTCCATTTTAGACGTTATCCCAGCAGGTGTGCATGTTTTTCTTGGAATTTATGAGAAGTAGTAAATAGTGCTAACTCAGCTCTGCCCAACTTGCTGCAAGCTGTAGCCAGCTTATAAACACCATCCCACTGCCACTGGTGGCAGTGGACGTGACTATCAGAACCCACTATGGCAGGCTCTAAAGATCTAACACGTTCTAGTATTGCCTCCCATTAGTGCTTTAAAATTGTCATAAAACTTTTTTTTTTATTATTTTATCTCTTTGAATTAGCAATCAGCTGAGAAAATCTCATGGCAAAATGATGGTTTGGGCCCCTTTCTGTTCAGATGCGAATCACTTGGCCCGAATAAGCTGCCTGTCACTACTGAATTTCATTACTCATTTCCTGTCATTAAATTAGATGAGATTAATAAATAGAAACCTAGAGACAGTTGGACAAATTCAGCTCTCCAGTGAAACTCCTCCCCAAACAAAACTGTGAAGGGAGCCTAGTCATTCACTATATGGACTATGGGGTGTTTCTTGTTCATTGCAGACGCTCAGGTATAGTGGGATTGTTTTTTCCTCATTTGTTTTGATGGTTTTTCTTAAGCCCATTTGTGCCAGACAGGAAACTCAGGCATATGCCTGGTAGAAAGTACTGCTAGATACCAGTCATGTTTTGAAACAGATGAGAAGAGAATCCAGTCACACAGCAGAAGTGAGACTGGTCGATGACACTTCAATGAGACATGATAATCACACTGTGCTATTGAGGCCAGAGAGGAGACAATGCTCCCAAAGAGAAGCACCAAGCAGCCCATGCAGCCTTCAAAGCTCTTTTCTCTGCAAGGGTATCCTATTCCACGTGTCCCACTAATGCCCATTCTTCTGAGGTGTTGACCTGAAACCCACATCACAGTGTCCCCAGGTTCCTCCATAAGATCAGACTGCTTGCTTGAGCAAAGTGAGCGTGTGGGAAACGCTGAAAGAGAAATGAAAGTCAGGCTGCAACTGACACTTTGCCCTGAATGTGATCCTGCCGTGCCTGGGCATGGCGGGACAGATGAGACTGTTATTGTAGTGGGAGCTGGCACCAGCGCCTGTATGTAAGTTGCCTAATGCTTTCCACCCTAAGATTATTTCAATCAATTTTTGAATAATGTTAGCACCTCTATTGTTTGTCTTTGAAATCTGGCAGAAGAGGGGATAGCCTGAGGGCCAGTGTTGTACCTTTCACTGGTGCTGTTAATAAATTCAGATTTGGACAAGTAACAGAGGTGTTGAAAATCACAAGTTTTTAACTGTATTTTTCAGAACCCGGAGTTAGTTTGGCGACTAACAAACATCCCCAGAGGTGTGATGTGTCTGCCTTCATGCTGCACCCCGAACATCTCCTTGAGTGGCTGTGCCTTGTGCTGGTATAGACAAAATGCCTCTGCCAGTCCACCAAGAGGACTTGGTGTGATAGGCACAGGATTACAACAGCCCGTGTGGGGTCATGGTATGGTGGCAGCAAAGAAGGAAGGAAGAACAAGGGGAAGGGAAGGGAAGAACAAGGGGAAGGGAAGGGAAGGGAAGGGAAGGGAAGGGAAGGGAAGGGAAGGGAAGGGAAGGGAAGGGAAGGGAAGGGAAGG
>JAWMRA010000041.1:62682212-62722197 GCA_035584735.1 Pseudotriccus pelzelni
AGGGAAGGGAAGGGAAGGGAAGGGAAGGGAAGGGAAGGGAAGGGAAGGGAAGGGAAGGGAAGGGAAGGGAAGGGAATGCTGGAAAACCAACATTTCTCCTTAGTTCATGAACGTGGTCTTAGTTCCCTTCATTGGTTTACAGTTTTGTGCTGAAGGCAGACCATCAAAACAGCAACAGAGAGAGAGAGAGGAAGGAAAAGAGCAGCACAAGGTAACTGGAAAGCAGTGAACTGTGGAGAGGTCCCATTGCTGATGGAAGGTGGAGGCAATGGCAAATCCACAAGGCATCATGGACAGTGCCTAAGAAAAGCCTACACTTATGGAAACAGGAAGCAGGGTTGAAATCTGCTCTGCTCTGAATTGGGCAGAACTGCTGCTTTTAGCTCGATCAGCCATGTGGCTGAACATGCCAGCACAGCCCTGGGGACTCACATTCACCCTCAGCCTACGTGCAGTTTTCTATCCTTTGTCTTCCCAACATCCGAAGAAGCCCTGTGGTTGTGCTTAGAGTGCTCCAAGGCCCAGCAGTCTGGCACACAGTGCTGTTCTGCTACTGTCTTCAAAATTCGGGAGCTCCAGGACTTCAACGGTGTGTTTGCAACTGCAGAGGCAGTTATGGAGTTGCTGTAACAGAAGTTATAATAATTGAGTGCTACATCTGGCTCAGCTGAGGCCTCTAGATATGATGATAGCCTGCAGGAAGGTTTTGCAGTTGTTCAGCAGGGGCTGAACACAAAACACTCCAACAAGGCAGAAGTAGCAGTGGCCTGCTTTGGCAGGGGAGAGGAAAACACTATTCCTGTGGTTTCCATGTCATACCTACACCCATTTTTATAAATATTCTCAAACTCAGCATGATCTATCAGCACAGATTCAAAGGCCACCTTATGAGAACTTCTGAACCTCCAGAGTTTATCTAACAAACGGGGGGAATTCTGCAAATAAGGGCCTGGAAATTAAGAATTCCCATTCTGGCTGAGACTATCAGGATTACCTCTGAGGTTACTGTTTACTCATTTCCAAACAATGCTTATAGATTAATTATTTCAGAACAACATTCCAAACTTTCTTCCCAAGAGGCCCTGTTAATGTAACCTTCCTGAACTAGTCTTTTGGTCAGCAAACCCCAAATAAAGGCTGCACAAATATTTGAGGAGGTACAGGAAAGCTCTTTTGGTATCTAAAATCCCATAAGAGAGTAGGAGAAGATAATACTCATGTCCCACTCAAACTTCTCCTGAGGCACTGGATTTTAATTGTGCTGCAGCTTTTGGTGTGTGTTATGTTCTCTTACTGTGCGTGTTTTCATGAGACATTATTGAGTACTGGCATACAGCACTGAAATGCTTTTCAGTACCATCCCATTTTAATAATTAATAAATTTATAATATCTAGAGGGTATATAGAACCATCAAAGCTAATAGAAGCCATTCCTTGGACTTTAATGCAAACTCATGTTATAAGTTCCAAGTTATATTTTAAGTCTGCACAGCATTTTGAAATTTCCTAGAAAGAAGGTGTTCCAGAAAGAGGAAAAATCACTGCAAGGTGTAGGTGTTCCTCCAGGATAAATTATTCTTCAGAAATAGAATATATAATGTAATTCTTATGGAATTGTGTGCAAAATTAAAAAACAAAAACAAAACAAAAAACCAAAACAACAAAAAACAAACAAACAAAAACATAAAACCAAAAAAAAGGCAAAAAAGCAGAACCAAAACCCAATTTGTTAAAATACACGTTAATCACAATTTCACAAAATAACAAAACAGCAACTTCTATGATTTTCAATTAATACTTTCCATTTAACAGTCAGAGCATAACGGGAGAACTGAATCAGTTATGACGTGGAAATAATGCTCAAATAAACATATTTAACTTAAAGGAAAGGCTTGTTCATCTCTGCATTAAATGTAGAATGATTAATACCTCAGCTATTGTTTTAATACCTAAAGGGCAACAACTACAATTTTCCCACTAAACTCCAGCACTGACTCAGCGTGCGGTTGTATGAGGTGTTCCTCTTTGGATGTGTCAACTGAAAAGGGAGACAACTGCAACTGCAGCTCAGCTCTGAAGTCAGAGCAAATGGAAAGAGGCACGTAGTCAGGACCTGATGATGCTGGCACAGATATTTATTTTTTTTTCTCCCAGTCTGCTTTCCCATTAAATGTCAGTTTGGTTTTGAGATTTTATTATTTAATCATACATTATAGTCACACCTGTTAATCTTACTATACACTGCTAGGTGTGTGGTACACCGAAGGAAGCCAGGAAAACCTCACAATGGATGCTTTCTAGGTGCAGACGTGCAGTTTACACAAGTACAGTTTAGCATTTTGGATCGTAAAAGCTGAAGTTCATTTAAAGTGTATTGACTGAGAGAAAGGACTTTCAGCTCTCTCCAGTACACATTGGTTGCTGTGGTAAATGTTTCTCTACCACAAGATGCAGTCCCAGACATGAGGTTTCATAACCCCTTGCCAATCCTTTCTCACTAACCAGATCAGTCCTGAGTCCTTTCCTTTTTTAATCTTGGATTTTCAGTTGCTTAAAACTGTCCCAAACCAATCCACTTTGGGATGAAACACCCTGTGCCCACTCTTGACAAGACAAGAATTTCTTCCTTAGCTTAGTTTCAGTCTGAGAAAATCTCATTGATGTATATCTGCTCTCTCAAATCACATGCCTCCCATATGTTCTAAGTAAGGTCTTGCACTCACATAGCTAAAAATCACAACCAAAGCTGTACCTTTGCATGTGGACACATGTAAACGTTTCTGAGTGTCCTATTGACATAAATATTGCTATCAAATAATAGAATTAATGCTACAATTACAGCTACATCTCAAGTAAATGGTGTAACTGATATCCATCCTAATGGGACAGAAGCTAGGAATAAAAGAATTACATAAATTGAGCCATATGGGAATTTCCATCAGGTTCTCAAAAGTGGAGTGAACATAAACACTATACCTTGGCTGTTTACTTCAAAGAGAGTCTCCCTAGGCAGAAGAGCTTCCTGTTACTCCCTAGACTTACTATTATTTGCAAATAAATAGATCTCTATATACATATATATAATGTATATTTCAAGTACAGGTATAGGTACATATGTGGGTATTTATATTATAAGCACGTAAAATACATATTACACATCTTTTTGCTATTACATATAAAGCACAACCTATTTATAGACAGGTATGTCTGAATAATCACTTTTTCTTTAATGAACTGGTCCCATAAATTCAGAGGATTAGGACTGAGCAACCAAAAGTATAGCATTCCATTCCATGCCCAGATCTCTCTGTGATAAGTGGGCTACACAAGAAAGTTGAGCTTTTCCCCATCAGCTTAAAATGCTGAACACGGACTTTTTTTTTTCTCTAGCCAGACCACAAAACCCTTTCTCAAGGAAGAATGACCTCATGTCTTATTAACCCAAGCACAAAGTGAATGAGCTCACACACACACACACACTCTCACACACACCCTAGCACACATATATACATGCCACCACGCAGCCAAGCAAAAGCTAAAAGGCAGACTTTTAGAAGTAGGACTTTAAAGGAAAAGTACCTAAACATAGATTTTGGAATCTAAGTTCCTTTCTGAAGGTAATGCCTAACAATGGTTCTTCTAGAGCTTTGAAAATTACATTAAGAATTTGCACACTTTTTTTATACCTTTTATTTTCTTACTCTTACTTGAATCTAACGGGCAAATGATTTAAAAAAATCCATATTTGTCTTCTCTTTGGATTGCTTAGAGGGGAAAAGCAATTTGATATTTTTTATAATAAATATTCCTATAGGACAGAATATGTAAGAATGATTCAGGACAGGAAGCACTAAAGCTGCAGACAAAACCTGCAGAACAGCAGTGAGTAGCTGGATATTGCCACAGAAATTAAATCCTATAAAAGTGTGAGGAAAAGAAATCATAGTTCTGCATATCCTTGCATGGTGCATTTGCATTCCTTTGAATAATTTCCTAATTGTGATTGCCCTTTGTTAATAATGACACGGTAGGAAGTGGAAAATATAGAGAGCATAACTATTCTGAGGAAAAATAAATTAAAGCAAGGCTTGCACAGGAAGAGAAAGGAAATGGACTACAACTTCCCTGCTGGAAAAAACAAACAGGTGATAGAGGAGAAATATAATAACATCTACGAAATTGTGAATGGCAAAGATAAGATGAGCAGAAAATTACTATCCTCTATTTCTCATAACATAAAAAATTAGGGAGAATTCAGTTCTCTCCATATCAAAAACAAACATAAGGAAGTACTTTTTCGGACAATGTAATAATTAAACTGTGAAAGTCTGCCACAGGATGTTGTGGAGGCCACCACTATAACCAAGCTCAGAAAAGGTTTTAGCAAAACTCAGAAAGAATAAGTTTATTGGTGCTATTCAAAATGATCCTCCAGTCACTCTTTAAATCAGCGATTACTGAGAGACAGGAGAATTTAACTGGAGGAGACAATTCACTTCATATTAACCTCTGTGTTTATTGCTGACCCTATGCTAACCCTAACCTTGATTCTCATTTAATATGGTTATTCTCAGACTCTCTGAAGCCTTTAGATATCAAGACGTGTAAGTGTAGGTGTGTAGGTCCTGTGAAATAATAAACATACACGGAGAACTACGAAATTTGCCTCTCGTATGTGCTGCAATGGAATACCCACAAATTGATGAAGTGACCATACATGTTAACATGACTCAGCAAAAGACATAGGATACAAGGTCATATTCCCCCTTAATCTCTACAGAGTTCCACAGTTCCCTCACTTTTGGTACACGCATCTGTTTTTATGTCTGAATGCCCATTTCAAAAGGACTGCTTGCTAGGCCTATGCTCAGGGTGGCTTGTCTCATTGATTCCACAAGTGTAACATCATCCAGGAGTTGGATTTTTTTATAAAATGAAGAAATATATGTTGCAGGCTGGTGCAGGGCATTGTGTGATTTCAATGTTTGTTGAAGAAGCTGATCCTGTCTGAGGGCAGACAAGTGCTAGAAGTTTTCCGTGTAATCCTGCAATGCCTTTCATCCCTGACATAGGTTCCAGCCCTTTTAATATATTAGCCCCTGTTGTGCTTGGTTTTGAACCAGAAAAGCTCAGCAGCCTTTCCTTAACATAAGCACTTGGGCAGTCTCTGGGAAGTTGGGCTATTCGTTCTTGCTACATGCTTTGTCTTCCTGTAGGTTTAGTGCACAGATCTGGCTTTCAGCACACTTTCTGTTCCCCTTCCCCCCATTCCTTCAAAGTATGGATTTTGTAGCAGCTGTATCTTTATTATTCATTAGGTACCAAGATGAAGAAACCAAGCTCATGTCAACTTCGGATGTTAGCCCAAGTGTCACGAGATGAAAAGTCAGCCAGGGCATGACTGAAAGGGCACTGTCCCAAACACATAAATCATTCCTAAAAAATCCTACTGCAGTTTTCTTAGGGTTGCCATAAATTTTCAAGGATCAACATTACTTCTGGAGTGCAGACTACCTAAGCAAGGATCTTATATGAAAACCAGGAGTGAAAAGTGTAATTTCTAAATTGGTTTCCTTTGAACTTCTGGCAGCACGTTATTCTGTTTGCAGTCTTCCCATTTGCATTGTGACGTGAAACGTTGGCAGGTTTTATGCCAGCCTGTAATCCACAGTGGCTGATCATATTTAAAGCATGTCACGCTCCTGACATGTTGGGAAGTATCACAGCCCAGTGTAATACGTGGCTTTCAAATTTTTATTTTGCAACAAGAGGGCCAACAGTCTGGATCTGCAAAAGCGACTTTGGTTATTAGAGTTCCGACATGAACTTGGCTTGCTAAAGCCAGAGAAACACAAGAGCCTCCTTTCATGCTCTTAATGAAATCATTAATTATGTCAGCAGCTCAAACGATACATCTCCAAACACTTTCCATCACTTTGCAAAGGGGTAGTCACATAGAAATGTTAGAAAAAAAAAAATATATTCTTCAATTCTGAATTCATAAATTCTAATCATAATTAGATTTTTGGTTTCAGGCATTTGAACAGTGATTTTCTCTCATCCTCTTAGTCTGCCATACTGTGACTGAAGATTCTGTTACTGACTGTGGAAAAAAAATTAAACTGAACAATATATCCATATTCTGTTGCTTTGTTGTAACTCAAATGAACTTCCTGAGCCTGAAAATTTGCCATGCTTCTGATTAGCAAAGAAATTGTCTCAATAGACCTCTTTCTTTATAGCCGAGCATTTACTGTACCTTACTGTGACCCTTGCTATATTTCCTATGGTTGCTAAATAGCTGCTTTGATTAAATAATCAACCTGTTGACAATACTATAAATAATAATTAAATTATTTATCTTTCACAATTTAAGTAGACACAGCCTCATCTTTTAAAACAGTCTCCATCACAGAAATGAGCTTTTATATAAGATAAATGAAACCAGATTTCAACTGCCGAAATCAAAAGAAGTCTTGGGGAAAACTGTTTCCAGTCACAGAACTACGATAGTGCTGTCTGTGCTGTAGCACACTTAGGGAGAGAGAGAATTTTTGAAGTAAAGCAAAGACTGACATTCAGACTACTTTTGTTAATCTTCCACATAAAATATATAATTTAATTCTTTATTCTAAAAAGGCCACCTCCACTGGTGCTTCTTGTTTCAGTAAGCAGTCATTCATTGCCTTTCCCACATGACTGAAAACGGAGCTTGTCTGTTCTGCGACGGCATAAAAAGAATAAAAAAATCCGTAGTCGCATGGCAGGTAATTCAAAGTAAAGAAGATGGTACAAATAAATCAAAATTACATTATTTCTGTCACTTTTTTATGGCCAAGCACTGTATTCACGTGCCTTATCACAAGCTAACCTAAAATGAAACTTCTGCAGAACAGACTGGGAAAAAAATCCCAGCGTTCCTTCACACAGCAGTGTTTCCATGGAACTTCATATATTAAATTTTTGGACTTAAAGGTATGATTGCATAATTCATAAAGTGCTTTCAGCAAGACCCTGGAAATAACAACAGACATGCAGAAAACCTTTATATATGTCCCTTGGACAGTGTTCTTAGGGAACCTTGCAGTTATTATCATTATAAATTAAGCAATCTGCTTTACCTGGGATTTGAGAGAATGGTTTCAGGTCAGTGAACTGGGTGGTTTGGTTCTCTGGAGCAACCTGAAAGACTCAATACCTTCCCTATGAATTACTCAAGCAGGCAATGTAAAACCTCAGATGTTTCTAAAGTAGCTGTGATAGCAGAGGGCTATAATCAAACTGTACACACCAAGAAGGAAGCCGGGATAAATCAGCTGTAGGGGGTTGTGTGCTTTTTGCAACACAAACAAAGAACCCCAACACCCTAGAATCCTTCTCACTAATTTTATTCACAGCTGTCTCTAGTTTGACTTCTAGCCTCTTCTTTTGGCTAATGCAGCTCTCAGATAAGTTTCCAACCTCTTTCTCTTGGCTAAGTCTCAAATCTCCTCCTCTATCCACATCCTCATAAACTGCTCATTTCTTCTGTTCAGCAACACCCTGTTTAAATTTCATGTTGCACTGGGCACTGTGCTTCATTAGCTTTCTTTACTTGGCCATTTAGAACCTCATCCAGATGATCTCTCCTCTTTTCCCCCCCCTTCCCTTTCCCTGGCTTTACTCTGAGCTATCCTTAACCCTTCCTTTGTGATTATTGTGTGTTTGCATTACCATAACAGCCAAGAGCTTAACTATGGACTGAGACCAACAGTATGAGGCTTCTCTGAACACAGAACCTTTATTCACTCTCAGACTACTTTTAGAATGAAGATACATGGAATTGCCTCCATCCAATTCCATCCTTCATTCCATCTCTCACTCGTATAGGCTTGAATTTAAGCTTAACAGAATTAATATCTCAGCTGAGCTCCAAATCCACACACTTTTTTTTACTGTTTCTCCCTGATGATAAGAGTCTTTTCAAACACACAATCTGTTGAGTCCGTGGTTTTGAACTTTCTTTTTTTTGAGAGGGTGTGTATGTGTGTGGATTGAGATATTCCAACACGTGTTTTACACTCAATATTTTCCTCTTTCAACATCTTCAGAAGATGTCCTGAATACAAAAGCTTTCCCCTGGGTGCTTCATCCCTGCATCTTAACCCTCAGCCATTGCAAGCTGCTTATCACCTGTTCTTTCAGAGAATTGCCAAAATCACCCTCTGTGTAATGTTTTTCAGTAAATTTTAATTTATACCATTCATGACCTTCTGCTTCACCCCCTTCTTTCCTAAAACAACAACCAAACAAACAGACAAATAAACAAGCCCAACCTGAAACAATCAACCAAAACCCCCTTATATCCCTCCTTTTAGATCATTTCACAACTGAACTTTGTTTCACCTGGCTGTTCAGTTCTTGCCATCCTCCCATCTTCACGCTACTAGCAATTCCTGCTTTCCTTGCCTGTTCATCCACATCCACCTCACATCCCCTTGTCCTTTCTCTCCTAGTATCCCTTACGCCATTAAGCCATTTCCTTACACACCTGAGGCTTTATCTGTCTTTATTTATAGACAGCAGGCTGGACTGATACAAAGCTAACTGAAATGGATTTGGATTTAATGTTATCCCATTTCCCCTCTCCCTGTTTGCTTGTTTTGTTGCTCTGTTGCAACTTGTCCTCACACTGGATTGTAAAGCAGAAGCTATTTTTGTAGCACAGGAATCTCCAGCACTGAGTGCAGCAGAGCCTTTGGTTCCCTTGCAGCCTGAAGATGTTCTCTATTGTGCAAAAACTACGTAGAATGTACATGGGATTCTGGAGGCCCCAGCACTTGGCAAAACTTAACACGACTGTCTTAGCTCAGCTTTAGTGTGTTTACAAGAAAAGGCCCTAAAATTTAACGAAGATGTTGTTTTGTGCATTCTTACATGCGCTTTTTTTCTCTTTTGTCAGTAAGTGTTATTTGAGGCATAACAAGTAAACAGCTTACACAAGCCTGAGCCTGAAGCTGAGCACCTGCAACTCAAATAAGATCATCATTGTCTGAGTAAGGTTTAAATAATTTAGTACAAATTGGCTTTCCTATAGGTGTTGACAAGCACATCATCACTGCTTACTAACGAGTGCAGGATTCCAGAGGTCTGCACAGATATCACACTCCTGCTCAGACTGCGCATGTGGCCCTCGAAACAAAGTATTTCACAAACAAGCACCTGGAGACCTTGATTAAAAAACACCTGCTCTGAAGCCTTTGGGAAGACAGATTGCAGAGTGTGCAGGTGGCCTTCACAGCAGGGGTGTTGATACCCCTGATATCTGCAGACACTGAAAGATAAAGTTTGCTTCCCTCCCTCCCACACACAGACCCAACCCTTCATGCCGGTTGGCTTTATGAAAGGAGTTCACGAGCCTGCCCTCAAAGGGGTGGTTGAGGGAGAGTCTGGCACAGATTGACAGCGACTGCAATGACAGAAGGGATGAGTCTAACAAACCCTGCCTTTGTGACAGGACAGGCTCTTGTTATTACTGATTGCCTTTTTGGTCTGACATTGCACAAGTAGGGATATTCGGTAAAAAAAGGACAAGGGCATCCCAGGGGTAATTAGCGATAAGCAACCATCTGGTAAGATTCCCCACCTGTTGCATAATTTTCCCCTATTCATGCCTCTGACTCCATGGATTGTTAACAAAAGCCCATACAGATGTAATCAGGTCTGATATTGCCCCTGGGTCCTGCAAACTCTTTATCTCTATTCAAATGGGATCCCTTGAATTTAATGTCATTTTTTTCTGGTGAACTGGTCCTGGCACAAGGTTCTCGTAGGAGTTTCAGTGCTGTGCTTTGAAAGGTGTAAAATAATAAAGCGAGGAAGAGCTCTGTCAGGTCTGGGCACATGTGTTCAATGACTTGGGTCTGAAAGATTTTCTGGAAAGGCCTGGAATAGCCACATGCCCTGAGTGACTTAACTCTTTGTGGGAAGCCCAGGAGCCTTTTCTGTCTGTGTGTAGGTATAATTTCAAAACTGATACATCACCCAGGCTGAAGCAAGAAGCTTATCCATGCCTAACTACTGGCCATTTGCCAAAAGCAACATCAAGCAGGCACCCTTGGTTACTTCAGGCCCTCTTGTCCTGCTGCAGAGGCAAGGGCAACTCAAGAGGGTAATTGAAGTTAGTCAGGCAGCAAGTGCAACACTTCAACAGGACAAAGATGGAAAGGCCACTTATTTTGTTTCCAACCTGCAAGGGAATTGGGAAATTGAAATATTTCCAATACAGTAGAAGCCAGCCCCTTGCTGTTACTCTGATCTACAGGTTGGAGTGATGACTACAGCCTCCTCATGTCAAGGCTGTGTATTACAACAATCTCAGTCCTGCCAGCACAGCAACGTACATATCCTTCCTGGAGCTGTCCTCAGCCTGCACTAAGTACACATTGCTTTGTTTTCACAGGCCTTATGACTGCAGAGGCCACCCCTGAGTCATATGGGCAGCTCTCAGAAAACTCCCATGTGTCATTCCCTCAAGTATCTCACGGGCTAGGGACACGGAGTGAGTTCCAAAAGAGCAGCAGAACTCAGGAGCTCTGACTGTCAATGTCCAGTCCTGCCCAGAGCCAAAACTCTTCCCTCTCCCACAGCCCCTAAAAGTGCTTCAAGCATCTGGCGGAAACAGAGTAGTGAATATCCCTAAGAAACAAAAAAGAGCTTTTAGAGAGCACCATTTATAGATCAGACTAAACACACAGAGTAATATTTCTGGTTTTAAGAGAGATGAAATCTGGTGGTGAAGGAGCAATTAACTTAATCTCAGTGGAAGGCAAGTTGCTATAAGAAACAGTTTCATCATCTTGGGCTAAACAAATAATAGCAAATAACTTTAATAGTTTATCCTTATTTATTTCTTTAGGTTAATTGAATTTCACATTTCACATAGTAAATTTAGAACCCTAACCTGCAAGGGTTAATTGAAACTCCTAAAAAATGTGCTTGCTCACATCTCCTGCTGTTCAAGCTTATTATGCATTGTGTCATGGGCAACTCCACAGGCTACATTTCAGTATGCACAGCCTGACTGAAGCAGTCAGGTGGTCATTCCACTTTGTTATTGCAGCTCAAGGTTCACAACCTGTGGGACATCATGTCTGGGAAAGAAACCACACTGCAGCATTCAAAATTTGGAGAAGGGGTGGCTGTATAAGGTGCTGACCACCATCCAAATGAAGTGAATGAAGAGAACCAGTTTGGCTTCGAAGAGAGCTGGACTGGATCCCATGACTTCTGGGAAGAGTTTAAAGATGCAGTTTGTTCACTGGGAATTAGGGATATGAAAATGGATAATAAATGTGGTATGAAAGATGAGAATACAGGATCATTTTACTTTCATAGGAGCAAAGGAAGGAACAAAGCACATCTGAGTCAAAGCAGAGGATTCACTTAACAGTTCCAGTCATTTCTACTTTTTAAAACAAACAGCAAGAAGCTAAAAAAGTTCCTGGGAGTCAGACTGGAGATTATCAAAAATAATTAGATTAACCAAAAAAAAAAAAGTATTAGCCAAAGATAAGTATTTCAGAAATGTTTGCAAAGAAAGGCTGTGCTCATAGTAGAGCATGTTATGGCACTTTGCTGTCCAGAATCACAGGCACGACTTCAAGCTTCAAACAACCAAGTTCTTTCCATCAGCCTAGGTGTGGAAAGGCAGTCTATCTTCTGCGCTGGGAAGTCAAACGAGATTGGATGTGATCCCAAGTGCAACTTTCTCTTGTATTCCACAAGCTAGAGAAATAGAAAAGATCAAACCAAACTATATCTAAGGAAAGCATACCTTAACATACTAGACCCAAGTGCCTATGGAGGACAGCATCCCCCCCCTTTTTTTTTTTCAAATAATCTGCAAACCTAAAGCTAAAGAAAGTATGTCTTAACCACACTATCCCTGTGTGCCACCAAAGAAGGAGCCTCCTTCCTTTTTCCTAGGTCACCCCTTCTTTTCACAACTTGCAATTCCCTTCCATTGTTGTATCATGGCTGTCTGGATTACTTCTTGTTTAACCAAGGCTGCTCAGAATAACTGTAAGACAGGAATTTTTCCTTAAGTAAACAATCTTTTTTCATCCTTTGGAAAATATCAATTCATCACAAATGTAATCGGAAAAGTTGGGATGGGATGGAACTGAGAGAAACCGACAGTCTAGGGATTAGGAGTGAATCAGAGAAGGGAAGGACTTGAACTCTGGTGTCCCACATCCCAGATGAGTACATTAACCACTAAGCTATTCCAAGGCAGGAGGTGAGTCTGTCTCCTCTCAGAAATGTATCTAAAGGGCTGGATTTTGTTCCAACATAGTGCAAAAACAAATTGCAAATCTTCCTCCCCTCCACCCCCCAACTCTTTGAATTGAATTCTTGTTCTCCAGCCAGCCCAGCTTGGTAACAGTTTTGTGTAAGTTAAAAAGACCAGACACATTTCTTTCTATTGATATTTGATAGATATTTAGTCACACAGACATAAAGGAGTAAAATAAGAGTTCAATCTATGTTAAGAGATATCTAAAGCTGAAGTCAAGACCAGACCTAGAGAGAAGCAGCGTAAGAGCTCAAAGTTTAGAGCACTAAATGAAAATATGTGTACCATCGAAAAAGCATGGTGACTGTTATTAGTTCACAGAATTGTGGAATCAGCTGGGTTGGAAAAGACCTCTGAGATCACTGAGTCCAACTTTTGACCTAACACCACCTTGTCTCAGCTTGTCTACTAGACCGTGGCACCAAGTACCACATCCAGTCACTTCTTAAATACCTCCAGGGACGGTGACTCCACCGCCTCCTTGGGCAGCCCATTCCAATGCCCAGTCACCCTCTCTGTAAAGAGCTTCTTCCTAGTGTCCAACTTAAATCTCTCCTGGCACAGTTTAAGACTGTGCCCTCTTGTCCTACTGCAGGTTCCCTGGGAGAAGAGACCGATACCCGCCTCGCTCAAGTATCGGTCCAAATGCCATGAGCATTTGGAGGGGGTGTGTTTGTAAGTCACGGGCTCTAAAACAGCTGCCTGTTTCTTTCAGGTTTCTTCATTACGGGTTAAGAGTCAAGCAGAGGCTTTGTGGTAGAAACAGCACAGGCGGGACGGATCGTTGTGCCTTTGGAGAAGGGATGGTCAGGAAGCCGAGACTCCTCACCCAGCCGGAGCCGGAGCCGCAGCCGGGGCGGCAGCGCCCCTCGGGGACCGTGACCGTGTCCGGGGCCGTGTCCGCGGGCAGGTGTCCGGCCGTGCCGGGAGGAGCGGAGCGGCAGCGGGGCCTCTCCACCATGGACAGCTCACTGGGGCTGCCCGGCCCCGCAGCCGCTGGAGCCCGGCCCCGCTCCGCCGCCCGCGGGGGGACAGCGCCGGCACCGCCGGACTGCCTGGATTAATCACTGCCTCTTCGCCCTCAGGTCTGAGAGTTATTCCTTTCCGTGTCTACTGGATTCTAGGAACCAGACAGAAGATTTGGCGAAACTTGCAGCCCCACACAGCTTTTCTTTTCTTTTTTTTTTTCTTTTTTCTTTGGCTTCCTCCCCCAACCCGCCCTTTCTCGAGTTCGTTAAATTAAGTGCATATTGTCTCAATAAACGGCGTATTGTGTTGAGCCGGGGGAACTCCGGTTGCCCCTCGAGTGGGAGAGGCGGCTCTACTAAGCTAGTCTGTCATTCTTTAATAAAGGAGATTAGTGTGTGCAGATGGAGTGCCACGGAACGTCTGGGTCTTGCTGGTGGGGAGGGAAAAAACAGGGTTGCTCTGTCTCCCTGAGCAATCTTTTCACTCCACGGGAAGATTACACCATGTCAGACGCGGACTAAGGAGTTTCTCATCCCTGACGGCCACCGGAGAGTCAGTAGAGAGAAGACAGAGCTGGGGACAGCAGAGTGCAGCAGGGCTAAGTTGCGGGCAAGAATGAGTATGTGCTAGAAAGCCTGCCTCATTCTGCGAGCAATCGTGTTTGCTACCAGTTGCACAGCAGCCTTGCCCTCAAGCCCACCCTGGTAGCCTTGGAAAAACTCTGGGTCTTCGCACCTCGCCTGCAGAGAGCTGCCCTCGCTGGCTTGGAACCTTCCTGGATCAGAGAGGTTGTGCAAGCCTTAGGGGATTTCTGGTCCTCGCAGGACGCGTCCAGCAATCACTGATGTGCCGCTCCCTTCCCTTCCCCGCCAGCCTCTCCAGCAGTCAGCACGCCTGTGTTTTTTTTTCTGAGCACCATTTTTTCCACCCTGGGAAGACTGGGGAGGTTAAACTCCCCGTCTGAACTGAAGCCCTGGACGAGTGCAACTGAGGTTATAGAAATCCGGGAGGGGAAATGACGAAAGTGCTTTATTGTGAATAAAACAAGAGGGAGGAGGGAGAGGCGGAACTTCAGAGAGGTGAAGGATGGGAAGTTTGCAGAGCTGAGGATTTAGCCTGTCTCTGAGCACCGGGTGGGGGTTTAGTCATTATTTCCCTCTGTCTTCCAGAGGCTACAAGGGCACCTCCTCCCCAGTGAGCTGAACCCACTCGTTGGCTTTTGTTTCAAGGGAACGTTTCACTCCCGAGAGGCTTCTGGGGGGAGCCCGGTCACACACCCGCCCGCAGCCCCTGGCCTTATTCCCCGCTCGGGAATTACATGCCAAACCTGGAGCTGGGACTTGTCCTCCTAGCCAAACTCCCAGGTCGACTTCCTCCTAGGAAAGCTGATTTATGCTTGTTTATACGTATGGAAAAAGGAGGCAGCAGCCAAGCGCGGCATCCCTCCAAAATCTCATTGTCTTTGAGGTGGGAAGACCGGAGAAAGTGGAGGCAGAAAACCTGAAATGATAAAGTTTGCCTTATCGCGGCAGAGAGGGCTTGACCAGAAAGGCAAACACAGGGTTTTGCCTCACCTCCCCGCTGCTGAAGCCTTTTCCAGGTCCAACAAAACGACCGGTTCCCTCCGTGCGCCCCGGCCGGGAAAACAACCAGTCACCACAAACTCCTGGCCTTGGCGTGGAGCCCTGCCGTAACCGAGGCCCCGGCAGGTGAGACCCGAACAAAAATGTGGCTTCTCCCCGCTCCTGGACACGAGGACAGCCGTGCCTGGAGGTGCCCCGTGCGTGGAGCGGTGCTTTGGCGCAGGTGTGGAGATGGGAACCGCGCCAAAAAAGCGTCTCTCCGCCGGTCCTTCCTCTCGTCCAGCCTCATCTTCTCTCACCCCTCTGAGGCCAGGGGACACCCGGAGCTTCCAGGGCGGAGCAGCTGGGCCGGTGGGGCGAGATGCTGCAGGTGGCGGCGGGTCCCTCCCGGGAGCCGCTGACCCGGGTGCGCATCTCCCGCCGCATCCCGGGCGCCGTCCTGCGGGGAAGGGAGGGTTTAAACCCTAAGTGAGGGGATTTTTCTCGCCATCCTGCCACGGTGGAGGGCTCAGGCTTGCGGTGAGGCTTGGTACCAGGAGTTTGCTCACGGGTTAAGCATTTGTGTAGGTGGCAGGTGAAAAAGCACCGCGCCGGTTTTTGGAGATGACAGTCTTCAGCGGGGGGCGGAGGGACAGGGGGAACATCGTAGAATGGTATGATAGTAAGTGTCCTAAACGGGTTTGGCGCTGCTCAGTTCCTGCCGTATTAGCAAAGCCATAGATTTTTTTTCTCTCTCCCTTCGCGCCCCCCCCCTCCCCCAACCCCCGCCCCAAGCCCACTGAGGCAGAGATGAGACAAACTCAGCCATAGGAAGGTACTTAGTGATGTCACAAGTTTGGTCTTTTCAATAAAGCAATGGAGAAGGGTCTCCTTCACTATATATATTAGGAGTAGCTTCTGTTCTTCATAATAAAAAGAGCAGCAAGGGGGAAAAGCACCTGCTTTTAACGCCCTTTATTTCTCCCTAACCTGTTGCAGGCAGAATAAAATATCTGTAGGGCTGGATTTATTTTGAAAAGTATTACCTTTTTTTTTTTTTTTGCAGTTAACTTTTTTTTTTTTACACTTTTCCTTAAACATAGAACATAGTTTTGGAAGCAATTGCTGAGAAGATCAACCACTGTTGGCCAGGGTGATTTCTGAGAGGCACAGACAGCTGTAACTCAAGGAAAAGGTGAAGTAATAAATTGTGAAGAGACTTCAGTATTCTGAGTTTATGAAGGCTATTTATTTTCCTGAATCTGTAAGGGTTGGTGTGTGTTGGGTTTTGGAAGGGTTTTTTTATTATTTTTTAATTTCTGGGGGAAAGGAAAGTCTAAAAATATTTGATGGACGTTTTACCTTTAAAAGAGCAATAGACTTATGAGTGTGTGGTGGCTGTTTTCAGGGGATCTCGCAATTATTTTTAATTAGTCGAAAGGGCAGTGTAAATCAAAGAAGCCTAATAGCCATACATTTTAATTTATAGCCTACCAGGTGTTCAGGGAATTTATTTACAGCATAAACGATTTAATGTCTTCACCATGATTTCTATTTCAGCTCTTATGTTGTCGGTTTTATTTGCCTGTGTGGTGTGGAATTTGGCTAAGGAGCTCGGCTTTTAAACTGTGGCAGCAAGTGTCTTTTAGCGCAAAATAACCTGCAGGTAGAAAAATGCTCTGCCTTGCACCCAAACTTTCTCTGGAGAGCCTTCCTTAATGCGGGAAGAGGCTGAGAAGGAGCAATCAGCCGGCACGCCTCATTGTTTTATTGCGGCTTGGGAGGGTGTTAGAAAAGCATTCCCTGTAAATCAGGCTGTCAGCGGCAGCAGCCAGCGATCCCTCTGTGCTTGGGGGCGGTGGCGGTGCCCGCGGGAAGGTCTCTCGGGGGGTTTCTGCGGGACGCGGAGGCTGCGCGGCCGCGGAGGGCTGGGGGGTCCCGGGATGCTGCCGGGACTTAGTTGGTCTCCCCAGGTGCTCGCTGGCACGGCACGCGAAGCCTGGCCTCTGCCGTCGAACAGGAGGAGATCGGCGTGCAGGGCACTGCCCTTCGGAAGAGCCGCCGCGGGGTGAGGGCAAGGGGCTCACCAAACCCCCCCCTCGGCTCTCTCCTGGTACCTCGCCTTCCAACAGCCGCGGGCAGCTCCTCGCGCAAACAGGCTGCAGAAAGGGGCGGATTGTGTTACCTTCGGTTTTTACATAAGTGTTCTCCCGTGGTGGAAAAATTTGGTCCCTCCGTCAGGGGGTGCGGGGGGTGGCCGGCCGCGCTCCCGCCGCTCCGGGCACCGCTGTCCCCGCAGCCTCGCACGGGAGAGCAACCTGACACAGAGGTTTGCAACGCTGAAGGAGAACGAAGTGGGAGAGGAAAAATAGAGAGGAGGAGAAAACTTTCCACTAGTTTACTTTTTTGGCCAGAAGCGCCTGTGTTCATAGACGGCGAGTCCTTCCCCCAGCCCTCCCCTTTTGCCCCCCACCCCCTCACTAGCGTACAGTTAGCATCATTAGGGATCGACCCTCCAGCTAATAGGGGAAAGGCGACGAACCACGGTAGGTGCGTGAAAGGAAAGGCGGCAAACAGTCCCTGGCAGGGGTTTGGGGCTTGAGCTAAAAAGTGCCCCCACCGATGGCTGGATCGCCCTGCTACGGCAGGGGAGGCGCTGAGCTGGGGGTAAACACAGAAAGGGAGAGCTGGAAGGGGAGAGAGAGAGAGAGAGAAGCCCGTCTGCAGAAGATGCGAAGAGCTTGGCCGGAGTCCTTAGGGTCCGCTGCGTGCATGTGCTGTCGGGTGTTTCCCTTTCTTCGCTCCTTTTTCATTCCGGTCCCGGGAAGCGCTTATTTCTAGTCTCCGTTTTGGCAGTGGGTATCCCGCCCGGGCTCTCGCTCTCTCCGCACATGTTCCTAGGGCGCCATCTCTTTGCAAAACCCTCCGTCCGTCCGCAGGTCTCCCAGAGGCTGCTTCGGAGCGTGTGAACATCGCAGGCTCCAGCCCCGTCCAACCTGCCGAGCCAAGCATGATTCCCAGCCCCTGAGCCTCCCCGGGCTGCCGCTCCTCTCAGACCTCTCGGGTTCTCCAGCTAGGCAGCGACCTCTGCTTGAGTTCCCTCTCCTTGTCACAGTTGGGGACCAAACTTTGCGGAAGCTGAGGACGTGAACCTGATTCTTCCTTTTTTTTTTTTTCTTTTTTTTTTTCCGGAGGTATATTAGAAGACATGTAGAGATGCATCCCCTATCTCGCCTCTTTTTGTGTGTGTGTGTGTTTGTATGTGTCCGGAGTGTGTTTAGGGAGAAGTGGGCAGCTGAGCTGACTTTTGTGAGTCTTTCCTTATCTGCAGAGAGGGCTTCTCCTGTAGCATAAAGACCTGAGACAGTGACTTAGCGGACTAGAACTGAACAGGGCTCAGGGAGCCAAATGTACCCGCTCTCTAACCCGATTCAAATGTGAACTAGATGCTTTTCTAACTAATATCGAGAGAGATTTTGCCTGCGGGCAGCGAGAGACAGAGAAAGAGGGAGGGAGGGAACGAGAGAGGGAGGGAGGGAGAGAGGGAGAGGCAGACAGCAAGGAAGGGAGAGAGAGCGAAGTTTGGAAGGAGTGAGCGGAGAGCTCAGAAAGTTTGTTTTCCCTTCAGAGTCTCGGAGCTGGTAGAGAAGCGGGGACTGCTTGAGGACGGCGCTGGCGCATGTGTCCCTCGGGACTGACCTCCCTTTCCTTGCAGGTTTTAAGCCCCGGAGGATACAATGTTCGCTAAACTCTTCCAGCAGTGGAGTTTCGCAGTGTTCCTGCTGAGTTATTCTATGCCCTCTTACGGGAGATCAGTAGAGGGGATCAGCCGCAGACTGTGAGTTTCTTTCCTTTTTTTTTTTTTCCCCTCCCCTTTATTCTCCCTCGCTGCGGTGGCGGTGCGGGTGGGGAGGAAGGCGGCCGGGATCTCCCGGGAGCGGCGGCGGGAGCAGCCCTGGAGTATCCGCAGCCTCCAGCAGCGCTCCCGGGTTACCTGCCCCAGGTGCTCACCGGCGGTGCCTCAGCGCCAGGTGGGGGGATCTGGGGCAGGGAAAGGGCGCTTCGCAGCCGTCTTTGACCTTACAAAGCTTCGGGGAAGGAGATGTGAAAGCTGAGGGTCTCCTCTTCCCGGGGGAGCGGCGGCGCAGCTGGGTGTTCGTTGTGCTATCGCCCGAGTACCTTTCGGCGTCCGGGGAGGTTCCTCGTAGGGAGCATCCCGGTTCATCAAACTGCTGTACGTTAAACTAAATAACACGTATTTCTTCGGCACTGGCACGGAGCCAATATTGATAAGGGTAGGGGAGACACGCAGAAGTGAGGGCCATCATGACACTTGAAGTGCCGAACGATTTCCTTGGCTTTCTGCCACTTCAGAAGAAGAAAAAAATCCAAAGGGAGTCCAGTGTCTTACTTGGAGGCAGAAGAATATTTTTTGATAAATGGTAGTGTAACTTTAGACAGTCTGTTCAGGAAATGACCTTTTTGCTCCTTCCAAAATAATCAGCATGGTTTATACTAATACCCATGTGCAAAGTGCAGGAGAAGCCACTGGGCTGATGTAGGAGCAGCTGCCTCACACATCTAACTCACTGGCTTTCTCTGAACTTGCATCAGATTTTCTAAGGAAGAAACACCTCAGTCATGCTGTGGAGGGCTGTATTGTTACTCAGTTCCAAAGGAAGCCAAGCTGGAGAAAGAGTATTGGAAAATCCGATCACAACTTACAGGGAAACATGACACAGCAAACAATTTCAGATGTGTTTCCTTGTAAATGTTTTATTACATGCAAGATCTCCAAATAGCACTTCCTCTGCCATTTAAGAAAAAAAAAAAAAAAAAAAAAAAAAAGAAGAAGCCAAACCAAAATCCCCCAGGGGAAGTGACTTCAGACACACCTAAAGTTTGGCACCAGGCAGACAGCTATTACAAATCTCCTACAGCAAATTGTGTAGAACACGTTATTGCTGATAATATTACAGTGTATTCTTCTCAGCCTATTAATGCTTAGCTCTTTTTTACTCCTGCAAGCTATTCTTGAGCTATTTCTTTCATTTGAGATAATTTTTTTCCTCTGGATACAGAGGAACTGAACTTCAGTTTCAGAAAAAAAAGAAAATTGAAGTGCAGTCAAATGCTGTTATTTTCTTGGATAGGAAACTCTGAACTGGATCTAAGCCAAATTTAGCTGCTTTTTAGAAAAAAAAAAAAAAAGATTTGCTAAGAAATACTCTTTCTCTTTTTGAAGTTAACAATGTTGAAACACTTGTTTTTAAAAGTCTGGATTAGAGGTCTTCCCAACTTTCCTATTCTGTCCTGACAGGGGAAAGAAAAGTGGAAGCTAACCAGTGAAAATGCATTTCCCAGCTCCCTCTTTGCTATGGCATGTAAAACACACACAAGAAACCAGTTAGCTGTCAGTTAGTGGCATTCATGTAGTTTTGTTTGTGGGCATAGCACAAACACAGACACCACACTCAAACATGTGTCCTGTTTTAATACCACCACAAACCATTCCTAGAGTTAATGGTTAATAACTCACTTAAGCCTAGAGGTATTTTATTTTTCAGTCAAAGGCTTAAACCAGTAATGGATGAAAATACTGTAGTACATTATTATAGACATGCAAAAATAATCAAAATTACATAGTCCTAGTTCTAGAGACTTTACTGAGGCAAATCTCCCATGGAAAGCAATAGCAAATTTCCCAAGAAAAGATTTCCAGACATATTATTTGTTATAGGAATGCTTTAGCTGCTAAAGAGCTTCTGAGAAACACAGTAATGCCTCAAAGTGAAATTAGATATTTTTATCAGCGTGCCCAGACATTGCAGCATCATGTCCCCAGATGTGTTCAAAATATTTTTCCTGCCCTGAGATAGGTTGAGCAGATTTCACTCCCTTTGGAGTCAGTGGCAAGGGCACTCAGACAGAGAGCTGACTGAATCTCCTCTCCAGTTATTTTGCTGAATTTATGGTCAGACCCAACATGGACAGTCAAGGATAATAACAGTTAAATACAAGCAACTCCCTGAGACAGAAAGTTGTTGCTTGAAGAATGTTGCCTCTTAGTAATGCTAGATATCTCAGGGAAAAAATGAAGGAGGAATGTGCCTGAACAGAACAGCTTATCTGGAAGTCCATGAAGTCAGGATAGTCACAAGTTATGGATTTCTACTGTTTTGCTCATGATGGGACATTAAGTCTTACTTGTACATAGCGTGCTTGGATACAGTAATTAGTTTGGATGCTGTGGTCAAATACAAACCATCAACATCCTTCTCTCAAAAGTGCCTGCCACATGTAACCTTAGCATTTACTGGACTTGATTTGGCTACAGCCTCCTTTTCATTGGATGAGAAGTGCATGATGAGAAGGATGGAAGGGACCTCTAGTGGGTCATCTTAACCCTAACAGCCAATTTTTTTTCATATCATAGCCAATATGTGAGTACAATCATTATGGTTTCCACTGCCTTCCACACCCTCTGTGTGCGGGGGTGAGATATTGTTGGTATCTCCATCTTACATCAGTCTTCTTGGGCAAGTGTTTCTCCATGATTTACAAACATAGGAGTTGTTTGAATAACTGAAGCAGAAGGAGGTAGAAGGTCAAAGAGATAGGTATCTACCACATCTTTGTTTCAAGGAGAGTTTTGATCTAGAGCATACAAAGGAAGCTGGTAGGCAAAATGTAATCCTTAAGTCTGGCTGAGTAATAAAAGTCATGTGAAATGTAACACTACGTAATGTTATACAATCATCTGGAATAACAGAATGTTATTTGGGGCCAGACTTGGTGCTAAATATCATACAGACATTTAAACAGAAACCCACCCTCTTTGGCACACTAACCCCTCACACATCAATCCCTGCATTAATTTGAAAATACACACTCAAGATGTAGATCTTGTAATGCTCTGTGACTGCCCTGTGTGTAGTGGAACCAAATGTTTAGGTTTCAGTTGTGTAAGATGGAATAGGTTTTCAATCAAGAGGACTTTAATAACAGGCTTTGGAGATTCAAGATTTTGTCACAGTGGGTAAATTGACCAAATACATATTACAGGATTAAGGCAGCTTTAGGTTGTCTGTGGTAGAAGGAATTATCCTTGGTAGTTTACAAGAGGCAGTAGGAAAGCTTTGCTCATCACATGAGACATACTCTTTTAGACTCAGCAAAGCACTGAGATTTTGTACGCTTTTTGTAAACCAGAAGAGTGAAAGCGGCACTGCATTTCCCATGCAAATTTCCTGGGAAAACAGATTACTGAGGTTAGGAATGTAGCATGAGGAACAACAGACAGCTTGACACAGAGGTACACCACTCAGAGGAGTCCAAAGTGCTAGTTTCATAAGTGTCCTTGCCAATCAGACTCACCTTAATGAGAAGGTTGTTAGAGATGGCTATTGGAGAGCTTCAGTGGTCAAAAGAATTCTTCTGGGGGAGATCATGAGCTTGTGTTAATGGTCACAGCTGCACTGAAGAGAAAGACACAATATCGCTTCAGCTTAGTATTATCACATTGCATTTTTTTGCTTTGGGACATTGAGTTGAAGGGCATAAAATATTTGCCTTAAAGACTGGAAGTAATTCAAAACTGATTTGAAGACACTTCAAACACAGACAATGATTACATGGGTGCTCACAAACCTCAGTATACCTAAACCTGATTTTGAGCAGGATTTTGACAGTCATCTTCCATTCTCATTGTGCAACAGAGAAAAGCTACTGTTTGAATTTTTCACTGAGTAACAGATGTAGTATCACCTGAGCCCATCACTTGAACTCAAAACTCAAACAGTACAGTACTACAGAGACAAAAAGTGAAGGGGATGCTCTTAAACCAATGTTACTTGAAGTTGCCAATTTTAAACAGCCCCACTGTTGATTAAGTCACAAATCTAAAGAGTTTGGCTAAAGGGACTGAGAAAGTGCAGAACACCCCTAAATGTTTAGCATTTTGAAACCTGGTAACATAGCAGGAAAATGAGGGGTGGGATGGAAGGAAGGAATATTCACTCACGATTATGTGTCTTCTTCCTGTTCACCCACACGCAGAAACAACTTCTTATCCAACTAACTGACCAAATGATTATAGGATAGGCAAGGCAGTGAATGGATTTTCTTTGGCCAGTAAGAGTCCAGTCACATGCAGCACCCTGATGCAAGAGGAGAGAATACATAGCCAATCTCTGTACACTGAAGTAGGGCATTTGGAAGGATAAACTGTACCATGGGAAAACAGCTAAAATCCCAGCTTATGCTCTTTCTGTGGTTCACAGTGCAGCTGTGTGTCTATTCCACATGAAGGAATAAGCATGCATTTTCTTACTGTTATTTATTATCCAGGTGCCACTTGTATCTTCTTTCCTCAGATGTTTAATATGTTCTTTGCCAGTACAACATCTCTAAAAGAAAAATAGCTAGTCATCTCGCAGTTCCTCGAAAACAAGGCAGTGCTCAGTGTACTAAAAGGTCATGATGAACTCTGGAAAAAAACCACTCAAACAAAAGCAGGATGCTCTTGAAGAGCTCCTGAAGAGGGCCAGCATAAAACTCCAACAGCACAGCAGACAAGAAATCTGGCCCCAAAGGTTCACGCTTAAAGCAACAGTAGGAAGGCACCTAAACCCATAATTAGACACAAGTGGCCATACAGTAAATCAACAGGCATGGCTGAGGCTTATCTGTGCTGATGCTCCTCTGCCTCCCTGGATAGCTCATTATGGACTGAAGTGCCCACGCTTTAGGCATCCCAACTCGAATCTTTTTCCATTACACTCCTGCTATTGCACTTACTTAAATTTAGAAATGAAACGCACTTTTGTGTATTTATTTATGTTTTTGAAGTATGTGACTGAGCAGAAGAAAATTATTAGAATGATGCTGTATAAACACTGCTTCCGGCTCCGGCACTAGTACTTGTTATTCCCTCTCTTGCTTGACTGCAGTGCTCCATTAGCCAACCCTTTAGTTTTTCTATCTCTGACAACCGCCTTCCTGCTTTTACTGCCTCAAGTGTGATATATTAAGAGTCATAATACTTTCCTAGAACAGAGCAGTGACTAATCCAGCTCCAGGTCCAGTGGTGTGTGATCGGTCAGCTGAGAATTATTACCCGCTTAGGTCTTTCCCTTCTCTGTAGGGAGCAGCCACTCTGAGAAGCAGGACTTGCTCCAGCAGTCTGACTTAACTGGATGTCTCCAAACCTGAGAGCTGGTACACAGCCACTGTGGTCACCATGGCCAGAGACGAGAGGAGGTCTGCCAAGTACAGGGCAATAACCAAATCCTAAATTTTTTTCCCCTTCTCTTTTCTCTTTCTTTAGCAAACGGGCTGTATCAGAGCACCAGCTATTGCATGACAAGGGCAAGTCAATCCAAGATTTACGAAGAAGAATATTCCTTCAAAATTTAATTGAGGGTGTCAACACTGCAGAAATCCGTGCCACATCGGAGGTGTCCCCTAACCCCAAGCCTGCTACCAACACGAAGAACTACCCAGTCCGATTTGGCAGTGAAGATGAGGGCAGATACCTAACTCAGGAGACAAACAAATCACAGACCTACAAGGAGCAGCCCCTGAAGGCATCGGGGAAGAAAAAGAAAGCAAAGCCTGGAAAACGTAAGGAACAAGAGAAGAAAAAGAGGCGAACCCGCTCAGCCTGGCTAAATCCTGGCATCTATGGAGACATCGTGACTGAGAGTCCATTCCTGGACAACTCTGTTACTACACATAATCACACTTCAAGGTAATTCTGCTATATCCTTTTGGGGACCATACTATATATTTACTGAAATTGTAACCCTTTGCTCAAACCTGGAGTAATGGCAGATCTTTATACTCATAACTGGGGGGAGCTTTTCAAGCACTGCACAGTCTCAAGGGGCTTTCTGAAGGTAACTGCCCCTTCCACATTGCAAGGTGACAAAATCTTTCTTTCCTATGACACACAATTCAAGTAAACCACTTTATGCCAAAAGGTGCTTCCTGAAGCTGAGTAGTAAGAGATTTCTGCAAAAAGAAAGCACACCACAGCCACTGAAATTTCCTTTCTTCTTTTAACCATAGTGTCTCTCACATCATATCTTGGTCCCACACTTGAGCCTGAGCAGATTGAAAGCTTTGGCTTTTATTTAAGGCTTTGCATCTATAAAATGGCAAAGTTTTCTCTCTTCCCTCTCAATACCTCCCGTTTTTGGCAACTTTCCTACCCTTATTTTACAGGTTTTCATTTTACTGTTTAACCTTAGGGGAGAACATGGAAAAATTCTCTCTTAGCAATATCTGCAAACAGAGCAGATCAGCCTTTCACCATAAAATTTTCCCTGCCATTAGGACTTTTTAATTCAGCTCCATCTTTTTACCAGCTCATGAAACAACTACCTTGCTGCTGAACAATGTTTAGCATTGCTCTTGGAGAGAGACATGCTTCCCTCATGTGTGACAGTGCAGGGTTTTCAGGGTAGTGGTGAGCTGGAAACATCAGCCCAGGTGTCTCAAATGACTCATCCACTCACAGTCACCTCGAGTGGAAGTCTACACACTTGCAGACAAAGCCAAGGAGTTCACCCATCAGTTCTCCTCAGATGTTTGCATTTTCAACAGCAAAAATCCCACCCTTTTCTCTCCTCCTCTCCTTCACTTTGGCAGAATAGAGACATAAGAGAAGTGCCACTTGCTCACAGTAAATCCCTTAGAAAGGCATGCCAGCTGCAGGATTTACTAAAATCCAGTTTTGGATTAAGCTTTACAGGCCACAGTTTGCAATGTGCCCCATCGTCTCAACTCCTGCTGGCCTCTACAGGAGTTACTGGAATTTGGGGCTGGGCACTCAGTGTCCCAGACCATAAACCAGCTGGTAGGGCTGGAGCAGGTAGGAGTGAAGTAAGAGAGGCTGGTTTGTCTCAGCACCTTAGGAAAGGCACACTTCAGGACTCCGGTCAGGAGACGCCTGACATTTCAACAGATGTCAAGGAACTGTGTTGGCCAGTAAATAACATACCTTCAGCACGTAGAAATCTTCAGTATAAGGGGGAAATATCCCAGGGAATTTCAACTGTTACTTCTTCTTGCTATGCTGTCTTTGGTTGTACATCCAATGGAATATATGAAAGAGCTACAGGTACAACCCTGTTGATTTTCCTAGTTCAGCCTTTCTGTTTGAAGTAGGGTTGGATGGATGAAGGCTCTCATTTACTTTAAAGGCTCTTTACATTTAAAGGCTCTCTTTACTGTAGAGTCCAGGCTGCTGAAGGCAGTCCACCTTTACCTTACTGATATCATCTAAGATGCAGTATTTCTTCCAGGCAAGAAATATGGAGAACCTATATTTCAGATGCTTAATTGAAGACAATTAAACAAAGAGAATACAATTAAACAAGGAAAACAGGATTTCGCCTTCACAAGTACAGAGCACAATATGTTGGTTTAGCTTGTAAGAAACTCTTGGTACACAAGCTTTTAGTTATCCCAAATACGGAATATATATCCAAAAGATATAATTCCTACACTTTAAATGAAAGTGAGTCCCAACTCCCTGACTTGCTTTAGATGGGGGAGTCAGGCCCAACGCAGTTGTCTAAGCAGTTGTTGGCACAAGGTGGGCAAATACAGTTTAGACAAAGGGATGGGCACAACTGAGGGAAGTTGATTCCTCAGCTGAATCGGGAACTTCTACCCTACTGCTGGTGAGGGACAGGGATGGTGTGTGCAGCCAAGATTTCCACATGCTCCCCCAGCAGAAGCTGCTTTTGTTGCATCCCTAAGGCCAACTGCAGCTTAGGAGCAGCATCATTACTTTACAGAGAGGAAGTGGATATGCATAATGCAGCAGGGTAAATGTCAAGGAAGTGCAAAGATAAACTTTAGGCATGCTTTTCACTGTATCTCTGTGCTTCTTCTCTGCTCAACACCCCAAATTAAAATCTTCAAGCCAATTCTCTCAGCTCAATCTCGATAACAAAATTATGGGTTTAGGTCAGAATAAAAGGACAAAAATAATGTCATCTCTAGATCTTTTGACTTACCACAATAAGGACCTCATAAAAGAAGTCAGTCTTGCAAAATCTGGGACCAAATCACAAAAGGCAGCTGAAAGTTATCATTAGTACAAAGTCCATTGTCAAGATGTGGCTTAGCTTAAATTCTAAAACAAAAGCCAAAATCCAGGCCAAATCAAAAATGTCACCCTCTTAGAAACAGGCCTGAGTAGTGCAGACACACATTCATACACAACCATGCTCTATGGAGTATGTTGTTATATTTACTGTAATATATCCTAGATGGATCCTAATATTAGTAGTTAATTATTAAAGACCTTCATGCTGGCCTTTCCATTCCAGGCTCTTCAAAATTATTTTTCATGGACATTTCATCTATACTCCCATTTCAATTCAATTAAGTTGTCCTTACCTAATCTCCTGAGAAACCTTTCAAATGACTAAACTCCCCGATGTTGAATGGCAGTCTCAGTTTCAGTGTGCCCATTAAAAAAACCCTCTTGAACTCTCCAGGGTTTGATTTGTTTTGTGCCTCACACCCACACACTTCTACCATGTGGAATGCTACTCTCAGCTCCTGGTGATCAGTCCAGCAGCAGAGCAAATCCCAGTCCATCCTATAGCTTCATGTGCCACCCCGTAGCTGTTTCCCAGGGAACCGTTAAAAAAATGTGCTGTTCCCAGGGGCAGAAGGGAAAAACACCCAACCTTTCAGCATTTCCTGCAGCACCACTAAGCAACTTAAAATAATATTACAGTATAAGTAATATACTGACAGGATAGGAGTAGGTAGGAGCAGGCTCTGCTTTTGTTCTCATGCCTTCATAAGGAAGGCAGGAGTAGAGAACTCCTCAGAGAATGCCAGCATCCCTTAGAAAACTCCCAAATCTCAGGACTGGTTGTTTCAGCCTGGACTGAATGCAACAGGACTCAGAGTTTATTTTCTTTCAGGACCAAGTTTTTTTGCTCACAGAGGGAAAGTTTCAGGATTATAGCCTTTTCACTCATCCAAGCACTCAAAGAGACACTCTGTCAAAGGGCCTGCTCATTCCAAGACCTGAGCATCCTTTCCTGCACATCCTCATGTATATGACACTACAGAAATATATAGACCCTTCTCTAAGAGCTGGTCTATCAGTGAGAAAAAGAGACCAAATAAGCTCAGTGGCACTGTTTTAATCACACCCAAGCCTGGCATCACACCCAACCATTTAACACAGCAGGGGCAGGATTGCCACATTGTTAATAAGGACTTTCTTTTTAATATATTTAAAATTAAATTCTCATTTCTCCAACTGTATTTTTTTTCTTTTTAGCACTTGGCATATTTATCATAGGGTGATACAGTTCTTCTACCTAGAGCACTGAGAAACCTTCTGGCATAAGTCTCTAAAGAAAACTAAAGCCCCTTTCTATTACTCTGAGTGTACAGTGCAGTGCAATAGATGGCCTCAGTGTTGTGACAAACTGCTGGATGAGTTGCATTGAAGAAAATATAGTGGAGGTCTTGAAAAGGTATCTACAGCTATAACATTTTTAAACAGGCCCTATTATTGCAAATGTTTATTAGCAAGGCATACCTGTCTTGGTATGTCCCACATAGTCTGTGGCATTTTGGCTATTAATTTTATGTACATGTCTTTGAAGTAAAAATTAATTTTTCTAATTTTTTTGTTCTTTTTTTTTTTCTTTGCAGGAGGCGCTGACATTTTCAGCAAGATATTTTTGGAAGACATATTGCAGTATTCTGTAATAGTGAACATATGGGAAGTATTAAAATATTTATTACCTGTAAATATTGTAAATGCTCAGAATAAAACCTTTTTCCCCCATTGCTCTCTGAAACTGCACATTAGATTATTGTGAATTTTCCTTTTTTTTTTTTTTTTTTTTTGGGTAAGGCTAAGAAAATTATTATTGTCACATCTACCATAATTTATTTTGTTGACTGGTGTATTTATTTTGTTAACATATCTTGGTGCTGCTGACTTTCTATATTTTTTGTAACATAATGCACTTTAGATATACATATTGAGTACATTGATAACTGACATAAAATGTTCCTGTTTTGTGGTTGATTTCAATGAATGCCTACATACAATTGTTCAAGCTGATTTTCCTTTGTGCATGTATAATAGCAGTATTTTAAAATTTGTAAAGAATGTCTAATAAAATATAATCTAATTAAACCATGACTCAGAAGGAAAAATGTGTCCTTTAGGAATTTCAAGAGCAGGAACACTATTTTTTATTTACTACATTTGAAAATCGTTTTAAATTTAATGTGTTTACATTGGTTTAAACGCCCACATTTTCACATTAGCTTTTACTTAAAAATCACTCAGAACATATTTTGTTCCAGAGCTCTGTTTCAAGTCAGCTGAGCAACCTGGGGGTGCAGTCGTATAGCTCAGACCCTGCTGCAGGGAAAGCAGATTCCCAGCTTTTCCAGCCCCCACCCCTGCAAAGGCTGAACACTGCACTCTCCAAACTGGGGCCTGTGAAAAGCTGCCCCGGGGGATGCACCACTCACTGCGCTCTTGGAAGGTGCTCACAGGTCACACCCCGCAGCCTTGTTCAAAACCAGACAGGTGCTCAGTGTCCTCAGCTCCCAAAGCACCTCTTCTCCAAGTTGCAAATGTCTGCCCCGTGAGCAGAGTGTCAGTTCTTCATGCTCTGCAAGCAGTGTGAGGGAGGGGGAGGGAAGAAACCCTGTTTCCTGGGTGAATATATAAAGGCAAGAAAAAACGGGGACTGCGGTAGGTGACACATCCCGGGGTACTGTTGTGTTGCTTGAACAACTTTTCCTCTCTCCCACCACAAAGCCTCAGGTGGCTCTGGTTCCAAAAGCAGCTGCATTAATTTTACCTTTGTGCTGTACCCACAGATAACAGCACTTAAGGGCGAGACCAACTTCAGTATTTCATGGCCACTTGTCGAAGAAAACATGAGGAAAAAAATTACCATCTATCACTTTTTCGAAAGTGAACATATGAGCCCTGTTTCCTATCCCTTTCACTACCACCCACGTGTTAATCAGAGCAGCTGCTGTGGGGGCAACCTGAATAAAGGAGATTGTTCCATGGAGATATCCGCGCTTTGCAAAATCCTACTGAATTTCCTCTGTCTCACCCCTTTAATACCAGCAACACCAGAAAAATGCAAGCATGGAAAAACAAATTACAAATCCTGGGAATTTTAAGACAGTTCTTGTAATTTTTGTTGCTCTATTCTGTAGTTGCCAGACTTTTCTTTTTTATTCTTCTTTCCTTTTTTTTTCCAAGTGCCATCTTTTCCCATTGCCAAAGTACAGCCATCGTGTAATATAAACCAGATGTATTTCTGCTCTCTACCCAATCTTGCCGAAAAATACCTCCAAGAAAGTACTAAAAGCAAGAAAACTTTAGAAAAATTAGCCATCCTGCCCAATCTACTTCTCTGAAGTGTGAAATTCAACGCTTCATTATGTCCAGTTAATTACTACAGCCACAACGCACATGCACACTGCTTCCTTTTCAGATGAAAAATATTATACATGATGAAGCATAGCACTACAGAAAAAAGGCATGGTTTCTGCACATTTTTAACTTGGCCTCCTTGCACATCCTGCCTATTTATAGTATCCAGCTAATGCTTGGATTTATACAACTGAAGTTAACTGCAATATATTCAGAAGACTATTTTTTATCTCAGGATTACCAGCATACCCCAGCTGGAACTAAAACTGAAAGCTGTGGTGGGCAGAGGCAATTTATCTTCATCAGAAAAGATGATCCATGGCAGACAGGGGGCCCAAGTAGCATAAAACAAAACCATACATCCAAACGCTTAACCTTGACTCCATAGAACTGGCCTCCTTGTAAGAGGAAAACTGATTTTCAAGTGTCTCTGGTCTCCCCTCTATCTTTACACTGTCCATTTAAGCACTTGTAATTGTTTTCCTAGTTTCCAATTTGCAATTGTAGGTAATTTAAGCAGAAGTCCTGTTTTTCTTAAAGATCTTTATACAGGCCTTACGAAAGCTTTCTATGGATCCTGTGGTTCCCAGACTCTGGTTTGAAAGTCACCACTGCGGACTCCACAAAGTTGAATGCAAGTTTTTCTGAGCTTTGCAGGAAAACAAATCCTGAAGATCCCTATTTCTGAGACAAGCTAGAGCAGCTTTGCCTTCCTAACTGTGGAGGACTGAAATCTTCCCGAGATTACAGTTTCTCAGACAGTTCAACCCAAATGGTTCAGCTACTCCCATATTACTCTGCAGTAATCAGGATTTATTCCAATATTTTCTGATGTACATGATGTCAGAAAAAAAATAGAACTTCAATATTTAATGCTCTGTTGTATGACCTCTTGAAATACTTGCATTTTTTACATTCATGTCCTTTCAGCTCTGTTTCCCCCATCCCCAGGACACTTCCTCTTCCTTTCTTTTTGGGAAGGGTGGTGGGGTACCTTTGGCTGTTTGGTAAAGGATGTGCATTGAAAGTCTGGTCATGCACAGGACTTGAACTACAATGGAGGCTTTTGTTGATAATGGAGATGTCACTAAATTAGTGTGATTATTCAGAGGATTACAACATGGCCAGGGGTTCTTCAAGGTGGTAAAAGAGCATTCCCAACACACTTCCAAATTTCCATTTTTCCCTCTGTGAGCCACAGAGGTGCTAGAGCTTCCTAAGAGAAATGCCAGATTTTTAGCATGGATAATACAGTTGACTTTCCTTGTTTCATGTTTAAAAACAATACGACTATTTTGGCTCAAACTTTCAGCTTGAGAGGTCAGATACAAGTCAGAATTACAAAGAAATGAAGCCAGGGTGTCATACTACAAGATGGTGGACTGCCTCCCAGGGGCATTGAGCAGCAGATCCAACTAACACAGCCAAAAACGTTGCTACTGCCCAGGACCTCCAAGGGGAACATACATTTGGCACCCCACTGCTGCTCTGGTTTTAAAGCAGTCACCGTGTTTACTACAGAACTTAAAAGTGCCTAAGAGACATCAAATGATGACAGCTCTTCACAGCAGCTCCCCTGTGCTGGACCTTAATCACAGATCTTTTCAGCCTCCGTGCACTTGGCAGTGGGAGCTCACTAACAGTGCAGTTCCACTCACGGAGTTCCGTGGTCCTTTGTAAATACAGACATTCATTTGGCATTCAAGGCACACAAAAAAACAACCAATGCAGTTTATGCCTGTCTTCTGGAATGGCTGTATGCTCTCCAGGAAGGGATTTCAGGCACAGGGACTATTTGGCTTAGCTTTAAGCATTCACCATCCCAAAATGTGGACAGCACTATTCCCAATACAATGCACCTACAGTGTTGTAAGCATGAGTGTTCGCTTATGAGTAAGTGCTCTTGATCTGCTGAGCCACCACAGAGAATTTGGCTCTCTTGCAGTAATTCAGAAAGTAGGGGAACGCTGGTTGTATTTAGTTACAGCCTTTGCGAGTTTAAAACATTTTGTTATTTGGTCATAATTTACTGCAGAGAAAAGGTGCTATAATAGTTTCTGTGGAGTCTGAAGGGCCTTTTGTTATTTACAAAATAGATACTAGCAAAGGAAGCACAAGCTACCTTTTAAGCATCACACCACTCCCATGATAAAATGGAGTGAGGAGTCAGGTCATGTGAGCAACAAACTCATTAAAAAGTACATTTTGTGCTCTGCTGAGACCACCACCAGTTTCTGCTAAGGGCTTCTAGAGCAAAACAGGCATGTGCATTCACTCTTGATTTTAATGGAGGGAGCACTGGGACTCCTTTGCAAAGTCATTTTACTTTTTTATTCCAGTTATCATCCAAAATCAGGTCAGATTTGCCCAGTTTTCTAAAGTGCTCTGAGCTGTGCAGAAAGCTTGGTGCAGAAAGGCAAAGCACTGACTTGTAGCCTGCCCTTCCTCCCCCTCACTGGATTGTTTGGGGATTTGTTTGTTTGTGGTTTTGTTGTCATTGGTTTTGTTTGGGTTGAGTTGGGTTTTGTTTTTTCTTGTTTTTTCATGGTTGGTTATCCCAGTTTTTTAATCAGGCTATGAACACAGTCATTACCTAGTAAGTTTCATTATTTACCCAACTAAAGGTGGTCATTTTAAACACAGTTTCTCATTGCCCATCTACCACGATGCCCCTCTAGACATTGACTTCAGTGGAAGCTTTGCACACAACTTCCCCCACAATTCTCTGAATGCCCCCTAGAGTCCTCCTTTTCAATTGGTTTCCTGGACTGTTCCCCTCACAGATAATTTTTTCCTATAGTTAATATTAACTAATTTACTGTGGAAAATATCTATGATCTAACCCTCTCCTTGCCTTTCTCTCCAAATGACTTCACGATCCAGCAGAGTGGTTTGCAATGCATATGGCATAGACCATCCTTTCCCAATAGCTGGATTCTGTGCTCTGGCAACGCAGGGGAGCATCCTCTGCACATTACTGAGAGCACTGCCACACTAAAGTACAGACCTGAACTTCAGAAAGCACATTCAGGGCCACTCTGCATACTGGGGATGAAGTCGCCTTTACACAAACTTCTAAAGATTTGAAGGGATTTCTTCCCCCAGTGGAACTACCTAAAGCAAGGGTAAAACCCTACACAAGCACTAACCAGAATCCTCTATTAGCAGCAATACATTGGAACTGCCTTTCTTGCCACGACTGTGCCTGTACAAGCATGTTAGAGGCAGCAGGGATTTGTGTGGATTAATGCCATTAGAAACACATTTTATAAGATCTGGACTGGATCTCTCAAGCAGAAAACTAGGGCACAACAAAAGGCACCCACCTTTTAACCTGAGTTTTTCGTTATGGGTCCATTTTTCCATCTTGTCACTGCGCTGGAGGGGTGAAGAAGACCTACCCTGATACAGTTCAAGTTTTTCAAGCTGTTAGACACTTCACCTGTACACTCTAGGAGCTGAAAGGACATGCATACAATACACAAGCACTTAGTACATCTAAACTCTGGTCCAAATAAGATCAAATCTTTTCCCAGTTAGAAGAAAAGTGGTTGTGTACTGCTTTGTGCTTCAGTTCTACAGCCAGAGCAACCCTCAGTGTGAAATCCAAAATACCCCAAGGCTCCTCTCATCCAGGCCAGGGATCATAGGGATGGTGGCCCATCAGCATGAGAACTGGGGGCTTTAGTAACTAGTTCCTCAGTCAGGCTTTTAGGCCAGTCTGCTTTTGGAATTTTGAGGCAAAACAGGGAAGATTTAGGGCTTTGCTGTACCCACTTGAAGTGTCTACAGCTTTCAACGCCAGCACGCGAGATGTGTCTGTAAATAGATTCTTTTCCTTTCTACCTTTTGCATCGCTCCAGTTCCTGTTCCAATAATAACCAAGAGAGATTTACCAGGAAAGCACATGGACTTAATAAATTTTTTTCATAGGACAAAATGGGCTTATCATGCTTTTGGGGATAATGATGAGTCTTCTTATTGTGTAGTGATGACATTCCACTCACACATGAAATCAAAAGGGATGAAGGACGAGTCTGCTTGTAACTCACTGACTAGACTGAGAGATGCGCCTTGGGTTGGCAGTCCTGCTTCACAACCTCGAGCAGTTTGAGTCTAACACACCAATATGAGTCCCACATCACTGCTTATCCATAAGTATGATTTGCACGATCTCCTTGTGCCCGCAGAGGAGTGCTCAGGGTTGCAAGCACTGATCACAGAGAGGTTCTACCTATTCGTTGGATATAGAATCTATCAGTCACACATAAGAAAACCATGAAAAAGCACGGACTCTGCAAAGAAGGGGGAAGAAGAAGGGAAGAGGAGGGTCAGAACAACCACCAGAAGCTGGAAAAGTCTTTAGGTTCATCTCTCAGTACAACTGGGCAGCACAGGACAGCATTAATGGCAGTTGCTTGAAGGACACTCAGTTCCAAATGATATGCTGTGAAGAACTGACATCAGTATAAAAACCTGTCAAAAGTTTGGGATTATTAAGTGTGAAAGATACAGAGAAGCTGTTCTTTAAAAGGCCTCCTCTTAAGTAGCCTATCGATTGTGCAATGGCTACAGGAAGTTCCTTACAGGACAGAGTAGATTTGTTTATATTCGGAACATCAGATCATGAAACAAGATACAAGAAATGTTATCTACATTAATGAAATGCAGCTGACATCCACTGATTTTTAATTTTACTTTTGCATTGTACTTACTCTTACATCAGGACTCCACAGGGCTAAGCAGATCCAGAGCTCTCAGCTTTGCTCAGTTTCAGAGGCTCAGTATTGGCAGAAGAACGAAAACTTTAAATAAATATATCACAATCACTTTGACTGTATTTGAATTACTCAGATAATGATAAGATGACATGGGGTAAATACTTGGAGTTAAGAGCAGCTCTAACAACAGATGATCCGTCATTTATATTTAATCCATTTAAGAGACGTTTTTATCAGACGAAGATCAACCCACTGGGACTATTAATAGATACACTTATAAAAAAAGCCAGCAGCCAGAGACCAACAGAGACAGACGTAACAAGAGTTAGTCTTACAGTCCAAAATCACCAGTAAATTTAGAACACACTCACATGAACATTTTGCTGTGCATGTTATTATTTAAGCAGCATTGTAGTAAGAGCATATGCATGCATAATGAAAAACACATCCAAGGATCTAATGAAAATACTCTGAACAAAAGACCTCAGGGAAACATGTGGCTCATCTTAGGTGATTTTAACACATGAAGAGGAAAAAGAGCACAATGAGAGCAAGTTGCCTGAAGCTGGGAACGAGTGGTCCGCGACGTGGTCTTGTTTGTCAGGGGTAGGATTATATGGAGCAATCTGCAGCGGAATGTACAAATGTCTGTTAGGTCTCGTGAAAGGAATGCTTGTCTGGGTGCACTGTAAACACCCTGCAGAGCTTTTGTTGATGTTAGCAGGAGCTATCCCTGGGACTGGCACACAGGCATCGGGCTGCAGGCTGTGCTCACCCGCCGGTCATCCTCTCGTGTGCACAGGCAGGCTCAGCTCAGCTCAGGACAGGCTCCTCATCCAACGGGAAAAAAAAATGTCAGGAGCTAGCCCAGAAATCAGAGGTTGATCTCACACAGGATTCTTGGGAGTCGTCCCGCATTTCACCAGTATTTTCCCTTCTGCCACTAGACAGGGCTATCAAGAATGAGGAAGATCACAGCAGAGGAGATGAATGACCACCTCCAAGCAAAAGTGAACACCACAGGCATTTCCAAGCAGGGAAATGCATGTGTAAATTTTCCCTAATACAGTTCTCAGTCGTGATAATTTTCTTTAACACCCTTCTGCTTTACGTTGTTGATGTTGTTGATGTTGTTGGACTTGGGTGGGTGGGGGATCACAGAATCACAGGATATGCTGAGTGGGAAGGGACCCACCAGGAGCATCAGATCCAACCCTTAGCCCTGCACAGGACCACCCCCAAGAGTCCCACCATGGGCCTGAGAGTATCGCCCAAATGCTTCTTGAACTCTGTCAGGCTTGGTGCTGTGACCACCGCCCTGGGGAGCCTGTTCCAGTGCCCAACCACCCTCTGGATGAATTACCTTTGCTCTAGGGCAGTGTCCAATGGCCCTTAATCATGCAAACCTTCCACTGGATTCACTGGTAGTTTTTCCTGCATAAAAAATATTCCCAAGGGACCCTTAGAGTTCGACAGCATTTGACTCACTTTCAGCACAATTCCTCTTCCAGTCTATAATGATCTCCCTCTTCTCAGCCTACAGAGGTGTCTCAGTCCTAGCCTCTGATGCCCTTCCCTTTCATTCCCATCCCCCAGGGCTGTCCCATCAGGTCTCTTTAGAGCACAGATTTATAAGCTGTACATATAAGGTGAGCAGGCTTATAACTTCAGAGCTTCTGGCACAAGGTACAAAGTTATAGCAACAAAAACACTGACATATGCAGCTGTTTCTTTAAATAAGGGAAGGCCAAGCAAGGTGACTGCTGCCAGCCAAGTCTGAATGTATAAAGAGAACCACTTCCAGAAAGAGGGCTCACAAAGTTCTTGAAAGTGGGACCACCTCAGAGATGAAGTTCGTCCCTTCCCCTCCCCCAGTCTCCCCTGACCTGCTTCAAACTTCAGCAAATCAGTTTTTCCAAGCCTTGCACCCCCTCCCTCCCCTTGAGCAGACTGATTTTTCTATGTGAGCACTTTGGCAGATCTCAGAACAGTTTCACTCTTTCATTTAATAGTCACAAATAATGGTTCTGTTCCACCAACTAATTATTTCACCAGTCTCACAGATGCATGCCTTTCCTGCATGTTCAGTGGGTTCCAGTGCCCACACAAGCAACAATAATAATCTGATGCGTTCTGATTTCTTCCCTTCAACATGTTCTGCTCTGTTTGAGAGCAGATGTTTGAAAGAAAATAGGGAACAAATTAGCCCAGTTTCTTTAGAGGGACACCGCATGAAGGACATAAATGAAGAGAACCACTGGAGGTCACTGTGACAGAAAAGGAGAATGAGTCAGATGAAAGCAGGACCTCCAATGCATCAGCCACCCGTTTGAGGTGGTGGTGGTGGCGACGGGGCTGAAAGAGTGAGAGAAGAGACTTCATCTCCAGTCTGACTTTACTGGAATTTGGAGTCACTGGCTGCAGAAGCAAGGCAGGAGACGAGGCTTGTGTCCACATCAAAAGCTTGACTTCTGACCAGGTTTCGCTCCAAAGAATGTCAAACTTTTATCTCCCGTATGTGTTTACCGTCTTCAGTCTGACTGTGAAGTGTCCTGCACCGTTCAGAGTCTCCCAGCTCCGTGCCCTGCTGAATAGGAGCCTTTGTAAAAAACAAAGTTACGTTATATCTTACATATATAATGCCAATCTGCTTTCAGAAATACTGTTTTTCCCAGCACTGAGAGAACTTTCACCAGAGGCTTTGCCTCTTTCCCAGATGGCAGAGATGGCAGAGAGGCTGTTGTGCCCCAGCACTGTTCACAGTGCGTGGGGCTCATTCCTAAAAGGAGAATCACACACTGGTTACAGCGCTGCTGGCTCTCCAACCCATTTCCAAGAACTGCATAGCTTGAAATTCTCATTCGCTTTATTAATGTGCGTGTAGGAGGGAGGAAAGGAAGCACTGTGGAGGCGAGGGGGACAAGGCAAGGAACATCACACCTTTCAAATGTAGGGGGCCATTTTCGACTTTTTCCACCCTTCCCCCCTCCAGCTGTTAAATTCTCCAGCGATGCCTGCTGCCTCTGTGACAGAGGAATGTGCAGCAATCATCACTTGCAATGGCCGAGATCACTTGGCTGGACACACAGGAGAAGAGGTTTGCAAGTTCATTTGGAATAAGAACCCTAAAAAAATCTACATGAGCTTTTTTTTTTTTTTTTTTTTGGCCCTTAGACGCCCCCTCTAGAGCCTACAGCTTCCTTTCCACCCCATAATCTGTCTCTCAGACCAGTTTATGATGTGCCTTTTACCCACCTATAGCCCTCCACAAGTTTCTGGTAACATTATATCCGGCTCAGAATACCTTATAAGAGAAAAAGAACAGTGAAATTATCTGCTATCGAATAAAAGCGCGAAAATTTAGCTGCAAATGCTACACCTTGTGAATAATGTCCCTTCAAGGGCAGCTTTCCTTTCTGCCTTGTTTTTTGTGCATGTATTTTTGACTAATAACTATGCATACATGCACATGCACGTACGAGTGTGTGTGGGAGTGAGAGCCAGAGAGCATATAAAGGGTATTTGGGGATTCTTTGGTTTTGGACTCTCGCACACAGTTGGGGAAGGCAAGTTATAAACATATAGGTAGATCCAAGAATGAATACTTTAATATTTGCAGATCTTGATGGCTGCCAAATGCTAGCATTTCAGGGATGCATATTCACATGCAGCTGGCGACACACGTTGGAAGATACCCAACATTTCGCCCATTAGGTTCCAGACTTGAAATATCTCAGCAGACCCATATGTGTATCTTAACACAGAGTAGGGAATGTTTCCCCTTTATTCTCCATACTCATTAACTAATAAGAAAGCAAACCAGTTTGCTGAGTATAGGAGAAAAGAAATAAATCCTTTACTAGAAATTCTGGCCTTTTAGCAAAGGGCCTTTTATCCTTTCCAGAACCTCCAAGTCAACCTGTTACTGCCCCAACCTGGAAAAAAAACACCAAAGCTTGTTAGGCTTAATAAAAATAAACCCAAAGTCATCCCCCTTTGGGAACCCTCACCTTCGTGATACTTTCTAGGCATCTGTACTAAATGGTTCTTTGCAGCTGGGCTTTTTATTTAATTTCAGTTTCTTAAGGCTATCTCACAGCTCCAACACTCCCCAGCTTGTTTACCGCTGGTCTCACCAGTAAGCCGGGTGCCAGTTTTATTTAATTTGTTTTTCCAGTGGCAGCAACAATCTGTGTGGAAAGCATAAACAGAGGGAAAGAATCTGGGATCAGCAAATGGTGTGCACAGCTGCACACCATAATTTCTGCTAGTGAAAGTTTTAATTCCGTTCATCAGAAGAAGAGCAGAAGAGTTGGAGGCAAAGAAGAGGTGGAGTAGTGGAAGAAATATAGCAAGAGGAAATAGTAAAATCCAAGGCAGCTGGAGAATCTTGGAGTCATTATAATTAAGGCCCAACAGGTTACAATTTCTCCAAACAAGAAGTCAAAGCCAGAAGCCAGCCAACAGGTCTTCAGGAGGGATTGCTCAGAGATGTGATTCTAAAATATATTGTGATAGAAACAGGAAAGTTGTGCTCATTTCTTTTGCAGATAAGAACATTTCGCCAAGGCACAAAATGAGGGGGAAAAAAGCCATAAGAGGAAGAAAATTGCATCAATAAAAAAAAAGGAAATAAATTTTTAAAAATTAAGTAGCATTACTATTAGAGGTGAAACATCCAAAATGACATTTCAGGCCCCTCTTTAATAAGAATACAACAAATAAATGGCAAAGTTGGAAACCATGGCAAAAAACAAGGGTAAATAGAGATAAGACAAGAAAACTTACCCATCATGTGTTCCTGGCAGGCATCACAAAACAGCTATTATTGGTTATGGAAGCAAATGAACAGGCTGAACTCCTAATATCTATATTTTTAAGTAATTAGGAGAAGGAAAGAAAGGAAGGGAGGAAGGGAGGGAGGGAGGACGGGAGG